>JAHLJT010002406.1:166163702-166508009 GCA_031308135.1 Acheta domesticus | reverse complement strand
AAGAAACTTATTGAGAAAAACATGTAATGTGTGTAATGAAAAAAATGTCTTTTTAATAAATTATTGCAATTAAAAAATACATGCATATAATAAATAAAATAAACCAAATTATACTTTTATTTTATCTTACATTTACATTTTCTCAATTTCCTTTTTTTTCTTTTTTAAAATGTTTCATTTATCGTGCTCATTCATATAATTATAATTTGCACCATATTTGAATCTCCTTCAATGGCGATTCTTCTATAACAATGTTGTAAACTTTATTATAATTTTGGGAACAAACTACACCGAGACATGCAAACATCTTTATAAATTTAATTTAATGCAACATTTAATATATTGCAAATAACTGATCTGATTTCTTTTGTATAAACCAAGGTGCTTTGTATAATTAAAACCCAAATAAAGTAACATCTTGCAATACTGTTCATCAAGAAAGAGAGCTGTCAAAAGATAATTTTGATACCGGATTCGAAACTCAGCGACAGCAAAACATTCAAGATATTTTAGGCGTCAGATTCTATCCTCGCTCATCAGCCGAACTAAAATCTCTAACCGGATTCGGGCTCAGCGACAGCAAAATAGTATTCAATAAGGTCTTTTAGCAGTGGTGAAGCTGAAGGGTAATGTGGGAGACTTTACTACTCAAATTATTTTTCAATAAAAACTGTCATTGTGTGCCATTTTTCAATATTTTGTTACTGAAACCGTCGAAAATTAAATGTTTCGACTCCTTTCCCCGTTTACGCGCGAGGGAAGTAGTAGGGCTGCAGAAATATACTACTCTTTGGGCCGGTACTGAGCGAGGAGGAGTCTGCAAGTGGATAGACACCGGCTGGCTCTGCCGGCATACGCACAAGGAATGATGCGCTATCTCCTTTCTTTTGCATTGACTGGGCAGCGAGCCCAGCAGGAGCCTAGGCCCCCGTCAGGCACGGACTTGTACAGCGATTGCACGCCCACGTCTCGATCAGGCAAATTCACCTCATCACCTGACGTTGTGGGAAAGTAGAGTTGTTTGGTGCCGTTTGTGTGATTTTTGTTCGTTTTTTCTTTACGAAACAATTAATGAAGCTAAAGATATAGTGTTGCAGTCAATGTCCCACTGACTATGCCTCAAGCTAAAGATATGGTGTTGCGGACAACGTCCCACTATGTCTCATAACTTTCTAAAACGGGTTCACGATATCGAAATGCAATTTTCTATACTTGAAATGCGGAATCACGAGTCTAGTAATACTCCGTAGAGATAGAAATAGTAGCAATACGTAGTAATATAATCGTGTTAGATAGGAAGAGACTATTGAAATCTTTATCAAAGTAGCAATGACATGAATGAACTTTCAGGGTGAGAATTATTTGAAAGAAACAAAATTGTATCTTTTAAAATTATTGATACAATAGCGACTCAGATTGACTGCAGGTTTCAAGATTTCGGAAACTTTCATTTTATTGAATTTCTTGACGAAAAGCAGTTTGCCACTATAAGGCGTCCTTTCGTTCAGAAAAGTTTTCTTTTCTAATAAAACAATATCCATTCTTTGACAGTGAACAGCCTCGAAATGACAAATGTACACATAATAATGCAAAATATATGCCTGCAGTTGTTGTTTTGTTGAAGTATTTGTTAGACAAATTGGTCTAGAAAAAAAAATATCAAGAGGACGGTTTGGTTGATACAACTCAGTCTGACTTTCTCTCTATAGAAAGCATTATGTGAAAGGAATATTATTGTATATTGTATATATTATTGTATATATAATTTATATATATTGTATATTGTATTGTATATATATTATTGTATATTGTATATTTTGCCAATGTTCACTCCCGCCTGAGATATGGCATAATATTTGGGGAAACACATCTTATAGCTCACAGACTTTCAGATTACAAAAAAGAATTGTACGAATAATAAGCAAATCCAACCCACGTGATTCTTGTAAGTCACTCTTTATTAATCTAGGAATTTTACCATTACCTTGCCTCCTGATTTACGAATCAGTAGTTTTTTTGTCAAAAATGACTTACTAGGGT
Organism: Acheta domesticus; assembly: GCA_031308135.1. Classification (NCBI taxonomy): domain Eukaryota; kingdom Metazoa; phylum Arthropoda; class Insecta; order Orthoptera; family Gryllidae; genus Acheta; species Acheta domesticus. The sequence continues at coordinate 166,505,969 of JAHLJT010002406.1, read as the reverse complement.
GGGAATATTTTCAGCAAACGCCGATGTCTATAAGTATAACACACGACGTAGTTAATCATATTCACCAGGTGGCAGTATCAACAGCTCACTACAAAAAATTCCATACAATTCATGTACATTACTCTACAACTTTTGCCAGAAGACATTAAACGATTAAATAAAGAAAAGTTTAAGTCCCAAGTAAAATCTTTTCTGCTGCATAACTGTTTCTATACAATTCGAGACTATACGAGCATCAAAAAGGAATGTAGAATTAATTTAATAATGATAGTTAATGTAATTATTTATCATTTGGACTGTATAATTCTAAAGAACCTGTAACAAGTATTGTACCACAGTTTCTGGGTTGATGGCCCCCATCTCGATCAGGTTTTTCGCCAGTTTCCCTGATCCTTGAGCAAATGCTGAGATGGTCCCCTTGTTTTGCTTCTGGACATAAATGTAACTTCATTATTTGTGCACGTCTTCTGAATTTCAGTGGGGAAATATAATTATTCAAATTATCGTTTTTCAATTTCATATTACCGCGGCAAAAAGTGTTATTCTTTCATGAAGAACATGAGGGTTCAGGGCAGGATTTATAGCTAATTTACCTTTGAAAATATATTTTATTATATAGGAGCGAATATTTTGTCAACAAAACGCGAAAAAAAACCCTCTCTTTTCTGTATTCAAAATTCGACCAGAATATGGTTTAGGATAGAGACCACAGAATTATGAAAACGTGCACAAAATTCACTTCTCCCATAGCTCGTCATACGCAGTTTTTTAACTGTTTTTGACGTAAATAAATAAATAAATTACATTAAAAGAGTTAAGACAATCCTGAGAGATTCCGTGGGAAATTAACTGTGCAGAAAACGAAAGCTTTAAAGAACAAGTTATCGACGTTTTTGTTGATAAAAACCGATGAATGGAGCTAATTTACAAAAATATGTAAGATAAGATTTTCAGAATGTCCAATTGCATGACTCTAGCTTCACCACTGTATTTTAGGTGTCAGGCACTATCCTCGCTCATCAGCTAAACTAAAATTCTCTAACTCTAATTCTTTTCGACAAATCTGTACCACTAACCCCTGTTGATAGCATTAACTTCTGCTTAAAAGCGGCTTCTTACGTTCTTACAAAACCAGAACCGGCATCAGACTTCAGTGATCAAATTAGGTTCGCCGTTACTGATTACGTTAAGCATTTTTAGGTTAAATATACATTGAGTTAGATAAAAGTTCCGATACTTGAATTCTAACAAACTCCTGAGAGCAAGATTGATGCCAATTTTATATACATACCATTATTATTACGTTTAGCTAGTTCTATTCCCTTTAAACAACAGTTGTGTCTTCTAAGCTGAGTCCATGTGTTGACGTCTATTTTTTTCCACAGTTCTCTCGTTCAATTAGTGAAAAAAATTCACATTAAGTTGGCAACACTAGTAACGCGCAATGTATTTGATTCCAACTGTAGATATGTTACTTGTTTAGATTAATTTCTTTGTACTAATAATATTTTTAAAGTCATCATGAAAATACTTACGTTTTTATTCAAAGTAAATTCCAATTTCTATATAAATTCATTAGTTTCAGCACTGCTAAATTTTTAGAAATTTCTGGAATTGTCTGAAAATATCTGAAAATGTCTCGGGCAGTCCCGATTCTGAAGGGACACTGGAAAGGTTAGTAGTTTCTCAGAGTTTTTTTTAGATATGGTAGAGTTTCTCACAAAATTGTGACGGTTCATCATTTTGGGGGGGGGGTCATGACCCCCGTGACCCCCCCCTTGGATCCGCGCCTGCCTCCAGTTGTCGTAGCATTGAGTGCCAAACACCATCAATAACGCCCGGTGTAGTCAGTGTAGCAGTGATGTCAAGGTGACCTACCAGTGCCGGTAGCAAGCCCTCGCGCTATCGTGGCATGTCATGAACTTCTGAGCGCAATTACTGTTGTGAAAGGAAACGATCAGTAGTATGTTTTTGGTGCTGTGGAAATCTACAGCAGAATGTTCGTCAACGGTTATAAAATACTTTGATCCTGTGAAAAAGACGATATGCACTGTAAAATGAAAGCAAAAATGTTAAAAAGAAGACCAACAAACAATATAATTTCTTTTTCCAACCCTCGCCTAATCGAATCTCACATGTGGAGTCCCACAGCCACATTGCTTTCTTGTGGTGAGGTGACAAACTGACTGGTGGGGAGAATTCATTATACCACCCGCGCAACCGAATCTCACTGGAAACTGAGATGGCTCCTTGTTTTGCTTCTGGACGTAAATGTAGCTTCACTGTGCGCACGTCTGGTTGAGCAATCCTTTAGCTTGTAGTGGTAGGAGTAAAACTAATGTTGGTTACTATTTTGTTAGCAACGCAGAAAAATTAAATCAGCAATTCATTTACCGTCGAAATTGATTTTCTATAACTCGGGAACAAAATTTTTTCTAATTTCTATTTTAATTCTAGTTTTTCAAATGTTGCTAATTTCGTTTTTGTGTGTGTGTTTTATTATTTCGGCCTCAAGAAAATGTGCGCATATAATCTCTTCCCCTCTACGTCATATACAATTTTTACTGTTTATTGACCAATAAATAAATAAATAAATAAAACAATTCCGTCGACATCACTGTCATGGATGAATACTTCCATGTCACTGTGTATTCACTCATCCATGTCACTGTCGTATAGGCCGATAAGCAGCGAAACGAGCGCATGTAGAAAGCGATACCACAGAATTATGCGTCCCGAATGAATAACCTTTCTCTTAACACTTAAAAATTGAGAATTGATGCCAGCCTGCTGGGAGAAAGTCTTGGTCGTTTTAGTGTTGCGGACTTCCAGCATTGTAGTTATTGATATAAAAACCAGTGGCGTAGCGTGACTCGCACGTTTGGGGATGCCCAACAATAACACAAAATGTCACTATCAACAACTTCATCTAAGGCCCGCAACAGACTACACCGAGGAAAGCGTTGCGCGAAATATGCGACGATAAATGAGGAAAGAGGCTGGCGAGGCTGCGTCCACACACTACAAAGAGTTTATTCGATGTCTCGAAATGCCTTTTATGTGCCACAAGCCGAGAGTGGCAGCCGAGAGTGCCGGTGGCAGCAGTTTTAGCTATGAGATCATCTGAGAGTCCCATTTCTTGTTTATTAAATGCTCTTATGTTATTTTAACGTGAAATCCTTGTTTTATTACAATAATCGTAAACCATTTATAATTGCCTAGAGAGAAACATTACTGCATTGCATACAAATCATTATTCAATGTTAAAAAAACAGGAAATTAAGTGACGTATAAAAGAGAAGTAGTACATCAGCAAATTTTCTTGAGCTCCGTAATCTCTACACCGCTCTGGTTTACTATATTTGTTGGTAGAATAATGAATAGATAATGAATGATCAAAAATTCATAATAAAATTCAAAATTAATAAATTCATTCATAAATACCAATTAGTAATAGTAATAAACTAGTTCAATTCTTTCAAAATACCATTTCAAGTTTTATCAATCTTATCAATACTTTAGACTGTCTGTAGAAAGTCTGATAATATTAATACCCTTTCAAGTTTCTTGCTTCAATTTTTTTATTTTTATATTACTCATTATGAGCGGGTTTCATACAAATAAGAATATCTTCCATACAAGTTTTTTCTTGTTCATTTCTGTTTTAAGAGAAAATTCAAGTAAACAATTAAACAACTGGTAGTTTATTGCATTTTTTACTGCTAAATGTTTTAACCTAACCCAGTTCTATGCACTGTTTGGTGTTTTCCTGCGACAGCGAACGCCTAAATGTCGTTTAACAAGTGAAGGAGTAGAAATGTGTCCGAGAAAACTCGCTCGCCGACCGACTCGAGCGAGGAACTCTTTCGCCTCCGCAGAGGCGAACGAGAAAACTAGTGTGTGGAGGTCCATAAGTGTCCCTTGTTTAGATTTTCCACATTTCTCGTCGCACATTCCTCGGTGTAGTCTGTTGCGGGCCTAACAGGCGAACGCAACACAAAGCAGACACACTGGAACCATAGACAAAATAAAATGCTTTGGTGCTCTGTGACTGGAACTACTTCAAGATCTCGATTGCTTATGACGGTGTAGGCGCTTCCCACAAAATCCTCACAGCAGTCAGGACTGCCGATGTCTTGAAAGCAAATTATACAATGGCTCAGCTTCAATTCTTATACGCAAATGGCAATGAGACCACTTGTTAATTTATACATTGCAGACTAAAATAATATGTAATCTATTTAAGGGATAATTCAATTTCTTTGATGTTAATTAAGAATAGTAGACACGTACTATTTCTACAGTTTGTGCCCATGACCAAGCGGGGACTCTCAAGTGAGAGAGTTAATTTACTGACCTCCTGAAGTGTGCTGCGCTCTCGTGCACAAACCTGCTTCTTTTCGCAGTGGATGCTAGTGTGAAGGAGTCGGGTTTCTCTTGGCCAGGGGTGAAGAGGGGAGAGGGGAACCTCGCCATTTGCGCATGCGTCATTGCTCGTCGCTATCTCGCGGCAGACGCTAGAAGCATTTTAGCTTCCAAGCAATCACAGGCCAGCTTGAACAACCCGTCGAATTCAATCATTGGAAATCAATTAAAAATTAATACAAAACGCTCAACGGACCACTTGTAAGATTAAAAATACAGCATTGCATGCCATGCATACAGCAGGTTCTTTATTAATATTATGTACAGGGATGCTCAGCATCTCAGCGTCCCCTGACGCTACGCCACTGATAAAAACGACTTTGGACGTCAAGTAGAAGGCGTTTATGAAGGACACCGACAAAACGTTGAGTCGGCGGCACGAACAGCTAAATGAGAAAGTTTAAAATAATTATCAGTTAGGTGCAAGCACTCACACAGAACACGCTTTCATTATTTTTCGGGATATTTATCAAGTTGGTATATACAGACTAACAAATTGCTTTTATTAGCAGCGAAATATTACTTCATTTCGCCCAACTTTTTAGACTCGTCTCTGCCTATTACCGCCCCTACCTCGTAGCGTACCTGCGTGTAGGAAGTTCCCTGCTTCTAAATATACCTTCGCTTACAACAAGCCTTTAGTTTCTGGCAAAGATAATATCTCAAAGATTCTGGTTGCTGTCGTTGCAGAGTCCCCCCACTCTCCCACCCCCGGCGTCTGGGCGCTCACACCACAATCACGGTCCTTATGAGAGATCTCAGAGTTCAAGATTCCATGCACAGTTGACTTCCCAAAGTACATCTCACAGTTTTTAACTGTTTTTGATGTTGAATAATTAAAATGAATTGGATCCCCTGTTTTACTAAAAACTGTCAATGCAATAACCAGGGAGATAAGATAATTAGGTCAAGGGTGCCTAATTAGTAGCACACTAAACCTGGGACTGAACTAATTTGCAGCAAAACTGAATCCATTTGAAGTATTTTCTTTTACTTTAAAACGTTTAATGCATTGAAATATTCAACATTCACATCTACTTTAAGTTGTAAACCTTTTTACTTTCTAGAATGTGTAGTACATACAAAATTATGTAATGCTCCAAAAATTCGATCTTAAGTTGTTGTTGTTTTGTTTTTTTTTGTATTAAGGAAATACACATTTTTGGGGTCCATGAATACCGAAGAAGTGGTGTTTTCTGAACATCTCTTGGTGAACTAGCACCTGAACCAGTGTTTCCCAAGGAGGTTGGTGAAATTTGAAGGGGGTAAATGATAATCAAGGGGTTGAGTGTCAATAGCTGAATGTACACAGACAATTGATCTACGTAATCAAGATCTTATTGATTTCAAGAAATGAATTTGTTACTTGTTTTCTTAGAAACGGTTTCAGAACATTAATAATACTTGCATTTCTAAAAATTGAAAACTGTCGTACTAATACAAAAACAATAAAACATAAACCTAAGAAACAATTTTTTCAAAACTTTTGTTTATATTATTTGTCAATGAAATTGTTATCAAGTAATTTACGTGGAATTATTTGCATTATAATTATTTTTTAGGTTGTTTATTATAGAAAAATGTTAAAGAGGTTGATGAAGCGAATCCTCCTTTCAAAAAGGATCGATGCAAGGAAAAGGTTGGTTTTTTTTTGTTTTTGTTTTTTTGTGTGTCAATCTTAGCGCATGACATAAGACACACAGGATTGGCTGGGGACTGAAGTTTTCAATAACTTGACAGTACATCATTAACAATGTTTCCAAACACAGTAAAACTGTTTTTTTGCAATTTTGTCTTCAAAGGTATTTGGTGCAATGGCCATATCTTCATGTTGCACCACTCAGTGAGACAATCCTTTTCCTTAAGGTGACCAGATCAACTCGATATTATTAGTATGAACATATGTTATGAGGTTCACAAAATGCAATACATGACACACATCCGCTTGTCTAAAATTCAAGACCTTACCTCCAAAGTGACTTATCTCCTTTTCTCCATGACAGTTGTTTTCTAGTTTTCAGCATCAATATATTCTTTTGACACTTCTCCATTAAGCTGCTAACTATTGTGTTCAAAAGTGGTGTTTCTCCCATCTTACAAGGTACACGAAAACTGTGCAATATAATCTTGAAATAAAAAGGGTGAATTTGATTACATTCCCTTCCTAAAAAAATTGCATTTCTTGGATACATCACTTTGAAAATCACACAGTTTTGTCTTAACTTATTCAACACATACATCTGTGTGGAATCAATGAGTCTGGTTTCAACAATCAACTGCAACCAAATATTTGCATCCCTTCTATTTTTAGGACTCTCATTGAGGCAAACTTCCCATGTTCAAAATCCCTACCACTAAACCAACTCCAAAGACAAGAAACAACTGTCAGTACACAAAGGTAGCAAAACAGTTTAATGCCCCAATGAACAAACGAATACTGCACTCTTCATAAAAAGATGGGTGCTAGGATATCCTCCAATGGTCTGCTTCAACTTGAGGCACTGCAATTTTCTAAAGAATTTTTAATTTTAGGAGGCAGGTATTTTAAGTGAAGCTCATACAATGAAATAAGGTATTAAGAAGTATTATAATGGGATATACAAATGTACTGAGATTGTATTGGTATACGATGAAACTGTTGTTAATCGAATACATTGTTTTGTTCTACCTTTAAGTAAATTCAGTGGTCACATGGCAAAAGTTCTAAAGTCAATTTTTGGCAAAACTGTCTCAATAATCTATCTCTTGTTTTCTCCAAACTAAGATTTTTGTCTTAAGAACTTTTACTCTATGACCACCAAATTTTAAAACATATTATGTTATTTATGGATGGTCAAAATAAAAATGTCAATTGTTTTTTAAATGTTGTTTTCACTTTTAGGCTCCAAAGTAGTTCCCAAAAAGTTCCATATGTAAAGAGGCCTTTTCCTTCAATGATATTCTCAAAGTCTCTTTTCATATAAACTGTTAGAGGAATCAAAAAAATTGAGAGAATGTGAGAAATCGATTATCAGTAAAATGACAATCTGTCCGTAAGTGCGCAACGCTGGCGCCTAACCTGTTCACACAATTTTTCCCAACTACATTATTCTTAATATTGTAATGTGTTATACACGCTCCACATAATTAAGCTTTTCCTTATCAAAATAAACAAATTCATATTGCTACCAAACACAGCAACTTTTTAAACGAACAGATTTGTAAATGAAGTCAATTGTTAGTATTCTGTGATCGCCGAAAAACTAACACAATTACTGATTTTGCACCAATCCACAACACCTGACAAAAACAAAAATCAGAAGAATTTATTAAATAAATAAATTGAACAGAAAATTTCTTCCAAGCATTGGCCTTTTTGGAAATTTACATATCATCCCACAAAACCCCAAACCACCAAAAAAGAGTTATGTATATATGTTCATAAACATTTCTTAAAATGACTTATGTTAACAACTTCATTCTGGTTATGAAATAAATATTGTTTCTCTTATTAAATAAAATGATAGAAGGTCACTTAACAAAAGGCTCTCATAAAATAAAAACTATGAAACAAACTATGGTTTTTGTAATATGAACTCTGAAATAATATCAAAATATTAAAACAGAGTGACGGCTGAGTATCATACCATGAAGTTAAAAATTAAAATTAAAACAGTATGGAATTTTTAAATAAAATGCAATTATTTGAACTGTGATGTAAGATACAGTGTAATTTGGAAAGATGGTTGGGATTAAATATTTGTGTGAAAAACAAAATGTATTTACATCATAATGGCGCGAAAGGATCTGTGGACCTGGGGAATATTTACAAGCATACTCAAGTAGTGGAAAGACCCCTCCTTTCTTCCTCTTTCTCCTCGGTGACTGAGAAGTCTTCTGACAACTGCGAAGTAAAAATATTTAAAAATTGTTGACTGCAAAGTCAATGGGAGCTTGTTTTCCCAACCATGAGTTTGTTCCGAGAGATGATTCAGAGGTCATCATGGCCCTTGACAACTGCAAGGTGTTTTTTTCTTGTAAGAGAGTTGTTTACTGCAATATTAACAACAGAAAAACTTAGGGTATCCACACAAACCGGCAACATTTGCAGCCACTTTGGGAAACTAAATAGATTTAATGTTAATAAACCGAACTTAAAAGTAGGATATGCTAGAAAAGAGAGAGAAAAAATGACAAATCCACAGTGGATGCCCAAAACACTTCCATAAAATATAATTGAATGTTATAAATACACATTGATTTAATTGCCTTTGCATTGACGTAAGGGTTTGAGTTTCCCGACATGGAAAGGCAATGTGAAACCATAGATCCAACTGAGAAGGTTTATTCTATGACACCTTATGAGATGAGAAATTTAAGAAAAACCATTTGAACATGAAAGGGTTCCATAAATGAAAAAGTTGAAAAACACTGATTTGGATACTAAAAAATATGACATTCAACAAAAAAACACAAGTAGAAATGAAGTATGACAGTAATTCATAGAGTTGAGTAATACAGAAATTTGTAATTGAAATGACTATTTTACATCTTTTATAAACAATATTTGATTCATGAGGTAATTCATTAAAAACCTCTGCCTTTTCTCACATCACTTCATTTTCTTCAGTTTCAGTAAGTGGTTCCTCAATGCTATCTGTTAACAAATCAATATAAAGATTAACATGTTATTTTGACTTGAAAAATTATATGAAAAAAAATTTAAAAAATTAAACATGACTACAGTTCATGTCTCCATTACCTGTTTCTCCTTAAATGATCTCTTGACTTTTGCTTTGGCCTTATGTTTAACCATATTAAAATGCTTGTTCTTCTTCTTCTCCCTATTGGTTTTGCTACAAAATGGATTTATCCTTTGATCCTGAAAGCCATATTTTTGCCTATCCTGCTGACCTTGCTATAAAAATATTAAAGGAAACATAACCATCACCATCATCAGTGATTATAATATATAAAAATAATATAAGTGAACTAATAAATTTGCTAACTAAAAAATACTTTGTCTAAATTCCAAAGACAATCTAATATTACAGTTTATAACTAAAATATGAAGATTGCTCTTACCCTCACTGATTCTATCCTAGCCTCTTTGTCGTGTTTCCTCTTCTTGTGAATATTTTCAATGTCACTTAATTTTACTAATTCACCCCTGAAAACCATAATGACATTTACCTCATTACCTCACAAAGTAACTTATTTATAGATGAAGAAAACTCAAATTCTTCTAGATAAGAGAGCAAAATTAAAATTTGATTTTATCTAAAAGCTATTTAATGAATGAATGAAAAATGTTTAACAGATAATTTATTAACCATGCATCTGAAATAATATACAGTAAAACTTCACTTATACAGGGGACTGAAGAAAAAACGTATAAGTGAGAAAAATGCCTAAAGGAAATCGATTATTAAGAGCAAAATAAAAACTCAATGTATTTACACAGTCGTTTTACCAGTTCTTTGGCAATATCCTCTCAAACTCTACTCAAGCTTGATGTCACTTGAGATTCCTCAGGTCAACACATGGTGTTCTACGTGGGTTATAGGAAGCGCACGACTGCCACAGTCCCACAGACTGGCGACACCCGCCCCACTGCATGGAAAAGCGATCAGTTTCATTAGCTGCTTGTGTCATGCCGTGTATGTTATTTCGGCAAGCAAACGAGTCTTCGCAGTGTGGGGCAGTCTGTGCACAAACTTCCTCACTTATTGGTCATCTGTGTTGTTACTCTCTCCCGGGGATGCCTGTGACCTTCCCTCGGAGCTACCTTCACCTCCTGAGATCCTCAGAGAGCGCCCGTACGCACCTGACTGATATTGTTCAATGTTCCGTTGCCGGAGGTGGCCCAGAAACCAATCTTGCGCTACCATCCCGCGGACTCTCGCGATCATGGCCCCTCAGCTAGGCCGAGACGAGCTTCTGTACTCCACGTTTCATTAGCGGGAAGTCGCCTCAGAGGCCGAGGGACAGGTCGCTCTGCAGGAGCGTTGCTCCGTGGATTTGGAGCGTTCCGACTCAAGTAACATACAAGTTCCAGGCTATAGGCGCAGGTCACCTCGCACCTCATCAAGATTATTTGAACATTATATGGTGCTAATGGGACTTAAACGTGAAAAACGAGTAAGTGAGAAACGTATAAACGGAGTTTGTAACATGGAAGTACAGTTATATTACACAAATAAATGGCCAGCATTAGAGTAACATTTAATACATCAAAAGAATGTGGTGTTGATTCCTTTGATTCCAAGATATCATTCACCAGAAAAGAATCAGTCTCAACAATTTTTACGATCATTTTAAAATACAACCTAAGCACTTAACAACTTTTTCTTCTGCTGCATAAAGATTTTAACATTTTTTGTAAATTTGTACATTTTTTGAAAATTTTAGAATTTTTTGTACATCACTGCCAAATGGTATATGACATAACTGTTCATTTGATGTTTTTTGACACTTAAAACACAAATTTGATGTCAAAACTTTGTGATCGATGCCATTTTCGAGATAACTGCAATTTTATAAGCAATCCATTTAACACAATAATTTATATAAAGCATCCCTATTTGAGTGCTTCATTGCATAGAATACACATACACTGTCCAACTCAATAAAAATTGTAGTGTTTGATGGATTATATTAAATTACAACTGTATTGGTAGATAATTACTGTTTACTAGACAGGAAAATTATAGTACTACTGTATACTAAAGAAGAAAACCAAATATAATATTTGTTTTATTATTTTCTTTCACAAATTCTGCTGGAGTTTTAATTAAGCATGTAAATACAAACAATTCATTGGCGTTTAAAAATGGATATTTCAGAAACTATTACACATAGCGTTATATGATATAAATGATGTGAACTGACAACTCTCCAAGTTTTGTCATGCCTTTATTAATGATCTTTGGGTCCTCTTTTTGACACATGACACACATCTTTGCAGTAGTCTTATTCAGGCTAAACAATATTTCTTCAGAAAGGGTCATGCAGGAGCAACATCATTAACAATGCACCCCACTTCATCCATTGCTTCTAGTACTAGTGGACAGTGATGGAAAGTGATGTCTTTGTCATGCTCCCAAAGGAAAAAATGAACTGTAAGGTTAAAAGACCTACGGAGCCATGTGAAAAGTGCCAAATCACCATCAGCTCATCAATCCATTCATCAATATTTGTGTGCATCATTCAGGTTCACCAATAACACACATCTCTATGCCAATGCAGATGGGAACTATCTCAAATATGAAGTTATCACAATTACTATTAATAATCTTCTAAATGCATACATGGTAATAATTGAACACTTTTCATTTTTAAAAACAAAAAATACTTTTTACTGCATCACCATTTTGGACAATTCACTGCATTACTTACATGGTGATTGTCAAGGAAGTCAGCACAGTATAACAAAAACATGGAAAGTTTGCAGTTTTACTCATATATCACCTATTGCATTATGTGAAATAGTTTCTGGAATATAAAATTTTAAAAACCAATGAATCATTTGTAATTATCCTGTATTTACAGTAATTTCCAAAAACTGATGCATCGCTTCTCTGGATCCTACACTTAAAATTTCCAATTTGGTTAAATAATTTTAAGTTCGTAATCCATCTCCCTAGCCCAAACATCTCAAATACCAAAAACTTCTGTTTAATACATCCTTATATTAAGTCATGCTGCACTTAGGCCAGAGACCCAAGGCCATCCTATAACAGACATTAAAAATGTGTCTGTTACAGAGTTAACAAACAGTACACAAGTGTGCTGCGCTCCATTATGCTGTTTGTCTGCCCAGAGTACTGACATCTGTGAAAATATGGACAGTGTAACATTCATTACCCAAAGCTTGTGTGCCTGCTGTATTAAAAACAACCTACAAACCTTGCTGCATCCACAGACTGACTTGACAGTCTCTTCTGGCCCTTGCCCTTGCTCTTCTGAGGGACAATAATTTCCCTTCTAATCTGAGCTGCATCTATTCTCTTGAAATCTTCATCTGTCAATAATCGGGTTGTACTAATCATGGCAGCCACCTCCACTTTATTACTTTCATTTACTTCCTCTGTCTCTTCCTCCTGAAAATCAGTATTGCATCATACTAATAAATACTGACAAATGGGCAAAGAAATAATAAAAGCACAGCAAAACATAATAAAAATAATACAAATACTAGTAAATAAACTTATTCATTAACAATCAATACATAAAATATTTTGGTTGAGCTAGTTTTATCAAGCTAGTGATGCTGCAACAGCAAATACTTTCTTGCATTATTTGAAATGATTACATAACACAACTATGCTAATTGAATCAGTAAAAGTGTTTCCAATAGGGTTTCTGACAATCATTACTTTTTAAATTTAAATAAAATTTTTTAAACTTTAAATCAGATTCAAATCCCTAACTTGATGCGTTTTGAGTTTTGGTTAGTTTTAATAATTCCAGTGTATTATTCAATAAAAGTGGACTCTTTTTATTACTACAAAACCTGTTTTAGAATGCACTTACTAGTACAAGGATTCTATTTTATTTGTTCATTGTAACTAGCAATCTTCCAATAGGGACATCAAAGTTACAAATAGTAGTACAAGAAGGTATACATAGTGGAAAAGAACTTACAAAGTTTACAATGCATATTAACAAAAGGCCTTCAAAATACAATTTCCACAGTGCTCTTAAATTAAATCTTAAAATAAGAGAACATTTTAATACTACTTTGATTTGCTAGTCTATATGCTTTCTACAAAGGCGAATAGTAGGGGGCAGTAAGAGTTGGGGGCAGGGAATGGTAAACTGTATGTTCTCTTTGGATCGCAGATCACGTACAGGAGTACTCGAAGGGCTTAGAGAGAATAATTTGATTGAAACAATTTTTTTTTTTCATCAGTTTATATAAAAATAACAGGTCAAAATAATCTCTCTATGAGCACAGTGAGCGTAAGTTTTGAAGTGGTAGCAACTTGAATAAAATCATGAGAAAACTTTGGTAATGGTAGATTAAGTTTGTAGGCAGCTTTGGTGAAAAATTGATGCTGAACAGTTTTGAGCAAAGAGCTATTAATGCATTCTACTGCAATTTATTTTTAATACTGACTGATAAAAATATGACAAAATCCTAAGAGAATTAATTCATAAATAGACTAATTTTGCAATATTGTATATATGATAATCCCACAGGATGATTTTGTTAAAAAGTATTTCTAAGTTTTTGACTGTAAGTTGTTGAACAGTAAGATACAATAGTTTGTTCTAGAAGACCATTTTCTGCATATAGTTTATCAGCCCATGACTGCACTTTCTTTGAACAATTTACCATGGCGATTTAGGAGGATTCAAGAAAAGGCTATTTCATTTTGTCATCTTCAGCAGTTTCCAAGACCTTATTGGTACTATTGGTTTCAGTGCAGAGGGCCTTCCACGAATATGAATTTGTGAATTGTCAACATACATAAGTTTACAGAATCTGATGGAACTGAGCAAGTCATTAATATATAATAGAAAAAAAAATGGCCCGAGGATGGATACCTAGGGCACAACTTTTGCTATTGTTTCTGATAATGAGTGTTCCTCTCCAACACTAACAAACTGCCAACAGTTCCTAATGTGATCTTCTATCTGCCACAACAAGACTAATGAAAACTTTAAGTTCCTGCATTTAATGAGTAGGTAGACTTGGTCGACAGTAGTGGTCTTGGTCAAAGGTCACCTACTTTGACCAAGACAGCTGTGGTCAAAGGCTTTACTGAAATCTAGAAGTGTTAATACAGTTATTTCCCCATCATCCCAGACTTTTTCAAATCTTCATTGAAAATAAGTAAAAGTGATTTGTAAACTCCTGTATGGCCTGAAACATGACTGTTATGGATTTAATACGTCATTCAGAGGTAATTTCCCAATGTACAACATTTCCCAGGATTTTTGATAGTATCGGCAGAATGTTTATAGGTAGAAATCATTGGAAGAGCAAGGGTTTTGGGACTTAGGAAGAGGAAATTTCCTTGTCTGTAGGTAAATTATTAATCATGAGGCTCGTAACAGTAAGAGCTCTATCTGCAATAACCACATAAGCATTTAATTCACATATACATGAATATGTCAAAAATACAAAATTCATTCCAAGTCAATTAAACAAATAATAAATTATTAAATGATCTGTCACAAATGGAATTGGGTCTACATAAGCACCAGGGTATAATTAACAGAAATAATCACTTACTGAATCGGAACTGTCATGATCAGATTTATCTGCTTTCTTCTTACTTTCAGCAATTTTATTTCCATTAGATGAACTTTTTTGAGGTTTGGTGTCTTCTTCACTAGATATATCAATCCAACCATCAGAATCATCATCACTTGAATCACTGTCACTGTCACTGTCATCACCTTTGTTCTTTTCCTATAGAGAAAAGAACTCATAAAAATACAGAAATCTATGAGCCCCACCATTCATGCACAAGTACAAGATTACCAGAATATCTTAATTCAACAAGGAAGGTTATATAAGGCCCTATCATCAATATGAACCTCAATATTGAGCAAATTTTGACATGTGAGTTTGCAACTTTCAATAGGCAAATGACTGAGCCCTGGATTCTTAGGATTTAACTTACTAGTTTGTTCTTCACATCTTAACATAATTTATTTTTCATACACCTGTTTCAAATTTCTGAGCCAAATACATGAATCCGATAGAACCTGAACATGGCTAAAATGAGTAATGATCCTAAAAAAGGCTAAATCATGACTTCTTAAAAACATATGCAAAGTTGGCTTTACAAAACACATTTTGGTTGATTAAAATTTTATGGAGACTTCTTTTTTTAAATATGTATTCACTAGATTTTATAATAAAAATATTACCAAGTAACGAGTAGCAAATCTGTTATAGGTCTAAAATTATTTGCGAAGTTGAACTAATATCAGACTAGTTTGCCACAACTTAAACAATTTTAATTTGTTAATTATGTTAAATTGTTTAGATTAGGTCAGGTGATGGCTTGGGCTGACAATGGTTAGTACCAGCTCTGATTATAATCTGCATCCCAAAAAGATTGACTAAATCCTCTTACTAATTACAAATCAAATCTAATCATATTTACTTGAGTAAAAGTATAAGTCTGTATACACACCTTCAAAATTTCTTCTGCTCCAATTACATAACTTGGAGCATCTATCTCACCATACTGACGCACCTTCAGCTCCACAGTTGCTTCTGTTGGTCTCCCCTACAATCACACAGAATAACGCAATTAAAATTTCAATAAAAAATTAAGAATTTATATTATCAATTTGAGAAATGTGCATATCATAGCATCAAAAATTGAAGTTTTATTGCATTCAAGTGACAAACCTGAACTTCAGTAGAATTCTCAATGATCAAAAGAAAGTAACAAATCTCTACACTTACAAGCAGCAAATCTCTTCTTCTAACTTCATTTATGTCCTGCAATGAATTTTTACTTCTCCCCAACTCTCAAAAACAATATTATGTGTGTTTAAATGCTGTTGTTATTTTACTTTTTTTGCATGATTAATCTCAAATTTAGAGAAATGGTTCACGAAAGTAAATAATAATAATTTAATGTATTAAATTATTATTATTATTATTATTATTCCACTACATCACGACTAAAGATGTTATGAGTCGGCAGAATATAAAATCAACTCCAGGTTGCAACCAGCTACCTAAGGAGTAGATCTAGGGACTGTTGGTGCCTCTACAATACTTTGCGCAATACTTTATTATTATTATTATTATTATTATTATTATTATTATTATTATTATTATTATTATTATTATTATAATTATTATTATTACTACTATTCAGAAGCAGTCCAATTCAATTTAAACTTATGTTAATCATTAAATTTTTACTGACAATGTGCCACAAAGACTATAATTTTCAAAAAGCAAAGGAATGACAATTGTCAGCAAGAAAGCTTTTGTGCACTGAAAAGCAGTGTCAATACCAGACGGGCCTACAGGAACATATTTGAAGAATTCAATATCACAATATTTCCAAAAAACATTAAAAGAAGTTCTATTAAAGACAAAGTACTAATGAAAAACAAAAAAAAAAATTGAACAGAAAGAAAACATTAAAATGTAATGAAGTTGTTAAGTATGAAAATTACCAAACAATGACCTAAAACCCCACTTTCTATCGGAAAACGTTGAACAATACTCTAACAATTACAACCCCAAGACCTCGAAATACTGAGAAATATGTTAATACCAAATCATAAGTGTGTTACAAGAACAAGCAAAAAGAGGCAAAAGCCATAAAATTGCCCTAATGATCACTGAAGAAACCGAAAATTCTTCTAATGAATTTTCTTCACTGAAGAAAATGAAAATCTCTCTAACACAGCTTTAAGGAAGCCATTATCGGTAACCCTTTATTGGATAGATGAAGGAACAACCTCTTTTTCTCTACACATAGACAACAGTGGAAGGGCAGTTGCCAGTGAACACTATGTTTCTCAATAATGTATACTTACTCACCCACATTGTCCCCTCTAAAAGGTGCAATCACAATTACTTACCTAACAAAGCAGCTACCATCATGAAAATCACAAAATTATAAATCTTTTCTGACAGAAACCTAATGAATTTCACATCATTCAAAAACTCACCCGATCTTTCCTATTAAGAAGTAAAGGACAGGTGGTCCTAAACAAATGAATCAACGAACGTGCAGCCATCACCACACTTCTTTCTCTGTACCTCTGGTATTGGGCAAGATCTTGAAGGAGGTCAGCATTCATTGCTAGAGGGCAACGAATACAAACTTCTCTTACCGCATTCAAACTGAAAGAAAAAAATTCTTGTAATATGGGGCATTTACCTAAAATTCAAATTGTTACAATTTAATTGACCAATACCTAATATTTTTACGATCAACATTCTATTATGAAAAAACTTCATCTTTATTTCTTTGTCAAGACTTATATTAATGAAGACAGAACTATTTCTAATATTTAAATTACAAAATAGATCTCACAAAAACAAGTTTTAGTAACTATTATTAAACAACACAACAAGATTACAATGTTGACATGAATATGGCTTAATGAAACTTACCCCATTGCAATTGCATCACTGGAGTTTCTTTCTGTGACAAAATTATTAACTAATGTCTTTAACATGGGCTCTATAACCTGAAAATAAATTAAACAACTGTTACAAAGATGCACATTAATACAATCTGCACTACATGAAACTGAGGAGAGGATAATAGCTCACTGGGGGATATTTGAACCCTACGCCTATCAGTCATTATCACAATGCCAGTCCAAGAAATAGCAATAAAAAAATATCTCTAACATATAGTTGAAGATCCAGTATATGTTACTGATCAGTAGTGAACTGCCAACCACTTGATATAATTTAAGGTATAAAGCAGGACAAATAATTCAAATCAAACTCGCCAAGAAATACAATTACATGAAATCTCGCATGAAAAACCAAGAAAACCCAGAGGAACCTAAAAAAGTCAGAAGACGTGCAGAATAGGACTACCAAAAAATTAAAGAAAGAGAGATACATGAAAAGAAAAAAAGCTAGTGGTGCCAAAACACCATGTACTTTCTGGCCCGTATTTTCATGTAAAATTACGTGAAAAGTACTCACATTTTCTAAAACTTGTACATGACCTTCATTTCAAAATCCATCTTTAAGGAACAGATTTTATTAAGGGAAAAGATCTTTAATACTTTATTTATAGGAAGATGCCAACAAAATTTTTAACTTCTGCAATTTTTCAAAAAAAACGAGTTTATTACAAACGAGACCTGCACCACTATCTTAAACGTCTTTCAGACTATCCAAAAACAAAATTTAATCAAAAACATTGGAGCTACTTTTTGAAAATTTGGAAAATGTCCCAGGGGCTACATGTTAAGTACCCGCCAAAATTAAAATATCACTTTTAAATTCAAGGAGCTTTGACATCAGCCTTATCGATTGGGGGAATATCAATTTTGGAGAAAATCAGCTGAATGGTTTAGTCATTAGCGTTGTTCATAGATGGACAGATGTTTTGCCGTCATTTGAATTTTCAGCATCAAAGTCCCACAAAATATGGATTCTGGCAACACCACAAGCTAGAAGATTTTTTTTTTTTGTGCTCTAAATTTAGCAACTGAATTTATCTGCTTTTTCGAAACTAGAGCCCTGTAATAAGAGTTTTTCTGCCGAAAATTCGCCATTTCTTCACACAGCATTATATAACATTGTCACTACTGAAATGAGTCAACATGCCATGGATATTATACAACAAGAAGATGTTCTTGTGCACAGCCTTCTAGGACAGATGTTGTGTTGTTAAGGTCGAACACCATGCCGACAGATGCAGATGATACAAGCGGATGATAAATGGAAGTCATATTGAATGAAAGTGGTTTGCAGTTTGGTGGATTAGACGAATATACGCAATGTAAAGTGCAGAATATCTATTCAAATATGAGGAACTGAAAATTCAAATTGAAATACAGAATAAACATATTGGAGACATTGGAGGTTCGGTATACAACTGTTAAATGATTCATGGATGTGAACAAGGTGTTCTTATATGCAGAAACGTGAATGAACCGGAATACAGAGAATTGTTAAGTTTTATTTGTTTTGTTTCCCAGTTGTGAATTCTACAAAGTTTTTTTCTTTATTTTCATTCTCTTGTTGATTTGGTTATTATCAATAAATGTCTTTTGTTCTATTTTGAAACTTGAAAATGTTTTATAAATTTAATTAACAGTAAGTTAACATTATCCAAGTACATGGTATATGCCATATAAGTATAATACCACCCTAACAAATAAATGGGCATTTCTGTTGTTTTTTTTAATAATGAATTTGATTCACCAAAAAGAAAAAATTAGAACCTTCTCATTACTCCATAAACAAAAAATGAAAAAAGGATAGTGACAATAACTGTGATTATGATGATTTTAAAGAACAAGAAAATAGTAATAGCTCAGGCAATAAGTTTTTACCATTTTCATCACAACAATTTTCTAGACAATTACACAACTTGTACTTTTATTTTCACAAAACATTCTGACTCATAACAACGTTTGTCATGAATTAGGAGTAGTAATAATAATAATAATAATAATAATAATAATAATAATAATAATAATAAAAATAATGATAACAATAATAATAAAAAATACAAATTCCCTTGGCCATAGTACATCCTACTCCCACAATGTATCCTTAATAAGTCACAAGTCATAATTTATGACAATTACAAGTCAAGATGGTATGTGTGAATATAATAAAATGTATCTTAGTACCTCAGGAGGAACTAATTCATGGGACGATTGAGCAGCAAATTGCATAATTCTTGTCACCTCTGAAAAGAAAGAAAAGAAAAGTCTTTTAATTCATTATGGTTGTTTAATATTTAGAAAATAATTCACATTTCTTAAATACCTCGTTGATGTGGTTGCATAAATCTTTGAATATAAGGATAATAATTAAATAGAAACAACTGATGCAGTCCAATGAGTCTGGACACTACATCTAAAATCATAAGTTTCACTTCAAATCGTTCATTAGAACGTTCCAGCTTGGCAAACAGTTTCTCTGCCATACCTGGAAAAATAAAACAGAAAAATAAACAGTAGAAGCTAATCTATTTAAAGGTTTCATTTACAAAATAGTCAGTTGTGTGCCACTTTTAACAAAAAATATTTGTTGGCCTCTAGTGGCCCTTCAAGGGACGAAGTCACCAAGGTTAATTTAACCTTAAAAGTTGGTACAGTATCAGTAACATCAATTTTGATAAAAAAATAAGATGACCCATAACTCTTTCTCTCACCAAGATTTTGAATTGTAAACATTTTATAAAAAACAGAGTAATTCTAACATAATCTTAGAATAGGTGTATTATTATAGAAAGCCAAACTATGCAACAATGTGTGCTGAACTTTTTTCCAAGCTGATTACTGACTTTAGAGTAAAATGGGGCCAAACTACAGCAACATATTCACATACAGGTCTACGAAATTATAGTAGTAAGTTTAATGAGTTGACAGAGCAAAACTTAAGTGTTGCATTAGTATGAAGCCCATGGTTCTCAGGGCCTTATTGACAATGTGTTTAATGTGCTCATTAAAGTTAAGTTCTGCATCAAGTAATAACAACAACAACAATAATAATAATAATAATAATAATAATAATAATAATAATAATAATAATAATTGTATAAGATATTGTACGACCAACAAATTAAAACTGATCACACGATAGCGGCAAACAAACCGGATATAGTTATCCGGGATTTGGAGAAAAAATCATGTTTACTAGTCGATGTTGCTGTACCTTGTGAACAAAACATTGTTACCAAGGAGGCAGAGAAACGTTGAAAATCAAGATCAGCCGGATGTGGGGTGAAAAAACACAGGTCGTCCCGATAATTATCAGAGCTCTGGGATTTGTTCCGCAAAATTTGAGTAAGAACTTGTGTAAACTCCCTGGTAATTCAAAAGACTGGGAAGTGCAAGAAATTGTTTTATTTGGAACAGCCCACATTTGCGCAAAGTATTGTAGAGGAACTGGCAGTCACTGGATCTGCTCCTTAGGTAGCTGGTTGCAAATTGGAGCCGATTTTATATTCAGCCTATAACATCTTAGTCGTGTAGTGGAAAAATAATAATAATAATAACAACCACAATAACTACTTTGGCCTGGTACCCTAGGAGGTATTTACATGTTTAAGAGTAATTTGTGTTTCTCAAGTTCAGAGAAAAAACACAGCAGTTGCTCTGCTCATTCATTTCAAGGCCCAGAAAGTAACATGAAATTCTACTGAATAAAACACTCTTAAGTTTTTGTTGCTTTACAAAATTAGCTTTAATGATGATTAGGGAGTGGATTTCTATGATTTTGCATATTTTTGTCTGTTGCTTCAGGGCATAGCTACATGAAATTTTTTGACATTTGGTTAGAATTGGATGCTACGTAGATTAATATGTTAGAACAGATTTGTGCATATTGGCCAATTTTTCTTGTTGTTTCATATTTGCATAATTATGGCAGCATATTTTGTTAAAATAGAGAAAATGTTTCATGTTTTCATAGAATATATTTATTTGTAAGCGATTACTGACTAGAAAAGGTTGTCTAAATTGTTGGCTAAAAAGGATATTTCTTGATCTCATATTCTTTAAACTAGGCAGAAAAAGTGAAAGAAAACTTACAATGTACTTCACTAAGATGCGTATTTACTTTAATTATTTTTCCTGAGAAGAAAGCTAGGTTATTTCATAGAAGAACACAAGGTTATAGTATTTCACAGAATTCTTATCAACGTACTCTTAGGTTCATTAAAAAAGTGGACGAACTTTTTTAAGAGAAATTTCTTAGAATTTTCTGCATGGATACATAAAGAATGGTCAATTTCTCCATCAGGAGACCAACGCATACCAAATGACACCTTGATTAGAAGACAAAGATTAGTGTAATTGTCAGTGACAGACAGGCAAACAGACAGATATAAGTGTACTAACCTTGGGGATCATGAACCAAATGCAGGCCAGAAAAATTGAACACTGGAGCTTTTGATTTTTTATTTGCATGTTTCTGGAAAAAAAAAAGAAGATGGACAGACTTTAATTTGCTTTACATTTTGGTAAAAACACCCATAGAAGTAACATTGTGTTTGTACTTACTTTAACTAGTTTCTTTACTTTCTTAACTTGCTTGTCTCTCTTTTTAGTCTTTTTATTAACACGATTTGCCATGAGTACTGCTTTAGGATCTATATCTAACTTTAAAAGAGAATGGAAACCAATTAAAAAATCATTGAAGATATACATTAAATACAAAAAATGTCCATATATTTTACTTACGTCAGAATCACTATCATTCTTTTCTTCTTCTTCCTCATTGTCTGAGCCTAAGAAAAACTTTAGTGCAGCTACCATAACCTATAAATATAAATTAATATAATTGATAATGCTGTGGTTTCATCATGGGACAATAACTTCACAAAACCAATTATTTACCTTAGTAAATTTTGAATAGCATGCAGTTGCTATGACATTAACAGTTTTGGCATCATTCCATATATTTTTTTTGTAAAGATCAATCATGATATCCTGAAAGAAATCAAAAACACTGTAAGGCTATGTCTTTTCAATATCTTCACAATCAAAAAGGAAAATGTTGAACAACAGAATTAATAAAAAATTAATAAACAGAAAAAAAGATATAAATTCCTTCATACTATGTAAAATTATTTCATTATAAGTACATAGAATATTAAAAAACATACAACAGACATCTTGGCAGCTTTGGCATTTGTATCTTTCAGCATACTATACATGAAATTCTGCAAGGTCTGTAAAAAAAAAAAAAATTTAAGTGTTAAATCCTTATATGGCAACAAACTGAATGTACATTGACACACATCAAATTTCATGTAACAAACCGTGTTTAACTTGCTATTCTTGTGTTTGGCATTTTGATTTTTAATATCTGTAACAATGTGAGTCTGCAAAAAGCTACGAAGAGATTTATCTGGACATGCCAAAAGTTGAAAAAACAATGATAGTAAATCCGTAGGATTTAATAGATTTTTGTTGCGAAGGAGTATTAAAGCTCTACAAAAGGTCTGAAACAAAAGAATACATCAGTTATGCTGATATCAACTAATTAATACTGTTCCACTGTTCTCTATCATACCATTCTCATATCACTATCCAGCACTGTGAGATTCGTCTGCAGTAAATCCACAAGTTCTTGAGGATAGCTTGTTAATTCTTGCGGGTAACAATGTGATACCTTAAAATAAAATATAATAAACATCTACCACTTCTAAATACAAAATAAGTTAAGAAATACATTGAAATATCTTCACAAATAACCAACTTTTTTTTTTCCCAAGGGATAAACATCAATACCTGTGACAGAAACATTACAAGTTCATCTAACTTCTTGTTGAACTCTGTTGGATGTAGGCGAAAAACTTGTACCAAAGATTTGTAATGCTGATATTGTTGAATAAACTAAAACATATCAAAATTTGTTTAGAATTTGCAAAGTTGAATTTAAGACCATTAATAATCTTATTCTTCGGTATCTGTCAATGTACCTCATCTTTATAAGACGCTGGATCACGTTTGATTAAATTTTGCAACTGAGGTAAATTATCAGGAAGCTGGTTGTTGTGGCGTGTCATATTTTCAGTCGTCGCTCTCCTTCAGTAAAGATCGTAAACCGATGTCAATTAACTTCTCCTGTCAACCCTAACCTATCAGTGAATTTTATAATGCAATGAATTTTACAAGTACTCCCAGAACACAAAAATAAGTACATCAAGTACTATTCGCGTAAATTCGAATATGGCATTCATCGATCATTTACGACAAACAAATAACAGCTTTCTTTAGCAGACATCCTGGCATCCACAACACTGTAACACCCCCGAACAGGAACACACCATTCACCACGTGTTACGAACGATCCAAACCGATATACTGCGATTTTTGTAGGAAGAGCTCTGAAGATAACTCAAATCCCATCTTCGCGATGGAATATGTCACGGCATTTCGCGTCTTTTCTCGGTCTTGCCGGTAGAAGTCGCATGATCGCAAGCACTGCTTCATACGGTCGCGATCGTGCGAAATCTAGCGGAACGGCTGTGAATGATACGAAATGCCGTGACATATTCCATCGCGAAGATGGGATTTGAGTTATCTTGAGAGCTCTTCCTACAAAAATCGCAGTATAGTGCGCCAGCGTGATACGACCCGGTTTTCTCCAGTTCTCGGTGCCGTGAACGGTTCTACACCGTGATACATCATGAGAGACCGATACTCCGTGAACTTGACCGCGCCGCTTGAAAGAATGGTGAAGAACTGCACTCTCACCCGGCGCTCACCACCAAAGATGTAGTATCTGAACAACATGTTAGGTGTTCCAAGAGCACCACTGTTCCATTCTCAAATAGAAACCGTTCCAGAATAAAGCCACAACGTTTGAAGGGAAAGTGTTGGGTACTGTGCGGTACACTTGGGTTTTCATTTCTTGAACGTGGGGTCTTCTCTTCACGATGGAATATCACACGGTATTTTGCGTCGTTCGCTGCGTTCAGTGTCGCTAGAAATCGCATGATCGCCAGCACTGCTCGATGAAGTGGCGGCCGTTTTCCTTTCAATTGGTTTTTCAATATCAAGGACCCACAAAAGACGGTTTTCTGGCTACACGACGTGTTAGGGGATTTTTTTCTTAACTTAGCAACTGGTTTTAGTTGCTACTTAGTATTGGGTTGGTATAGTTAGTATAGTTAATGCCTTATTTTACGTGGCGAGACTCGGGCCATCAGGCCCGCTCTTCCGTCTGACCACGCAAATTCCGCTACGCTCCTTTCACCTAGCGGAGAAAGAAGGTATTATCTCGGGCGACGAAACAGGCGATTTGAATTTAGCTCAGAGGCGTCATTTAGGCTTGAGGATCTTTACATGTAAGTAAATCTACTAACATGGGCCAGCCGGCTTTACTTCCCCTCCGCGGAAGGCGTACGAAGGATTTTTTTCGCCCTTAAAAATCCACGTCTTCGATCGGGTTTGAACCCGCGAACTTGGGTATGTCAGTAGTCCGGCACGCTGACCGTCACTCCATCGAATCCGCCATCGCTGACCGCCATTTTTATCCACTTCTTCGGTTTTATCCACTTCTTCGTTTTCACGGCCCGACAATTATTTTTTTCCGCCGAAAATTGGCCATTTTTTTCGCGCAGCATTACATAACTTTCCCTATACTACTTATATCACTCCGTGTATACGTACGTATACGGGAAAGTAAAAATGGCATTTGAACGTTTCTGAAAATTTGAGCTTCTTTTCATAGAAAACGGTTGTGTTTTCGATAAACTTTACTTGACATTATTTAAAGCTCATGTACTCCTTAATATAATAATGTCAACAAATCAAGGAGAATGTAAATATAAACGACATGAGAGACAAGTAAAAAAAATACATTTTTTCAATTTTTAAAAAAACAAATGAAAAGAGCAATATGGCGTTTTGTCATCTCATAAAATACATTAGGCATTATACCTAGCGAAAGTTTAAAGAAAAAATTTGGAGCCGTTTTTGAGAAAGTCTTATTTTTGTAATATTTTAAAATTGCACATATTGTACGCAATATTGCGCGAAAACTACTAAACTTTTCAAAAAAAAGGAACAGTGACTTTAATGAAAGAACTCACTTTGGAGAGCACATTTTATTTGAAGGAAAAAATCTCTATCTTCAATTTGTAGTTTCAGAAAGATGCTGAAAAAATTTTTAACTTTTGCAATTTTCGAAAATTCAGAGTTATCCGTGAAAATCGGACCTATGCCACCTTAATAAGTGTATTTTACTCTATTCTTACAAGAAATTTAAAGAAAAAAATCGGAGTCGTTTTTGAGAAAATTTTGAAAATGGCCGGGGGGCTACATGTAAAGTACCCCCAAATTTTACAGAATCTTTTTAAAAATCTCAAACCTTTGATTAGAAGCAGATCGACCGGGGAATATCCGTTTTGGAGGAAATCGTACGTATGGTTTAGGCGCTAGCAGTGTCCACAGACGGACAGACGGATGTTTTCCTTTCAATTGGTTTTTCGATATTAAGGACCCACGAAAGAGGGGTTCTGGCTACACCACGTGTTAGGAGATTTTTTTCTTAATTTAGCAACTGGTTTTATCCACTTCTTCGTTTTCACGGCCCGGCAATTAATTTTTTTCCGCGGAAAATTGGCCATTTTTTCGCGCAGCATTATATAACTTTCCCTACACTACGTATATCACTCCGTGTATACGTACGTATACGGGAAAGTAAAAATAAACGACAGACTTACAGAAAGAAAAACAGCAAAACGAAGATATTACACTGCTTCGAGCAGCTTAGAAGACGATGATTGGTTGAGTTGAATTATCTGAATTTAAGGGTAAAGCCAGTGGAATCGCCAGGGAAAGCTAATGTCGTTGGTCCATAATTTAGAGAATAATTTTAGTTATAAAGTTGGGGAATTTTGTTTCATGGAGAGGTTATGTGGGGAAATTCCGTAGTAGTGGTGGGGAAAGACCTCGCAACATATCTTGCAATCCTGCTCGTGCCAAACAAAATTTAGTTTGACAGTCGTATTTAATTTGAATTAACACTACAAAAAGAAAAGATCATAGAGAAAGCTGAGCTTCAACTTCCTGGGTCAGTCCTCAGGTCGCCGAAGAAAGTATCGGATGAGTGGGGGAGGCTCTACGCCCATATCACATATATTGAGCGCATCTCCATGTATGAAATACGAGGAAAGACCTACAAAACACCAGGGCTTCGGGGTCATCCCGCGGTAGAGATAGTCTGCTCCACAATTGCGTTTGCGAGATGATGGAACGCACGGTATATCAGCGTTTCACCTGTACCTCGGTGTGCAGAAATCTGCTCACCCCAATCGAGAACGGGCTCAGAAAACGCAGATCCAATATCTCGTTTTAGCAACAATTTTTTCTCTTTAGTCTTAAGGGAACACCTTGCGGCCGTACTATATGGTAAAACGTACTTTCTCGCCCGTATTTTCAAGCAAAATTGCGTGAAAATTTCGCAAATCACGCAAAATTGAGCTTATACCAACAACGCGCGATGCTTATTTTGGCTGTAAATAAAACTATTAAGTTTATATGAATGCGAAAGAAAAGGCAGACGTCGTTTATGAGAAAGAAAATGTTTATTTGGAGTTCTTTTTTTTCTTTTTTCAAAAATTATACAAATGTAATTTTTTTGAAAGATCTCTCCATTTTAAATATGCACATTACCAGCAATTTGTAAACATTATTATATTTGTGAGTGTAAGCGCTTCAAATAATTTCAAATAAAGTATTCTGAAAACTCAAAAATGTTCTGTGAAAATGAGCTTCAAATTTTGCATTTTTAGTAGCGCTACAACGCAATTTTCTTTAAAAGCGCACATAATTTTTATAAGAAAATTGCCATTTAGGACTACGTTTTCGTGTTGTTAACCCTTTCGTGGGCCGTGGGAAGCATGCTTCCCACTTCACTAATATCTTTCCAGTTCCCTTCTGAAGCGTTCTTATTGCCCATGCCATGTATTGTAATTTATCTTTGACTATTGGAAACGTTTCTGCTTAGTGCACTTCCCGCCATTTCCATCATTGTTGAGTTTGGAGGCCACATGAGGTAAAGTGTGAATGATATAGCATTGTCGGGACCGTACTTGTACCAGTTTTTATGGATTATTGTCCTTTTTTTATGTTTTGATGTATGTGAGAATGTGTTTGTTTATTTTGTCATTTAGTTAGATGTTTGGGTAATGTTCAATTTGTGTTTTACACATTTTTGCGGGGTAATCTGTGTATTATCATAATTATTGTATACGTGCGAAAAGTAGTTCCCTTGCTATTTTATTGGCATTTATGATTTATACAAACATGTTTTGAGGGGTAATTTGATAGTCTTTGTACTCTAAATAAAAAATTTTACTTCTTGATGCTGATTACGGCGATGCCTGAATGTCTAGAATAATCCCCAATATATAATTCGTGTTATCATATGCGAATTCATTTTGCGTACTATTTAGTTTCGTGTTTATTTTTGTTCATTTTCTGAGCCACTCTGTTTAGATCCACGTTTTAGAATTTTTCATAGAAAATTAATGCAAAATAAAAGAATTTTGTTAAAAAAATTGAAATTTTTATGTAGTTCATGTCAATTTTTTCATACCCAAAAAGGGCCGTGGGAAGAATACTTCCCACCTCCTTGTATGTAATCATGGATGATATGTTTTCATTCATCAATGTAAAATCCAAATAACACTACATTATTTAATCATTTTTTCGTATCAGTTCTTCTAACATTATTCTAACAGTATTCTAACATTAATATTTCCATTCTACCAACATAGGAAACCGAAAAATTAAGAAAATGACAAAAAAATGTACTTTTTGCGGTGATAGATGACAGCTGGCAAGAAAAAGTATGTGGCAATTCCAAATAGCTAGCGAAGACCTAAGGAAATCGAAAACTAATACGGGAAAGTCTGTGCCATTCTGTAGCACCACTAGTTCCCTTTTTGATACAGTAAAACTTGCTTAATGCGGAATGTGGATTCTGCAGAAATCGGTCTAATGTGAACATTAATGGCTGTTCCCAGAAACGTAAATTCTAGTTTCTTATTACATAATGCGGAATCTTGTCTAATACGGAAAAAATAAACTGGTCCCTTGAGATTCCGCATTGGGCAAGTTTTACTGTACATAAAATAGAATGACCTCTATTGTTCCTTTTTTATTCATAATTGAGAGAATATTTTTTTCTATCTCAACTCCCGATGAAAATAATTTCTCTAAATGTTTCCCGTCTCCCTATTTTCCCGATTATTCGACGATTATCCGATATCCGATAATCCTCGATAATTATCCGATTATCCGTCGATTTCCCGATATTATTATTCCGATGAAAAAAAACAATTTTGGGGACAAAAGTCCCCAATCTGAAAACTCTGCGCACAAATTTAATGTTAGAGGTCACTGAACCAGCTTTAATATAACAATGATTTTTGGACGATGTGTAATCCATATTTTAGTCCATAAGATGAGTTTGGGTGATTCGCTCCTTTGATGGATCAATTCTTATTTGCTTAACAGATTGCTGTATGTTTTTCCGAATGGTATCCATTCCGATTCCTACAGTGTACCAGCTGGAGTCCTTCAGGGATCCCACCTGGGCCCTTTACTTTTCAACTCGTTTGACAATGATTTCCCTAGTCTAAAGACACAGTAATATCCTTCTTTTTGATGATGACACTAAGATGTATCGTTAGGTACTTGATGCTGATGACGTCATCAAGTTGCAACTTGATTTACTAGCTGTAGAAATTGGTGCCTTCTGAATAACATATTATTGCACCATTACAAGTGCTATTTCACTAGCTTCTCCAGAAAGCTGGACGCTTAGTTTTCCATATACACTCAACTGGAGAATACTGGCTGTGATTGCCATCAGAGACCTTGTTATCTTCGACAGGACACACAATTTCAACGACCACATTAACAGTTTTGTTAACAAAACTCCACAATCCTTGGGTTTTATCCTGCGAAACTCATCACAATTTCGATCACCCTACACGATCAAACTTCTCTTTATCTCGCTGGTTAGGCTCATTCTCGAGTATGCCCGTCTGATTCGGTCTCACTGCACTGGGAAGGACGTAAATCTTGAGAATGTCCAACGCAGGTTGTTCCGCAACTTAGCGTTTCGTGTTGGATGCCATCTCCCGCGGGTTTGTCATGACGACTCTGATTACTACTCATTGTATAACATTCATCTTCGGGACAGAAGAACATTCTGTGACCTTATCTTTCTATTTAAAGTTTTGTCGAGGGAAAATTAATGAATGAATGAAAAACGGGTGTTGTCTGGTATCAAATATTAATTTTAAGGTTTAAGATCTCGATAGCATGGCTATCATCCTCAGAGCTATTCGGAAAATTACATAAAACAAATTTGAAAAGAAGATTGTATGAATTATTTACAAAAATAGTTTTAGTAAAAAATTGTTGATGCCAGATACGTTAGCAAACTGGATCGTTATCTTGCAGCGTCTGGGCGGAAAACGAAGTTTTGCGGATAATTCTGCGTGCATCTCACTTAAGAGAACAGAAGGCCGGTCGGAAGCAAGTAGGGCGGGGTGGGGGCGGCGCGGCGCGGCAGGAGGGGCGCGGCAGGCAGGCGGCTGGTGGAGGCGTGAGGAGCCGTGGGCGGGGAAAGGAGGGGGATCTTAGGGGTGTACAGATTGGGCTAATGTTAGTAGAGGTGACGAGAGTTCCGGGATCTGTTGGTTGAGACAAATCATGGGTAGATTTTAAGAACAGGGTTCGGCTCCTATTGACGCGCACGATTCGGTTCCGAACGAGTCATTCGCGGTGCCGCTACAGTGTGCACACGGCCACGTGGCCAACGCACTTTCGAGTAGAATCGTGACGCTTCGCTACCCGTGTCCAAGTTGAGGACGAGGCTCGGGCCTTCGGCCCTCGCGTTAACATAAAACATCCTTGAGTCTGTCCAACGCATAATTACCAACGCATTTTATGCATCTAACATTATGCATGCAACGCATTTTATGCATTTAACCATTGTAATTCTCCATTACACATTCGCACCACACCGCACAATGCACAATGCAAGCAGTGCTCCCTGAGTGATTCGTTCTCGTGGTCCGCGCGAGTGAACCATGCGCAAGTGAACCGTGCGCCGTTGTTTAGTGAGCCGAACCCTGTCCTTAAAATCAGCCAAATCATGTTCTGTTTGTTTAGGTAGTTGTGTATATGAATGGATTGTGGTAGTGTTGTTTTCCCAAGCTTGCTCGTGTTCTTTTATCCTCTGTGTGAATTTCCGGCCGGTTTGTCCTATGTATATGTCATTGTAGTTGTTGCAAGTGAGAGCATGAGAAAGATTAATTGTAATGATTTTCTCCCTAATATCGGATTTCGGGTCCCCCGCGTGACGACAAGTAATCCCTTAAACATTTTCTGTTAATCTTGTGAAAATGATACCTTCTATCTTATTGCCTCTATTGCTAACAAGTATTGTAAGCAAATTGTTATTCTCAACATTCCTTACTCAAGCTATGTACGTACTATCCGAGAATTGACCTATGAAACCACTTGATTTGTAATTAGATATTGTTTCTAAATTTGCTTTAACTTCATTAACAATTGCGTATCTTGTACTCAAATATTATAAATAGATTGTGACGTACAAAACATGGCGGGTTAGATAGTAGATAGCGAACGTCAAGAAATGAGAACGAGAGCTTGAGCATACGCTGTTGTTAGGGCATTACTATGATGCGCGCTCAGCTTGTGAATAACAATTGAGCGGACACATTGTGGAGCGAAAATGTATTTTGTCATATGTAGAAGCCATATTAGTGCCAGTAATTAAGTGTGGGGATGTTCTTGCAGTCATATGCCAGAATAGGGAATTTAGGGGAAATAATCGAAAGAAGAGCGAAGCAGATGACCCCGAGGGTCGTCAAAAGAAGTCCGAAAGACGTCCGTGGAAGCCTGGGTTTGGTTCTACAAGGCGCCATCCCACTGCAACCAAAAGAGCTCTCGTATGGTCTAGAAAAATCTAGCTATGAACCGAGTAAAGGTCATGACCGAATATTATGTTCAATTTTTAGATGTCAAGTTCGAATAGAAGGTTATTACAAAGATTGTTGTCAAAAAGTAACGAGGGAAGTACTGGATCTCGAATAAATCTGTTATTCTGTTTCATGAAATCCAATGCATTATTACTGTGCAATCTAGCACGTTAGTTGTGCAGATAGATAAATAAGTACTTCCAGATTGCATAAATAAGTACTGCAGATAGATAAATAAGTGCTTCTCCGTACGGAGGGCGGATCCAGGGGCAATTTTGCTGATCGCAGGTAAGCGAATTGTTACTGAGCAGCGACCCACAAATTGGCTGAGCTAGCACGGTAACGGGCTAATCAGCAAATGATATTGGATCCGTTAATTATTTGGAATTGTTTCCTGGCGCCCAATTTTCATGTCAGTTTGTTTAGTTAAAATGTTTCAAGATGTAGTAAGGGAATATCCCGTAAACAAATAATCCATAGGATTTTGAACATCCATAGGAACTTTAGACACATCCTAGTGTACAGCAAACTACCATCTATACCACTTTCACATCTGCGCATGCGCAAGAGGTTGAGATTGCAATACTCTATGCTATCCCCCTCATACTCTATGTTATCGATTTTGCATCATTTAACCGTTTCGTGGGCGGTGGGAAGCATGCTTCATGCTTCACAAAAATCTCTTCAGAGCCCTTGGGAAGCGTTCTTCCCGTCATGTGCGGCTGTGTAAGCTGGCACAACCACTAAAGCACAATAACACCAAACCAAATGGAATATTTAGTACTCATTTATTACTAATTTATTACCAAAAAAGTAAGCTAATTACTCTCCCCGTTTATGAAACAAAAAGTGTTAAACACATCGTAGATATGCAACCGGCATGACACCATGTCAAAACTACAATTACGATTATAGAGAGAACCAACGAGCACAATCAAACCAAGACCATAATTAAATACACATTATATACTAATTTATTACTCTAAACAAAAATTTATTACTGTTGCCGTTTATGAAGAATATATTGTTAAAACTGAATCACATTCCAGAAATACAAATAAGATTATACAGGGAATCAACGCGCACTATAGAATCAAACTAAAATCATAATTAAATACACATTATATTCTAATTTATTACCACAAATTTATTACTGTTGGCGTTTATGAAAATATCGTTAAAAACTGAATCATATTCAACCACGCCAGAAAGATGAAAACGTGGCTGAAGTGCTAGAGAAGGAAGAAGTGCCTGAAGTCACTTTCTCGGAGGTAAGGTCACGGCCAAATGTCCGCCGTACTTACAACAAAACGGTCCTCGCCAAATCAAAGCAAGTGGGCAGTTCAAGTGTTTTTAGTTCGCTGATGTCTTCATAAAGAAGCAAACAAGTGTATCAACTAAGGTTTCCAAAAATATTTGTGCTTCCGTTACATAATCGACACCTTGTCAAAGTGACGAGGTGAATTCTCCACGAGGCTCGGCGAGGACTGGCCTAACTAGTGAAAATAGAATTCCAGAGTCAACATCGATCTCTACTCTGGGAGTGTACAAAAATCTAGGCACAAACTTGACTTTGACAACACTTTACATAATAAACATCCACAGTCTCACAACACATGGCAGGCGACGGGCTGACTGAGCCACCAAAACACTTAGCAAAACAATATTCGCGGTAACCAGGGCGGCCAACACAAAAGTTCAAAAAGTTCGAAACTTTGAAAATAGTGCCACATTCACCCCTCTCTCAGAAATCAATCACATAGTCTGTCAAATAAGTGGGTGGATGCCTGGAGCGAACAGGTCGTTGAGCACCATCAACATATTCTACAGACAGCGGCTGCTCAGCATTTCCTGTTTCCACATTTTGCTCTCATTCTTGAGGTTCCAGAGGCTGATGTTCTGGAACGCCAAAATCATAGTCTTCCTCTTTAATTTTAACTTCTCCTCGAGGAGCAAGATGCCGTGTTGAGGTAGTAGTTTCTCGGCCATTTTGAAGTCTCACATGAGCATATTCTGGATTAGCTCCCAATAATTCTACTTCCTCCACTAACGGGTCGTATTTACTGCCACGAACGAGTTGTTTTTCATTAAAGCAGGTCCAGGTTTTGTTAACCGTGTTGGTGTAGAGCTTCCATTAAAAGATCTTCTTGGATGATTGAACATTCGCTCGTGAGGTGTGACATTGGTTGCTGTGCAGAGAAGAGAACGAATTGAATGTAAAGTAATGCGACGGAACACGTCGTGTCTTTGCGACGTGCCGGCATTAATCAACCTTCGTCGGGTCAGGGCGTTTGTACCCCACGAGAAGTGTTTCTGGCGTGGGTGTCACCGGGACTGTGCGGCGCTCCTGTCGCCGCTCCGTCGCCAGGCCCTGCCGGTTGGTTATCAATTGTTTTCAAGGATTCTCCCTCCAGGAAATCGTCGCCTGCGTCACTCTCTGACGTCGACGGCGCGCGGTTTTCAAATTGCATGGGCTCTTATGGCGTGCGGATACAGCACGGATTTATCACGGGACGACTGGACTTCGTCCATTTCGTCTCAGTAATATCAAGTACTTCTTCCCAGTGCTGGGTTTTAAGATTGTTTGATCGAAGAGCCAACATGATAGTCTTCCATATAGTTCCGTTGAACCTTTCAACTTGTCCGTTTCCTCTCGGGTTGTAGGGCGTAGTTCGGCTTGTTGCAATATTCTGAGAAGTTAAAAACGATTAAAGTTCTTGAGGCACAAATGAAGTTCCTCTGTCAGAATGTATGTATGCAGGTGTTTCAAAAACCGAGAACAAATGTGTCAAATGCCGCATTACAGTAGTTGTGAAGACATCAGCACTTAGTATAGCAAAGGAAATCTCGAAAATTCATCTACAATAGTTAAAAGATACTGATTCGTTTTCGTTGGCAGAGGTCCTTTGAAGTCCAGATTCAATCTTTCAAATGGCGAAGTAGCTTTTATTAAGTTTCCTTCAACTTTATGAAAACTCGGTTTTAACTCTGCACAGACCTGGCATGAATTTGAAATACTTTTAATATCTTCAATGGAGAATGGCAAGTTTTTGACGCGTACCCAGTGGTTCAATCGAGTGATACCCGGATGACAAAGTGCAATATGTAGGGAGCTGAGATCCACATTTGAAGTGATAGCGGCGCTTATTCTGGAAAAAGTATCCGCCGACACGTTCTCACTACCTGGGCGATAAATTATGTCAAATTTGAAACAGGCAAGTTCGAGGCGCCATTGTACAATTTTCTCATTTTTAACTTTACTGGAATACTGTTGATTAAACATTAAAGAAACAGAGCGTTGATCCGTAATGACTTCAAAATGATGACCAACTAAATAATGTGGCCAATAACGCAAGGATTCCACAATTGCATAAGCTTCTTTCTCTACGGAAGAGTGTTGTTGCTCCGACTTGTTCAGTGTCCTAGAGAAGAATGCAACAGGTCGACCTGCTTGACTTACAGTAGCAGCTATGGCGAATTCCGATGCGTCTGTTTCTACCCTGAACGGTACGTCCTCTTGTACTGCAGCTATCGTTGCTTTCGCCACATCATCCTTCAAAATCTTGAAAGCTGGGATAGCTTCCTCTGAGAGTGGGAAAGGATTCTTTATCAATAAAGGATAAGCTTTTTTTGAAAATTGAGGTATCCACTTGCAGTAATGCGAGAACATATCCAAAGCTCGTCGCAAAGAAGCTGTATCTTGAGGAATAGGCAGATCAAGTAAAGGTTGAAGGCGATTAGGATCAGGTTTGATTGTCTTGTTAGAAATTACATACCCAAGTAAGTTTACTTGTATTTTTCCTTGTTCAGTGTCAAATTATATTTCTTAGATGCAGCTAGAAATCTTTCTAGATTGCGGTCGTGTTCCTTTTGGGTTCTTCCGCATATTGTAACGTCATCTAGATATGGATATGTACCCTCCAGTCCTTCATATTGAACCATTTGATCGATCACTCTTTAAAAATAAGCTACTCCGAATGGAACACGTAGAAAATGGTAGAGTTTCCCGCAAGCTTCAAAAGCTATGTATTTTCTCTCCGATTCCAGAATGGGTAATTGATGATACGCATTCTTGAGATCTATGGTGCTGAATACTTCATTCACCGAAACTTTAGCAATTATTTCTCCTATCTTTGGAAGAGGGTAAGCATCTAACATTGTAAATTTGTTAACAATCTGTGAGTAATCAATAACCATTCTTGTTTTACCATTTTCTCCCTTTACAACAAAAGCTTGAACGCGCCATGGTGAATTGCTAGGTTCCATTATGGCTTCATGCAATAGCCTTTTAATCTCAGAGTCTATAAATTGGTTATTTTCGTGAGAATGTCTCCTAGTTTTGGTAGCTATTGGAACACAATTAGAAGTTAGGTTAGCAAAAAGCGAAACTGGAGGTACCTGTGCAACAACCGAACTGCAGATCTCGAGAGGAGGCTGCGGACCTTGAAAAGCTATGTTCACAGAAGAATGATACTGCAGGATGTCATGGCCGATTATAACATCTGAGCAAAGGTTCTTCATTATCAGTATTGGAGTACTGTTGTAAATAAAACCTTTTTCTATATCGGCTTCACATCGCCCCGTTATTTCAGTAGATAGAGAAGAATTTGCCATCGCAATTCTGCCAGAATATGGCAGCAATTGCATGCCACATTTCCTTACAAAAGAATGGTTGATAAAACTTAGAGAGCTTCCTGTATCTATTAACGCGTTCAACTTCAGTCCATTTACTTTGATCTCCACTATTGATTTTTGAAGACCGTTTGGCAACGCAGAGGTGACGGATGCCAACATTCCAGCAGTCGCAGTTGAATTTGATAAAGGATGTTTGGACAATTTCGACCTACACACACGTTGGTAATGTCCTTTCTTACCGCAGGACCTACATTCAGCAGCTCTCGCAGGGCACGACGTTCTGGGACGGCGACTTCCTCCACAAAAATAGCACTTCTCCGTTGTTGGCAAAACCCTATATCCATGTCATGTCTGCTTAAACTTTTAGAGAGAATGGTTAATGATAGATTAGTATGGTGGCTTGAGCATAATCAACTAATTAGCAAGTGTCAATTGGGGTTTCAAAAGATGAAATTGTGTATTGATAACTTGTCTATCCTGGTTTTTGAGATTGATCACCAATTTTATAAAAAGCTAGACCTACTTTCATTGTTTTTAGATATCAAAGGGGCTTTTGATTGCGTTTGTCCTTCAGTATTAATTCAGGACATGATTGAAATAGGTATTTCAAAAAACTTCATTCTTTTTATTTTCAATACAATATCGGAAAGACACCTAGATTTTATAAATTATCCATTTACTCCAAAGAATAATATAGCTCACCAGGGTCTTCCTCAAGGCAGCGTTCTGAGCCCTCTTCTTTTTTCTATTTACACCAACAAACTGGAAAATTTATTACCAAGTGATGTGTTTATGTTAAAATATGCAGATGATATTGCCTTGTTTGCAGTAACAGGCCCAGTGGAAAATGCCATCAATATTCTAGAGGACGCTGTAGAATCATTGGGCCAATATTTAGAAACTTGAGGTTTCTTGTTTGTTAATTGTGCAAAAAATAGATAGGTAAACTTAGAAAGACTTCAGTCAAAGTCACTAAGAATTGCACTATACTGCGATTTTTGTAGGAAGAGCTCTCAAGATAACTCAAATCCCATCTTCGCGATGGAATATGTCACGGCATTTCGTATCATTCACAGTCGTTCCGCTAGATTTCGCACGATCGCGACCGTATGAAGCAGTGCTTGCGATCATGTGACTTCTACCGGCAAGACCGAGAAAAGACGCGAAATGCCGTGACATATTCCATCGCGAAGATGGGATTTTAGTTATCTTCAGAGCTCTTCCTACAAAAATCGCAGTATAGGCTACAGAAAATCTACACCAACCAATGTAATTCTTGTAGAATCAGGGGAACATTACTGAAAACAAGGCTAACTCTTCTATGTATGAATTATTAGACTAAATGTCTTCCAATTTAAAAATAATTTTTTGATTGATGTTCTGTCCAAGTTGAACCATGTTTCAAAACTCATGTATAAGAAAAATAAGAAATTCGTTAGCGACAGGTTTTGAGGAATTATCAATTACTTGTAATAGCATTAAGGTATTTGATTGTGGCCTGTGTTACGTCTATGATTATTTTGTACAATATTTTGTATTTTCTTGCTCAGTAAACTGGATGTGAATTTTGATTTTGGTAAGGAGATTGCAACTTCTCCCTGCCCAGATGTCTTGTTTTGGATCACTTTTCGAGCCATCCAGATGTTGTTCAGAGGAAATGTACTTTTCTATATACTGATGGTTCAAAGAATGATTTGAAGGGGCCAGTTGGTTTTGCTATTTGGAACACTGATGACAGGTTAAATAGAAAATTTAAAGTTAATAGTAAAATTTCCATTTTTATTGCTGAATCTTTAGCTATCCTTGAAGCAGTAAAATTGATTGATTACAAAATTACTTCATCTACATCTTTTCTGGTTCAAAAACTGTCTTGGTTCCTCTACCTAATAGCAATAGAACTAAAAATGATATGTTATTTTAGAAATCAAGAAATTATGTATATATGCAAGACAGAATAACTCAAAATTTGTGTAATTTGGATTCCAGCCCATGTTGGTATAAATGGAAATGAGAATGCCAATAGAGAAGCTAAATCAGCCATAATAATGGTACGGTTTACCCATTTAGTATTTCGATATCTCATGCTGTTGCTATAAACAAGGTTTGCACTCAAAAAAAACCTCTGCAAATATTGAAAATCTTGGCCGTTCTAAAGGCAAAGAGTACTTCTTATATTATTACAGAACATCACCAATACCGTGGTTTCAAAACTTCAAATTAGCAAGAAAAGAAATTATCATTAATTGATTGAAATCAAATCACTAGATCACTAAATCATAGTTTAAATAGATTCAAAATTGTCAATTCAGGTTTGTGTGAATGTGGTAAGGAGAATGACACATCATTTATTATGGCATTGTACATTATTTAACAACATAAGAAATATGATGGAAAAACTAAATCATTTTAATATTACCTTAGTCCAAAATGTTGTGGACATCTTAAAATAGATATACATTTTATCCCAATCATAAGCGAGATTTTTGTAAAAACAAATTAAAATTTTTTGTTAAGAATTTATAAAGTTAGAGTTTAATACATGTTAAAGTGAAATAGTTATGTTTTTGAATATACTTTGGATTGTAATTTGTTATATGGCTGTATACTTGTCTGCCAAAAATAAATAAATAAAATAATATTCCATTTTATTGACACACTCCCGTGCATCAAGAAAGAAAAACCTAAGCACAATAATTTATTTTCACAATGAGCGCAAAATCCACAACAAATTAATGGAAACCTGCACCATAAAGTGAAGAAAAATTTCTCAAATTGGAATACCCCCAAAAAACTCTAAACTGAACTTTAATACAATTTTTCACCAATTATCCATTGAACATTTCCTGACACTATTCAAAAACGTACCAGACAACAAATTAAAC
Source organism: Acheta domesticus (assembly GCA_031308135.1). Lineage (NCBI taxonomy): Eukaryota > Metazoa > Arthropoda > Insecta > Orthoptera > Gryllidae > Acheta > Acheta domesticus. The sequence goes on along the minus strand of JAHLJT010002406.1, from coordinate 166,466,869 downwards.
ATTTTTTTAAACCTAACGGAGACTACTTGGCAAAAATAGAGATACAGTGTGTATTACCAGGAATAAATTTGAAATTTTCTCATACAACTTTCTTTTATTCCCCAAGCCAGAAACATCAGGAATTAAAAGCACAATATAAATCATATTACACCATATCCTTCTGTAACCTTTCAATGGTACCCACTCCATTGTAGAGTACAAGCATTAATTCAAAGACCCAAAAAATCTTCAGAAAAAAAACTTCACTTGATCTATTAAGGTTACAATAATGAAAGAATAACAGTGTTTTCAGTATGCATTGTTTATTAGCACTAAAAAGAAAAACTAATTTACACTTTATTCCAATCTGTAGAACATGTTGGATATTACAGTATTTTTAAAATACAACTTTATTTTATTTTTCATCACATAATCATTCTGAATAACACTCTTTAATAAATGACAATTATATTTGTGAAAGTAGCATTCAAACTATTAAGCATTGACCGGAGTGAGAAGAGTTGTTAAGCAAAGAATTTCCAATTTTTGTAAAAAATTTATCTTCAATTCTTTAAGAAGGGATTAGAGAAATATTTCTCAGATACCTCCACGAAGTCGGAGAACCAGATGAAGAGTGGATTCCTTCTGAATGTTGTAATCAGACAAAGTGCGACCATCTTCCAGCTGCTTGCCGGCAAAGATCAGACGCTGCTGGTCAGGGGGAATACCTTCCTTGTCTTGGATCTTTGCCTTTACGTTTTCAATAGTGTCAGAAGCTTCCACTTCCAAGGTGATGGTTTTTCCTGTCAAGGTTTTCACAAAAATTTGCATACCTCCCCGAAGTCGCAGAACCAGATGAAGAGTGGATTCCTTCTGAATGTTGTAATCAGACAAAGTGCGACCATCTTCTAGCTGCTTGCCGGCAAAGATCAGACGCTGCTGGTCAGGAGGAATGCCTTCCTTGTCTTGGATCTTTGCCTTCACGTTTTCAATAGTGTCAGAAGCTTCCACTTCCAAGGTGATGGTTTTTCCTGTCAAGGTTTTCACAAAAATTTGCATACCTCCCCGAAGTCGCAGAACCAGATGAAGAGTGGATTCCTTCTGAATGTTGTAATCAGACAAAGTGCGACCATCTTCCAGCTGCTTGCCGGCAAAGATCAGACGCTGCTGGTCAGGAGGAATGCCTTCCTTGTCTTGGATCTTTGCCTTCACGTTTTCAATAGTGTCAGAAGCTTCCACTTCCAAGGTGATGGTTTTTCCTGTCAAGGTTTTCACAAAAATTTGCATACCTCCCCGAAGTCGCAGAACCAGATGAAGAGTGGATTCCTTCTGAATGTTGTAATCAGACAAAGTGCGACCATCTTCCAGCTGCTTGCCGGCAAAGATCAGACGCTGCTGGTCAGGAGGAATGCCTTCCTTGTCTTGGATCTTTGCCTTCACGTTTTCAATAGTGTCAGAAGCTTCCACTTCCAAGGTGATGGTTTTTCCTGTCAAGGTTTTCACAAAAATTTGCATACCTCCCCGAAGTCGCAGAACCAGATGAAGAGTGGATTCCTTCTGAATGTTGTAATCAGACAAAGTGCGACCATCTTCCAGCTGCTTGCCGGCAAAGATCAGACGCTGCTGGTCAGGGGGAATACCTTCCTTGTCTTGGATCTTTGCCTTTACGTTTTCAATAGTGTCAGAAGCTTCCACTTCCAAGGTGATGGTTTTTCCTGTCAAGGTTTTCACAAAAATTTGCATACCTCCCCGAAGTCGCAGAACCAGATGAAGAGTGGATTCCTTCTGAATGTTGTAATCAGACAAAGTGCGACCATCTTCTAGCTGCTTGCCAGCAAAGATCAGACGCTGCTGGTCAGGAGGAATGCCTTCCTTGTCTTGGATCTTTGCCTTCACGTTTTCAATAGTGTCAGAAGCTTCCACTTCCAAGGTGATGGTTTTTCCTGTCAAGGTTTTCACAAAAATTTGCATACCTCCCCGAAGTCGCAGAACCAGATGAAGAGTGGATTCCTTCTGAATGTTGTAATCAGACAAAGTGCGACCATCTTCCAGCTGCTTGCCGGCAAAGATCAGACGCTGCTGGTCAGGAGGAATGCCTTCCTTGTCTTGGATCTTTGCCTTTACGTTTTCAATAGTGTCAGAAGCTTCCACTTCCAAGGTGATGGTTTTTCCTGTCAAGGTTTTCACAAAAATTTGCATACCTCCCCGAAGTCGCAGAACCAGATGAAGAGTGGATTCCTTCTGAATGTTGTAATCAGACAAAGTGCGACCATCTTCCAGCTGCTTGCCAGCAAAGATCAGACGCTGCTGGTCAGGAGGAATGCCTTCCTTGTCTTGGATCTTTGCCTTCACGTTTTCAATAGTGTCAGAAGCTTCCACTTCCAAGGTGATGGTTTTTCCTGTCAAGGTTTTCACAAAAATTTGCATACCTCCCCGAAGTCGCAGAACCAGATGAAGAGTGGATTCCTTCTGAATGTTGTAATCAGACAAAGTGCGACCATCTTCCAGCTGCTTGCCGGCAAAGATCAGACGCTGCTGGTCAGGAGGAATGCCTTCCTTGTCTTGGATCTTTGCCTTCACGTTTTCAATAGTGTCAGAAGCTTCCACTTCTAGGGTGATGGTTTTGCCAGTCAATGTCTTCACGAAGATCTGCATTCCTCCACGTAGTCTTAGAACCAAATGTAGTGTTGATTCTGGAAAGATAATTTTAAAATCAGCATGATATAAATAAGTTTAATTGCCCTAGATGTATTTCTCCATCAGACGAAAGGAGGAGTTAATGCATTGTCTATTATTTTAATTTTAAATATACTTCAGTTGTAAGTGCTAATATGAAAAAATTAATTTTCTGTTAATAGTCATAAAATTTGTCACTTTTTTATTTAAACAACTGAATTCTTTTCGAAAGGGCTTTATTTTAAATTTTAATTTTATTATTGGAACTATTAAAATATTTTTGTCAAACTGGAGACTCTTAGTAGTTTTTACATTTTTTTAAACTTTTGATGATAATTTTATTGCATCATAGAACAAAGTCTAAAGTGTAAAGCAGAAATTTGGAATCTCAAATTTAAAAAATTGAAATTTCATTTAAAATTTTAATAATATACTATTTAATAATATTATGTACTTGCATATCCACATTTTGCCAGCTAGTTTAGAATTATTTAATTTCACCCTTATGTTATTATTTTATTAAAATATGCTAAGAAAGGTTTAGAAGTGTTACAAGCTACAAAATTTGAAAAATTATTTTATGTAATATATTAAATATTATTAATATTGTGTATACATACTCTCAAAGTTATCAAAAGAACTGTTGAAAACGTGTTATAAGTGTTGCTTTTGTTTGTTGTACCATCTGGTGAAATAAAGTTCGTATTATGTAAAAACAACTGAGTACATGGAAAGGAGCCTTTGTTAGCATTTCAAGTGATTTGTATAAGGTGGCAAAAAAAAAAACAGAATAATAGGATTTTTGCAATGTACTGAGAATTACAAACTTAACCCCAACACCAGACTTTTCTTTCTCGATACCCTATTCCAAAAAATATGGTGTTTTATACCAACAGATTAAGCCTAGTTCGTTAGGATTTTAGGCAATAGCCTTTCTGTGTCACAAAACTAATTGTTGAACAAGGTGCAAAGACTATACAAGTATCACGCATATATTTTTTTTCACTGCTCTACAGCAAAAATAATGTTTTTGAATCAATGCTTGGTGCTAAAAGGAGTTTTTGTGTCGAGTTTAACACTGCAATCCATATGTTTCCATCATGTCAGGTTTTCGAGAAAAATTAAAAATTTGTTTCACATAAATGTCCCTATTATACCATTGTATGACATAGGAAGTGGGGTGTTGAAGTATGATTTTTTTATTTTACGGCTTATGCCAGTTTGTAAGTATCCTACACAAAGACAATGACATACATACAGTAAAACCCCGCTATAAGAGACCCCGTTATAAGAGAATCCCGCTTATAGGAGACAAAATTCACGGTCCCGAGGTCAGTTGTATATAAACAATGCATTTGTTTCCCGCTTTTAAGAGACCCCGTTATAAGAGATTCCCGCGTATAGTGGACAAGATTTTATTCTCCGCCATGCGTTTCTTCTCGCTTGTAAGAGACAAAACGCGAAATTTTCCTCCAGGTGACTCAGGAATTTCCTCAGCGTGGTAAGGGTGTGCTTAAAATAGGATGGAACAGTTCACAACACCAGTGCCCGCGGGGGGAGGTAGTTCTCGTGAAGAAAGCTCAGTTCAGTTCAGTTCAGCTCAGCTTCGTGTCTTGGCAACAAGGAAGACGCCTATAGTGCGACTTTTGTAACCGTGCCTCTAGAAGGTATCAGCTGTTTACGGTTTCATCCAATCGGAAGCTTTTGTGTCGCTAGTGACGTCACGATGGTCACTTTCAAGCTCCCGATTTAATGAAACCGTCAGCAGCTGATACCTGCCAGAGGCAGTTGAATAAATCACAGTATTTTGCTTTTAGTGTTTTGACCAGTGTTAACAATTGTTACTTTCTCGTATACGTAACATAGAGAAAGTAATGTAATGCTGCATAAAATCGACTACGAGATTTTAACAGAATGCATGTTTTGGGGTCCCGATCCCTGATACCGAAAACGGTTCCTTTTTTTTCTTTCAAAACGTCCCTTCGTCCGTCCGTGAATAATACTAGCGCCAAAACTATTCGTACATTTTTTTCCAAAATGAATATTCCGCGATCGATTTGGTTCCGCTCGAAACACTGCGGTTTTGAAAAACATACTAAATTTTTATAATAAATTTGTGGGTACTGTACGTGAAGCCTGTGGGACATTTCCCCAAAAATGGCCCCAAATTTTTTCTTTAAATTTCTTGTAAGAATAGAGTGAAATTCACTTACAGAGGTGGCATTGTTAGGATTTTCACTGTTAACTAAATTTTCGAAAATTGGAAAAGTTTGCAATTTTTTCGGTGTTTTTCTTCAGCTACAAAATTGAAGATAGGAATTTTTGTTTATAATAATTTTTTTTCTCTATAATTAGGTCTTTCATTAACATTATGTACTAAAAAAAAGTTTTCACGTAATATTGAGTGAAATAATAAACATTTACAAAACAAGATTTTCTCAAAAACAGCTCCAAATATTTTCTTTAAACTTTTGGTAGTGATAGTTACAAAGGTACTTTATAAGACTCTTAACATCATTTTGCTCTATTCTTTTGTTTTTTCAAAAATTACACAAATGTAATTTTTTTATAACTCTCGTGTCAATATTTACATTAGAGGCGATTTGTTCACATAATCCATTTATGAGCACATGTGCTTTAAATGTCATAAAGTTCACTCAATAGATCTGGTTAAATGGGCTCTGGAATCAAATAATTTATGTTTCCTCACGTTTAAAATAAGTGTACAAATCATACTAATCCACTAAAAATATGGTAACATCTCATTAAAAATGTCAAAAACGTATTTCCCACTTATAAGAGTTCCCGTTTATAAGAGACAAAATTCCATTCCCCCAGGTGTCTCTTATAAAGGGGTTTTACTGTATTTAGCATTTAACACAACATGACCCTAGATAAGCTGAAAGCAGGTGTTTTGACTACATCTTAAATCAGGAAATTAATGTGCAAAATTAATTCTGAGAATACAATAAGCAAAACAAGCTGTTTAGCAAGTTTTACGGATTGATGCCATGACAGTTCATAGGAGCTTAGTACTTCAAAAGAGATGTAATATTATGTAGAATATGCTTTCTTTGGATTGTTCTGTTGACAGATTTGACAAATTGACATAACCTCTAGTTTTCTCTGAACTAAAACGAGGCACAGCATGGCATAGTTGTGTCTTCATATACAAAACAGTTTCCATGGTCTTTCAAGGAAACAGATTGTGAAAGATAGAATGTTTGGAAACAAGTTTGAAGAAATAAAAATATATCTACACATTTCGATCAGTAACATCTTAACATTAATCCATTTTAAGTGGTCCAGCACTGGTCACTCAACCGTCTTGAAAAAAATTCACATTGTGAACACAAATTTCCTTATGTTTTGTCTGTTCACAAACATCACCTTTTTTTCATTGTCCCTGGTTTACAAATGATGGCCATTTTCACGCCGTGCACCATTTTTCTTGTTTGCAGACAGTTACTCCTTTCTAAATTACTCTGCTCTAGGATGTTCTTGCAGTCCAGATTAAAAAGCATTCGATTCAGTATTCTCTGGCCAGCAAATCGAAATAATATTTACCTATCATCTACGTTTTTATCTGGGGAATATTTGCAACCAAATCTATGGAATGTGAATGAATGAAATTTGATTTTTAAGAGTAATTTTTCAAAGGAATAGAATCATAGCCTTAATTTTTTCTGTGAGCTTACACATAACAGAACATGCCATATACTGTATTTTATACATAACAGACACGAGACTAATGGCTACTAGCTCGAGTTATGGTATGTAATGTGACATGTCCTACAACTCGTAGGGCATGTCTCAGATGCCACACCAAAATCTCTAATTTAACTCTTAGGGCATGCCAATGATTCCCACATATTTTCCTGGTATGTAAAATAAAGTTTTCATTGTTGAAACAATCCAGGGTACATTTTTAAACAACGTTGACACAATGTGAGAACTAGTTGGAAAGGGAGAATGCAGAACATCTGCTTTGAGCTGTGCCACCATTTTCCACATCATGTTAAACATGCCTTACAAGTTGTATAGCGTGATTTTTATAACTCTGCCCCTCAAGCCCCTATGGCCACGATGAAATATGTCATTTCGCGTCTTTCTCACACTTCCTGCATGATCACGAATACTGCTTGATACAGTCGTGATCATGCAATGTCTAGTGGCATAACTGAGAAAGCTGCGAAAAATACTGTGACAGTTTATATCATGAAGACAGGTCTTGATGGGAAAAGTTATCAAATTGCACTGCAGGACTTCACAGTGCTCAGAAACCTCCAACCACAGAGTGCTTTCATAGGGTGGCACACATGCCCTATGAGTGAAAAGGATTAATGCTGTAATTTGCACCATAGGTTCTCACGAAAATCCTCTGATTCCTGAGGATGAATATATTGATAGGACAGGGTATACAAACATCAATGTCCTAGCAACCTGTAATGCAAAGAAACATGGAAATGTCCTAGCACTTTGTATGCGACTCCAAAATAAGGAGAAAATCAGACATTTACAACATAATTAAAACTAACAATTTTGATGTCTTGCTTCTTTCAAATACAAGTTATATTATTGTCTCTTGAATTGTGTCATACATATCACAAAGCACACAATCCGAAAGGGCATATAACAGTTATTAAAGAGAAAGTTCTCAGTTCGATGCTTTAGGCAATTGAAACAATGGTACTGCATTTTATTTATTCCTCTACACATGATATTGAATTTAAATTTCAAACATACTAGCTAGGGGTTTATTCAAGACCTGTGTGAATCTTTGAATCTTTTAAAACCTTGCTTCGTTAGAGAATTGTCAGAAAAAGGCTGGTGTAAAGCAAACTGGTTGATCCAAAGTTTAAGGAACTTAGAAGCCCACTAGTAATGTAATTAGGCAACATAAGAATTTGAAGATTCAGTGGCTAATAGATGCTACCAAATTGCTCCAACAATGGCTCAGCACACTTGGGCATGACAATGGGCAAGCTCTACACACACAATGTTAATAGGTTAAATAAACCGAAACATTGACCTTATATACTAGTCGCGCAACTTTTCTTGATGACTGAGCTCCCTAGTGCTCAAACCAGCATGACTCTGCATGGTCTGGTAAAGTCCTTGGTCGCACACGGAACTGAACAGCAAGATTATCAGTGCTGCTTACCGCTGCTTTTGAATTCAAGCTACGATTCAAATTATTCAGAAGATGAAAATGAAGTACATACTCTTAATATCGTATCTCATTAATAAAAAGGTAAAGATATCCCCTGCACATAGCACACAGGCCAATGTGACCCTAAGGTGAAGTGAAGGTAGGGTTCCACCTTTTCGTTGCTGTTGGCAGATTGTGTGGCGAACACAACGATCCTGCCACCTATACCCCCAGGAAAGATCCTGGTACTCGCTTGGTAAGGAGGCTGAGTCGACCCCCGAGCCGCCCTGAAGGGAAAGCACCAGATAAAATTCCCAGCCTATGCCGGGAACCTGGGTCCTTCAGGTCAGGAAGCAAGTGCCCTACCACTGAGCCACTGCGGCTCCGTATCTCATTAATAAGTGATATTATAATTAATTTATTTTTAAAGTGGTTGCTATTAAATACTTCAATATTTGTTCTATTTTATTGTCTATAATACCTTGATTTATTAAGAACGAAAGAGGTTCAAATAGTATTAATAAAGTGACAATTGGCAACACCCATCTGATGTGACGTAGGCAGTAACATCCTCTCCCTGCAGAGAGACGTCAAGAAACGTTGCGCAACTAGTATGCACTCCTACCAGACACTTCAGTTCCCAGATAATATTAATACAAACCAAAATCAAAGTTTATACTCACTCCTCACTCTTCTTCCACCTAATTAACCAATGACATTTGGACAGAACTAACCTTTCTGAATATTGTAATCTGATAGTGTGCGGCCATCTTCCAATTGTTTCCCTGCGAAGATAAGCCTCTGTTGATCTGGAGGAATCCCTTCTTTATCTTGAATTTTTGCTTTCACATTTTCGATAGTGTCAGATGCTTCGACTTCTAACGTGATCGTTTTCCCAGTCAATGTTTTCACGAAGATCTGCATTTTTCTGTAACAAAAAATTCACGAGATCCTTTCCAATAAAAATCTCAAACAAAGAAAAAATACAATTACATATGTTTTAATATTACATCGTAATTTACAAACCATCAACGCTTTCAAATAAAATTTTGCGTTCACTTTCGAATGTCGCAAAATTCTCTGAGCAACAAACCTGAATGTTGAGGTCCTAGCAAAGTAACGATTGCTGTACAAAACTTACTAAACGAGCTTAGATACGAATGTATTATCCTCCAAATGACTGTGCAAATACAAGAACAAAGGTTTGGTTTGACAAGATGGCGTTCAGAAAAGTGCTTACTAATTATATCACGCACTAAGTAGCTACTACGTGTACAGGTAATTGAAACTTATCGGAATTTTTTAACACTGAAAAATTAAGTTATAGTACGCAGTGAACTATAATTATAAGCGTCGAGTTTCTGTATATTGCCCGTGACAAACATTTTGTTTCTAACTAGCATTTCTCTGAGGCACCTTACACAAGTATGCCAAACGGAAATTGTGTTGAGTACAAAATAGGCCCTAGCAGTTTCAATTAGCATTATATTTCATTTTAAAGATCCAAATGTTGAAAATCAATGCATTTGAAAAGTAGAGCTGGGCGGAGTACTTCAACTTACCAGCTATTAACAAAGATACAAGTTACAACGCAACTCCAAAGACAACCGATCGCAGGCGCACGGAATGCCAAGCACAAGACCGCACAAGACGACGCCCCGCTGATGAATCCAAACAAAGAATGCGGAAACGGCAGAGGGACAGGATGATACAGGCGTACCATTACGACGATTACAAATTTCATTAATTTTCTTAAAACAAATTATAAAAATGTATTGTTACATAAAATGCATTATTTTACCAAACCTAAATCCTACAAATATAAAAACTACTTAATAGTAGTATTTAAACTTTGTAGTAAAATATTGCAAACGAGCATCAATACTACGTTTGCGTAAAGTATATGTATTTATATAATCAAATTGTTTGAATTTTTTTTATATTTTCAACACTGTAAATCACTAACTTTGCAAAAGTTGTGTTGCTTAATTTTTCGTTTCATTTAAAATGTTACTTCTTACGTAACAGCTCACACTTTTCTCCTACTATAGAATTTGTAGAATCCTGTTTTCACCGAGGCAATTTCCCAAAAGAGATAGTATTATTACTGCGTTACTACAGTTTCAAAGGTAATAAAGAATTGATAACTATGTAAAAAGATTTAATGAAACATTCCAACTTATACTTGGGTTTTTATTTCTTGGCGCGTGGGGTCTTGTATTCGCGATAGAATATCTCACGGTATTTCGCGTCGTTCTCGGTAATGCCACTAGGAGGCAAATGATCGCGACCGTATCGAGCAGTGCTGGCGATTATGCGATATCTAGCGGCAAACGCGCAAAAGACGCGAAATAATAATAATAATAATAATAATAATAATAATAATAATAATAATAATAATAATAATAATAGGTAGATTTTAAGAACAGGGTTCGGCTCCTATTGACGCGCACGATTCGGTTCCGAACGAGTCACTCGCGGCGCCGCCACAGTGTGCACACGGCGACGTGGCCAACGCATTTTCGTGTAGAATCGTGACGCTTCGCTACCCGTGTCCAAGTTGAGGACGAGGCTCGGGCCTTCGGCCCTCGCGTTAACATAAAACATCCTTGAGTCTGTCCAACGCATAATTACCAACGCATTTTATGCATTTAACATTATGCATGCAACGCATTTTATGCATTTAACCATTGTAATTCTCCATTACACATTCGCACCACACCGCACAATGCAAGCAGTGCTCCCTGAGTGATTCGTTCTCGTGGTCCGCGCGAGTGAACCATGCGCAAGTGAACCGTGCGCCGTGAGCCGAACCCTGTCCTTAAAATCAGCCTAATAATAATAATAATAATAATAATAATAATAATAATAATAATAATAATAATAGTTTTCGCACAATGTCCAAATTTTGTGAGTGATAGTGTCCATCTTGCACATGTTTTAACATAATATCTATCACAAAAACTTTCACACAGTTTACACACCACGAAGTCTACAAGGAGGAGCATAATTCTAAATCGTAACCAGCTATATCCTGGGGCCTCAAATTGAGGTTTCTCATTGGTGAGAATTTTATAGCTGTTCCAAGTAGTAGGCTTGGTGAACACCAGATGGCACGAGCAAAACGATTCTTTGCGGATTGGCATGAATTGCGAGACTCGACTCCTGCTGCCAGCCAGCGGCCATAGAGGAGAGATACAACTAGAGTGCGCGTGAGCCTACTGCGCAGGTTTCAACATGAGGTGGTCGTAAGTCACGTGACTTCGGGACACCGGCAGCTCGTGCTGTACGCTGCTGTATGTAGCGTTTCGTGCTGTTTGCTGTTTGTGGTGCTACAGCGTAATTATTTTGGTACGTTGTGGATATTTGTTCACTGCTTACGATCCAAAATTCTTTTTCTTTTCAAGAAGTGCAATAACAATTTAACTTTGCAAATTGTGTTCCACAGGATGAAACAACTGTGTTACATGTCAGTTCATGCCAGTATGCAAGTGTGCCACAAGTAAATGATCCTGAACTTGGCAGTGAGGTACCAACTGACCATAAGTACTTGCCATCAGTACACAATCTTGAAACTAGATTGTCTCCCTATGTTGTGGACATTGTAACTTATATTGGAAAAAAAAATTAGTTAGAAAGTTGCAAAAGTCTCTTGCTTATGTGAACTGTAAGCTTAGTTCTTTGCTGGACTGATACTGATGAAGGATCATATTCCTTCATTCAGAGGAAAGATGATTATGGACTGAAATACCCTTCTGCAGATGTTATAAAAATCTGCAAAAGAGCAGAGGTAAGAAGTAAGAATACTTCAGGGGAGAGGTGACATTTTTAAAAAGGCAGCATGTAGTACAATTGTAAATAGATGTCTGAGAGAATTTGTGAATAGTTCTGTTTTTAGTAATTTAACATATCATATTATTGGTCAAGAGGTCATAATGAATCACAGGATGTATTTAATAAAGGCAATATTGTTTAAATATATTGACATACGATTAAAACATTTAGGAAGAGAGCACACCCAAATTTACCAAAAAAATAGTATGGATCAGTTAACAACAATGATTTTATTTAGATGACATTAATCCTATGTGTATTTACTGGTGTAAGTTGTGTTTATAGTATGTTAGAGTTAGTAATTTGTATGATTGTAGTTGATTTTCATTAGTAAATTCTTTGAAAAATATGTACTTTACCTTCCAGGTCAAAGACCTCATTTCGATCAGGTTTTTGTCCAGTTTTCCTGATCCATTGAGCAAATGCTGAGATGTATCCTTGTTTTGCTTTTGGATATAAATGTAGCTTCAATACGCCCGTGTTTTCTTGAGCTTACTTGCTACTAGTGGTAGGAGTAAAGCCAGTGGCATGTTACTGTTGTTAGTAATACAAAGAAAAAAATAAAATATGCAGTTTGTTTATCGATGCAAATAGGTTTTATATAACTTGGGAGGGAAAATGTCAAATGTTATAGTTAAAATATAGCTTTTGAAGCTCAAGAAAATGAGTGCAGATGGAACTTTTCCCCATATATCACATACAGTTTTTACTGTTTTTGACTAAATAAATCAAAGGTAAAAGCCTTTTTTCCCTCTATAAATCCTTGAAATATCATTTTGATAACTTGCTATTATAAATGTCACTGATGTGGATCTTCAATAGTAGAATGCCTAACATTGAGTAATAACAGAAATTTGGATTAATGCATCCCATGGAGTTAATTTTACAAATATTTTTTATTTTTAGACCTATGTAATTGTACTTGTAAAACAGGTTTAGTGGAGTATGCGGTTGAAAGTGACAAGTTTGACAAAAATCGGAATTTTCATGTACTTGAGCAAATAGAGCAGAAAAACTTAAATTCACTTTTCTGCTATAAACAACATTTTTAGGGTTGATTAATAAATGAGAAAAAAAACGCTGGAATGAAACATCTTACGTACGTATAAAAATAAAATCATTTAATGCGAGACGGGTTTTCTTGTAGATGCCACCTAGCTGTCCCAAAGTCACGTGACACTGGCGCGAGAGATGTTGATACCCGGCCGGGCCTTCTGCGCAGCTCGGTGCGCACTCTAGTATATATCTCCTCTATGCCAGCGGCAGCAGCGGGCAGCAGAATTGATTCAAGGCTTACGACGAAGGGTTATATTTGTATAAGGATTCATAAAATATTTTTCTAGCGGAGTAAGTACACGTTACCATTGTAAGTACACGTGATTTTTCGTAAAATATAATTTACCTCTAGTTTTGATGAAAGGTTTTCTAAAATCGTATCGTATAGAGGATGTAATCAACTCGGCTAATAGAACCTTGGGGTTTAGTAGAAATTTACGCTCTATTCCAGTAATGAAAACACTGTTTGTTACATTAGTCCAACCTCAACTGAAATAAGAGAATATCATCTGGTCGCCAGATGCTAGGAACTACATAAAAGCCTTGAGTCCTGCCAGAGGAGATTCAGCAAATACCAGAGTTGGGCAGTATCGAAAATACTTGTATTTAAAATACGTATTTTCGATACTTTTGTAATTTGTATTTTGTATCGAAAATACATTTTTAAACATGTATTTTGTATTTGTATCGAAAATACTTTCTGATAGTATTTTGTATTTTCAAAATACAAAAATACTTTTTGATTAATCCGTCACAAACATTCATTGGGCAAGTAAATGGAGAGGGTCCAGCCACGTGGACGAGTGGAGCCGGACCTCCGGTTTCTCCGATTACGTTTTCCCCTCGTCGTCGGTTCAACCGGAGATAACCGGAGGATCGCTGTAATCACGGTGTATGATATATTTCTTACACCGTGGTTGTAATCGCGAGCTCCGATTCAATTTCTCGGAGAGCAGGATTCGCGTGCCAGAACGAGTGCTGCCCATGTGTGTGCCTGGTGGCCCTGTGGTTGTATGCAGTGATTAAAAACTTGTGCTTGCGGTGTTTTTAAGAGCTGATATTTCGTTGTGGTATATTTAGGTAAAAATCTATTTTTTCCTGAGTACCTTGTACTAAATGAAGCTTTGTATGTACATTTTAGATTTATTTGAACTAAAACCGTCAATTTTGTAGCGCCTAAAAGAGCCATTTTAATATTAATGCCTATTTGTACCTATTCTACATTTAAGAACTTAAAATGAGACTCATTTGCCTAACTTGTTTTGTCTATGGCTCCTTTTACCTTTTTCTTCTTTGTCGGCACAACAGACAAGGATGATATTAATTTTAAGTCATTTTTAACAACCTAAATTGCATTCGTCCTCTTTTACCTTTTTATCCCCTTGTCTCATTTTGTCACCTGTAGGAGAGCGAGAAATGAATATACCAGACAAGGATCTAGCGATAAAAGTCTCCGTGCCACTACTTTTTGACTTCGTGGAGAAGCTGCCTCCGTTTCTAAGATAAAGCGATTGAATTTCCCCGAAAGCAAAGTGATCTTGACCGATAAGAAACATTCGTTTTCTCTTGAAAACTTGGAGAATGTATTAATAATTTATTGTGAGGCAAAATAGGTTGGAATAATTCTTACTACCAAACGTGTTAAATAGTATTATCGCAAAATGGTCAATACTGATTCTACGTAATATTGATTTATTTTATCTTTGAGAAATATAATAAATGGTGAAAAAGTGAATTTTCTTGTATGTTACGAGTTTTATTAGTGCCTATTCTACCATTTAAAAAGCCTAACAGATGCTGAAAGAACCTATTTTAGGCACCTAAAATGCATATTTTAAAACATAAAAATCCGCGGTATTCATTAGGTATCCATATCATTTGTAATGTATGTTCATACTTTAAGTCTGAAAGGCACCTTAGTTAATTGTCTATATCCTGCAATATTTATCCCAAACTATCACCTCCCAAGAGCTCATGGTGATATCTTTGTACTCCTTCGCTTCTTACACGCAACACTCACTCAATGCTGGATACTCGGATTGACTTGAGATTTTACCAGCTTGTTGAGCACCTTTCAAACCCCTACATACAAATTTTTACGTGCTATGAAGCATTGCAAGTAGTGTTTTTGCTATAATTAGTATTGGGATCTTTCTTGACCTTACCGACCGTAGAGGGGCGGAAACGCTGCTCGCCGCTGGTTCTGCGGACGTTACTCATACAACGCGCTTGCACTATCAGCCTGTCGGCATGGTCTCAGTTACTTGGAAGGCAGGCCGGGTGACAAAACGGGTTCAGATGGAACGAACGCGCTTGGAAATCTGACACCGGCTGATAGACGCCGCGTAACGTTCCTAGCGCTGCCGAAGCAACGGCTCGCCCGCTGCGGGAAGCGCGAGGGTCACGAAAGGTCCTGATACAAAATGCCTATAAAACGCTATTTATAATATTCCATAGCACTTCAAAATTTGTGTATGTAGGTTTTGCGTGTTCTTCTACCAGCTGGTGAAATTTCATGTCAATCCGAGTATCCAGCACGGTGAGTGTTGCGTGTTAGCATGGAAAAGATGCCTTCCAGACTTAAAATATGAACATACATCACAAATGATAGGGGCCGTCTAAATTACGTAACGCAAATTTTGAGTATTTTCAATACCCTCTCCCCCCCCCTTGTAACGCACTTCCCTATCTCAATGTATATAAAGCAGCGTAAAGCTGCTTCGGACCCCCTCTCTGACCCCCTCCCTCCCCATTTAGCTTTACGTAATTTATGGATGACCCCATACTGATACCTGAAATGGGTTGAAAATTTAATTTGAAACATTTTTGTATAAAGAATGTTATATATTTTTAATAATAAAATTTTAAATGTAATGTGATTTTAAATGTAAATTTTGAACGTGAATGATTGTTTAAAAGAGAAAAAATAGGATAGAAGTTATGTGTAAAACATCGTTGGTTGTATTTTGTATTTTCAAAAGTATTTTAAAATACTATTTTGTATTTTGTATCTAAAATACTTTTATGAAAGTATTTTGTATTTGGTATCTAAAATACTTTCGGGGAAGTATTTTGTATTTTGTATCTGAAATACATTTTTCAAGTATTTTGCCCAACCCTGGCAAATACTTAATTTTTACAATAACTAGTTACTATCCTCCTAGAGGCATGTTGTTTATACCATATATTTCGTCTTCTAAGCTTGGAGGACAGGCGCAAATCCTTAAAATATAACCCTTCATCGTAAGCCTTGAAACGCAGAACGACAAACAGAACTATACAAGATCAAAGCTGCTGCCGCTGGCAGCAGGAGTCGAGTCTCCCAATTGATGCCAATCCGCAAAGAATCGTTTCACTCGTGCCATCTGGTGTTCACCAAGCCTACTACTTGGAACAGCTATAAAATTCTGACCAATGAGAAGCCTCAATTTGAGGCCTCAGGATATAGCTGGTTACGATTTAGAATTATGCCAAGGAGGAGACTCAACTCCGATGGTGGGGTACCAAAACCGTCGGCAGCTACTTAAAAAAACCGGACCCCTTCGTCTTCAGTGACCTCACGCGGCAATCGAAAGAACTACGAAGGCTTACAAAACAGCCAATGGCAGCAAAGCAAAGCGAATCCGCGGGAAGCACGAAGTCGGCTTGCAGCAAAATTTATTTATTTATTTTTAACGGCGCGGGCTCTTGACAATAATAATATTAATAATTATTATTATGTAATATAATTATTATGTAATATAATTATTATATAATATAATCGTTATATAATGTACTTATTATATTATAATTGTAATAAAGTTATATAATTAATCAGAATGATTATTATGTAATTAATAATTATTACTTAAACAATGTGCTTCAATTTAGTGAATGTGTGGGAGGCGAATGAGTGGGAAGGAATTATTGGTTCTCGATCACAAAGTCTACAGTCCTGCATTAAAAGTTGCTGCAATAGTGAAGCCAAAGTTGCGATAAATAAAGAAATAGCCTATTTTTGAATACCAAATTTAAGAAATTTTCTCTATGAAAACAATGTGAATAAGTATTGTCAATCTCAATCTTTAATACATGAGTAATAATTAAACATACTGATTGCAGGTAAGTTTTTGTTAAATGTATATGAAATTTAATTATTTGTTGTCATATTTCATATTGCAACATTACAATGTTTTATTTCTTGAAGTGAACTTGATTTATTTTATTGGTTTTATTAAGGAAAAATAAATGGAAAAAACTGAAATGAAGTTACTGAAATTCAGTTTTGGAATGTAGGAAACACAACATAATTCTGCAGAAAAAATCTTTGGTTTAGGATCCTACAGTGTGAGAGAGATGGCATTCCATTGCTGCTGAAAACATGCACAAATTTCCAATATCTCAAAAATATATTTATTTTTGTGAGAAACATTTTGAAGCATCGGATATTGTCCAATCTTTCAATGTGATAATTTCCGGCAATGTAGATACCTTACTTGCAAATACATTGAGATTGAACACTGGTGCAGTTCCTTCAATTTTCAATACAAACATTATTTGAGAAAATAGACTTGTTAAATTAGTTTTTCTTTTCAGTACTGAGAAATAATGTAAATAAATGTAAAAATAAATATTAATATTTTACAGAATTCTCAAACTAATGATGATAAAATGAAATCATTATTATGAATGGAAATGATTATCATCAATGGAAATCCATTGCCTTCAAGATCTATTAGTAACTAAATCTGTTTTACCTTCTTGTATTGGACCGAATAAACAAATATGTTAATATTTCAGAAAATTTTCTTAGTCTAGTAGAGATAGATGAAAGTGTAAATAATGAGTCTGAAACTATGATCATCGACTGAAATCCATCACCTTCATGTTCTGTAAGTAATGATATACTGTATATTGCCTTCTGTGTATTGGACAATTCGATAAATAAATATTTTACAGAATTCTCAAGCCACTGATGATAAATGTAGGCCTAATGAAAGGATAGATGCATCTAAAACTATTATCATGAATGGAAATCCATTGCCTGCAAGTTCTGCAAATAATTAAATTTATTGTTTTACCTGTTTTGAACAAATATATCTAAAAGCAGGGACTGAATACCGAAATAATAGCGGTAAAGGTATTTATACCGGTATAGAAATACCTTTACCTCTATTATACCTTTATTCAAAATACCTTAAAAATACCGGTATAAGACGTCAAATACCGGTATTTTTAGAGGTATTTTACCTTTATTCGACGTCTATACCGGTAAAATACCTCTATTTAGAGGTATTTTAGCGGTATTTTTCTTATGAAAATACCGGTATTTTCATGAGAAAATACCGGTATTTCAGTATAATCATACAGGTTTCGGAGGGGAAACATTCTGATTTTTTACGCTGAGATGGCTCACAGGAACAATTATGGACTCTGCAGAGTTTCTGATCGGGGGTCCTAGGGTTCGAGTCTCAACGTTGGCGTATTTTCGTCACCAGACATTCAACCTAGGTCGAGTTCTGTTGTTGGTTGAGAAAGAATTATTATAATAGTCTGGGCACGCGAAGGCGTTTTTGGGGGAGCGAACGCGCGTGTGCACACGAGAACGCGCGTTTGGGGAACGAACGCGCGTTTGGCGAGCGAACGCGCGTTTGGCGAGCGAAAGAACGAAGGCGACAGAAATCTGCCATCGGTTGATAAGACTTCATGCAACGTTCCTTGACGCATTCCGATTCTCGGAATCAGTTTCCCTTTGTAAGAGCTGCCAGAGCTGCGCCGTTGCGTAGGCAGTTTCGAGAGGTCAGCGTTTTGACCCATGGGCGTCTCCGGTTCGGCAGAGGATAACGCACTCGACCTATATACTCCAGGCTATTAATTTCTTTTCGCAGTGAGTAGAATTGAAATATGAGAGGATGTTTGACCGTAGGCCCCAACAAACGCTTTGCCGAATGTGTACTGTGAGAGAGAGTGAGAGTGAGAGAGAAAGAGAGAGAGAGAAAGGAATGGAAAGAGAACGAAAGAGAGAATGAGAAAGAAAGAGCGTGTGTATATAGCGCGAGAGTGTATAGAGCATCAGTCTATAGCGCATGAGTGTGTAGCGCGTGTATGATTGGTGTAAGCGTGTGTTGGGCGCGCGCGTTTGTTAGGCGCGCGCGTTTGTTCGGCGCGCGCGTTTGTTCGCGCTCGCGTTTGTTCGGCGCGCGCGTTTGTTCGGCGCGCGCGTTTGTTCGCACTCGCGTTTATTCGGCGCGCGCGTTTGTTCGCGCGCGCCTTTGTTCGCGCGCGCGTTTGTTCGGCGCGCGCGTTTGTTCGGCGCGCGCGTTTGTTCGGCGCGCGCGTTTGTTCGGCGCGCGCGTTTGTTCGGCGCGCGCGTTTTGTTCGGCGCGCGCGTTTGTTTGCGCTCGCGTTTATTCGGCGCGCGCGTTTGTTAGGCGCGCGCGTTTGTTCGGCGCGAGCGTTTGTTCGGCGCGCGCGTTTGTTCGGCGCGTGCGTTTGTTCGGCGCGCGCGTTTATTCGGCGCGCGCGTTTGTTCGCGCGCGCGTTTGTTAGGCGCGCGCGTTTGTTCGGCGCGAGCGTTTGTTCGGCGCGCGCGTTTATTCGGCTCACGCGTTTGTTCGGCGCGCGCGTTTGTTCGGCTCACGCGTTTGTTCGGCGTGCGCGTTTGTTGGGCGCGCGTTCGTGGGCGTGCGCGTGTGTGGGCGTGCGCGTGTGTGGGCGCGCGTGTTTGGCGCGCGCATGTATTTGGGGCGCGTGTTTGGCGCGCGCGTGTGTGGGCGCGCGCGTGCGTTTGGCGCGCGCGTGTTGTTAGCGCGCGCGTGGGTTTGCCGCGAGCGCGTGTGTGGCACGCGTTTGTGACGCACGCGTTTGTGGCGCGCGCGCGTGTTTGCGTGGACTGAAAGCAGAGTTCAGGAAAAACTGCAACAGTTTTGTGAATATTTGGAATATTTTCGTATCTTCAAGTACTAAACTTCCTTCCATTCTCCAAGCGCGCGTTTGCCGGTGGAGCGCTGCGTGACCTTGTATGGCAGACTGTTACAAGTATATTCAAAATATCCGTTAAACCCTAGTCGCAAAAATCAAAGTTACTCAAAAAAATGCTTATCTAACATATAACAATATGTATATCATTGGATTTGTTTTTTTACACTTGTTATGATAGACTGAAAAAATATGTATAGTTCTATTTGAAAAAACAAAGTTACCTCAAATATCTCATAAAATACGAGTGATAAAAGAGAAATGAATTCACGTATCAATTAGCCCCATTCCCTCATGCATTTCTGTGAAAACTGCATTGCAATAACTTCAACCGTTCAAAAGTTATAGGAGGTGCTAAAGTTAAGTGACTCACTCTGTATAGTATCTTCTTTGTTTGAGACAATTCAGTGCCAACATATAACATATAACATTTTTTGTTATAGGCCTATGTATAAATATTATATACCGGTGACATATAATATACCAAACATACAATGAATATTTTATGAAATTCATCCCCGTGAAGATGGCCAGAAAAAAAACTCAAAATTCAGAATTTTTCATGTATCCGTTTGTCCACCGTTTGACCACGTTTGACCACCCTTTAGAATATTTTTACCAGCCTCCGTTCACAAATTAGAACAACAAATTTTTCTGGCCAACTTCACGATTTGACGAAATAACAAGATTTTGCCAAAATATTAAAAAATCATAATTTGAAGTGCGCTTTTGTTTGTCCATCGTTTGACCACCTTTAATCACTAACTACATTATTTTTACCACGTTTCCTCCAGCAGATATTCGCGAAAAACGTATTCCACTGCACCCAGAAACCGTGAAGATGGCCAGATAAAGTTTTTAAATGCAAATTTTTTTGGTTGATTCGTTTGTCCATCGTTTGACCACGTTTGACCGCCCTTTAGAAAATTTGTACCAGGTCGGGTTCAAAAGTTATAGGCAAAAAACGTTTTTTTCCCGCCATTTCTCAAAATCGACAAATTAACAGCAAACAAATGAAAAATTCGAAACTTTTAATTTGCATTTGTTTCTTTACCTCCATATTCATAACCTTGAAGATTTCACAGTAAACCTTAATTATGGAGTTTCTTTGAAATTTAATTTCTTTCGTGTTAACATGGGTGTAATTATTTATTTAGCAGCAGGAGAAACCTATACAATTTTGGATATGACCAAATGTGTGTTAATTAAGAGTGATATGACACTAAAGGTAAGTTTTTATTTCATATGTAAAAAATCTACTATGCTACTTCATACAAATTTATATACATGTATAAAATAAATAATGAATTTCTATTTTAGATTCTTATAAATGGACATACGGTTATCCCTAATATAGAGAGGAGAATAACATCATTCACAGATTTTTTATCTTTGAAGGACACCTTACATCAAATGCCAATTTGCAGAAATGAAATGCGAAAACAATTGTGTTCTGGTGTTAAGAAATTAAAAACCAGATCGTACTGTCAGCCATGTGGACTCCACATTGTGGAGTGGAACAGCGATGACTTGTTGATTGCCACCAGAAAAAGAAAGTAGGGGGATTGGTTAAAAGAATAAAGCTGAAGAAAACTTTACGGAATATTAAAACGAAAATTGAGCGACTGGGAAAGAATGTAAGAGATAAAACATGTAACTAAAATGTTTAACTTATAAGACATTCATTTATACACGTATAAACCTTGTGGAAAATGTTAGGTTTTCCCCGAAGTTCATTGAAATTAAATAAATCTTAAAGAGTTGTTAAACCCTTCATGAATATTTTCTTAGCAACCGGCAGCAACTAACTTGTATATTTTCTTGGTAACCGGCGTCGACTGACCCTCTTGGGCCCAATGAAATTTGTGGATTATCAGCCGAGATAAGTTCCTTCTCTCGCCGCGTGATGTCGCTGAAGTCGAAGGGGTCTAGTTTTGTTGTCTTATTTTTCAAGTAGCTGCCGACGTTTTTCGTACATACCCCCACCACCCCTCCAACACCGGAGTTGAATTTCCTCCTTGTAGACTTCGGGTTACACACGCATGTTTCTTCTAGCTGGTGGTAGTTTTCCTTTGTGCAGAAGTGGTGGTGGAAGCCATGTGCCGCGAAACGAGTCATTACATGTCTTAAGTCGTATTGGGCTCTCATCCATTCTCTGTTTGTCATTGCGTCTGTGCGGTAAAACTCCAACCATATCTCATCCTTTTTCTTTTGTAAGTCCTGTAGTAGGTTCTTGTACGCCTCCGTACATGGCAGTAGCAGTTGGTATCTTAAATCTATGTAGAATTGCTCCTTGGCAGTGGCGTAGCGTCAGGGGACGCTAAGATACTGAGCATCCCCACGTCAAATATTAATCAAAGAATCCTAAATATTGTATCGATAAACTTACAAGTAGTTCATTGAGTGAAACACATTTTGTATTAATATTAAAAGTGGTTTCCTGTGATTGAATTCGGCGCGTTGGCACAAGCTGGCTTCTGATTCCTTGGATGCTAAAATGATTCTAGCATCTGCCAAGAGATTGCGAAGGGCAATGACACATTCGCAGACGGTGAGGTTCCCCCCTCCCCACCTCGCCCGTTTCCTAAGATTCACGAGTTTCTGACGCTAGCGTACGACTGAGCAGGGCGAGGCGTATGAGCAAGATGTGTACTATTCGCGCGACTTTTCTTGATGTCTGAGCTCCCTAGTGCTCAACCCAGCACGACTCGCCACGGCCTGGTCAAAATCTTGGTCTCACATGGAACGGCACGGCAAGATTATCAGGGCTGCCTACCTCTGCTTTCGGATTCAAGCGATGATTCAAATTATTCATAAGATGAAAATTAAGTACATACACTAATATCATATTTCATTAATAAGCAATATTATCATTAATTATTTTCACTTGTAGTTGCTATTAATTACATTATTATTTGTTCTATTTTATCGTCTATAATATCCTGTTGTATTAAGAGCAAATGAGGCGCGAATAATATTAATAATGTTGCAGTTGGCAACACGCGTCTGATGTGACGTAGCCAGTAACGTCCTCTCCCCGCACCCCGCGCTGGGAGGCGTCAAGAAAAATCGTGCGACTAGTACACGCAAGTTGCTTGTTTGTGCACGAGAGAGGAGCACACTTGACGCTGCCAATGAAATATTTTTCTTCCTCACTTGAAATTCTCTGCTTGGTCATGGGCACTTAATAGGAGAAATAGTGTTTGCCTACTAATTCTGAATTAATATCTAAGAAGATGAAATCTTCATTAAATATATTAAATATTATTTGGTCTGAACTGTATAAATTCACAAGTGATCTCATTGCCAATCGCGCATGAGAATTAAAGCTGAGCCATTGCATAATTTGCTTTCAAGAACTCTCCTGACATAAATCTGTTGAAGTATTGTAACATTTGTTTTGATAACATAGTTTCTATAGAACATTAAACATCATAATGTTTGTTGTTATTGTTATTTGGCGTTATTGTTGAGCATCCCCAAACGCGCGGGTCACGCTACGCTACTGCTCCTTGGATAGTTCATACACTAATCGTGAGGGTGTATACTTTGACATGCCTAGAGTTCGTTTGAGGAATCGTGCTTTTACTTTTTCTATGTCTGCTAGGTTTTTCTTTTTCAGGTGATCCCATATTAAATGAATACCATATGTAATTATGGGAGTAATTTTAAGTTGGAAAAGTTTCATGGCTGTTTGCAGCGATGTCTTTGGTAGATTCTGGATGCTGTTCATGGCAGTAATGGCAGCTGTGATTTTCTTTTCTATGTGTTTGGAGTATACATTTCCTTGGGTTTGTAATGTCATTCCCAAGTACTGGAAATGCGATACATGTGTTAATATCTTGTTTTCGCACAGGATTATATCAGTAGAGGCTAGTCTACCTCCCTTTCTAAATGTCATGGATACAGTTTTTTCCTCATTTAATTTCAGTTCATTACTGTTGGCCCATTTTACCAGAGTGTTGAAGGCACTTTGTAGGTTTTCAATGTCCTGAGAGATGAGAACCATGTCGTCCGCATACGCATACATTTTAACATTTTCCGATGTGACACTCTCATGAATGTCTGCTGTTGCAGCGATGAATTATAGTGGACTAATGGGGTCTCCTTGCAGGACTCCATTTGTCTGTTCTATGGAGTCCGATTTGTCTATATTGTCATCTATTTGTTAGGTTGCATCTTAGTATATCTTTTAGTAATCTTGTAATGTAGTTGTTACCAATCATTCCTTCCAACTTTTCTATTAGTTTTGTTCTGTTAATGAGGTCAAAGGCTTTTGTGTAATCTATAAATACGGCATGCAGTTTTCCTTTTGGATACCTCAAAGCTTCTTCGAAGTCATCTTGTAGGCATTTTATAGCTTGTAGAGTTGATTTTCCCTTGGTAAATCCAAATTGTTCCTCTGGTAGGGGTCAATCCATTTTAAGTGGTCCAGCACTGGTCGCTCGACCATCTCGAAAAAATTTCATATTTTGTACATAAATTTCCTTATGTTTTGGCTGTTCAAAGCCATCTTTAACTTTTTTTATTGTACCTGGTTTACAAATAGCGGCCATTTCTGTTTCGCGCCGTGCGCCATTTTTCGCGTTCGCAGACATTTACTCTTTCCTAAATTGCTCAGCTCTCGGTTGTTCTAGTATTCTAGAATAAAAAGCATTCAAATCGGCATACTCTGGCTTGCAAATCGAAATATTATTTACATATTTTCTATGTCTTTATTTGGGAAATATTTGCAACCAAATCTTTGGAACGCGAATGAACGAAATTCGATTTTCAGAGAGTAATTTTTCAAAGAAGTAATAGAATCTAAGCTTTAATTTTTTCTGTGCTTTTACACACAACAGTATAGTTACTTTTTGTGAAATATCATTGGTATATAACGTACCCCGTGAAAATTACATCCTCTTGAAAATTGGAATTTTGGATTTTTTCCCAATTTTGAACTGTAATATCTCTGTTGGGGGACCAGATAAAAATCTGAAATTTGCACACATGCTAGACCGCTATCATACCAAACTTCAGTAAAAATTACAACTTTTAGATTTAACTCGAAGTATTTTTTAAAAAAATTGAAAACTTACGAAAAAAAAAAGGCTTCATTTCCCCATTGAGGATACATTGTGCCAAGTAGTAATCACATTATTTTGAAGCTATTTTAAACTAAAATCTACATTGATTTAAAATAATTAATTATACTTAATAATTAATATACATAAAAGTGGCCTAATATATAATTTTCAATATTACGTATACTTTACTCTAAAACAAACTTACAATTTCACATCTACGTCCGTAATTGAAAATATGGTTATCTTGATTTTTAAAGCTGAACCGCTTAAAACAAAAATTACGATGGATTATGTCAGGGCATTTCGCGTCTTTCTCGGTCTTGCCGGTAGAAGTCGCATGATCGCAAGCACTGCTTGATACGGTCGCGATCATGCGAAATTTAGCGGAACGACTGAGAAATATGCGAAATACCGTGAAATACTCCATCGCGAAGATGGGATTTGAGTGGCCTTGAGGAGCATAGTTAGAAAAATCTAGGTATAAATCTTCCACTGGTGGCTCTGCTAGGCAGGAAAAACGGGAATAAACCAGATTATTTTAATAGATCTGATCATAAATATAAAATTAGAACAATTATTCAAAAAGAACGTAGGCAAATTCTTTGTAAACACAACAGTAAATTGGAACGATTTGCCTACGGCAGTTTTTGAGCCCTTTCCTTGTCAGCGCGTGGTTTTAGAAAGAAGAAAAAAAAGGGGGAAATAAGTCAAAAGGGTGAAAATGTGTAGTGTAGTGTAGTATAGTGAAGTGAAGTGAAAGGTACGATTATGGGTGGTCTACAGTTAAAAAGTATTGAGCTATTAATGTTTAGGTAAAGTGTTTTGAGGTGCAGTGAAGTGATTTCATTTCGTTCTGTTATTTCACTACTTCAAAATGTCTTTTATAGGCTATTCTGACAAACATAGGTATTTATTGATTTATATTAACGAGTGTTTTACGTTTTGGAAATCTAATAATTATTATAAGTATTGTATAATATTATATTGTAGTATGTTTATCCATATTTGAATATGATTTTGAGTGAATAGGAACAGGTTAGTGTGTATGAGGGGGTCCTAGGTCTTTATATGGTATGTACGTATGCGTGTATGTTTGTATGTATATTTGGGTAATATGAAAGTAAGTTTATTTCTTTAAATGTGTATTTTCATTTGTTGTATATATAAGTAAATGCATGTGCATGTTCTAAGTAATGACAAAGATAATTTTGTTTTTATATTGACTTCTTATGTATTGCTTTTCTTTGTAATTGTAAATGTACTTTCATGTTTCTGCATTCTGCCACCGGGCAACATCTGCCCAATTGTAGAATAAAGCTTATATCTATAATATTCATTTTCAGTTAGGCATTTTTCTCAGTTCTACATTTCTTCCCTTGAGACCCCTCAAAAATGTGTAAGTGAAGTCTTACAGAAGTGGGTTACAAATTTTAATTTTATTTTAAAATGCAATTATTACAACCAATGTTATAAAAACAAAAAAAAACAAAAAAAAAAAAAAAAACCAACAAAAAATTATTTTTATTTTCCGGGCTCACAAATATTCAACTGTCATTTTTGTGCAGGCAGACTTAACTGTGTACACCATATTTATAACTAGTAACTGATGTATTTTATTATGAAATTAAAAAGTGGACAACTGAACATTGTTACAACTTGAAGGCAAAAAATTACAAATATTCATTCAAATATACAGGTTTTATTACGATTTAAAACAATGCGTAAAATAATCATTCCATGGGAAAAAATAACAAAAATGTCGAAGAGAAAATTTTTTGTATAAATTAAATCATTACAAACTAATAAAATATCACCTTTTTCAGTCAGAGTGATAAAACAGTCTCCAAGTTACAATATCAAGGAACAAAAAATCAAGAGATAATAAGATTAAATTAAGATCATAAGATTAAATTAAATTCAGTCAGGAACACTTGAGAAAGTGCAATTTCTTGCTGAAACATGACAAAAGTGAACAATTAAAGCAGTTATAAAAACAGTATTCATGAAAGTAATATATGAAACATGAGTATATGCGACACATTCTTCACACATACACCAAATTTAGATAGAATTTTAAAGAAAATTGAAATTAACAGGAAACTATTACAGTAGATTTTCGATTATAGTCCTGGATGAGTAAGGTAAGTATCAGAAAATGGAAGAGAAAAGAAGGAAGAGGTTTCAAAAATTCAGAGAATTTGACAAAAATGAGTCCTTCATGATTCGTAAGTGGGAATCTGTAGAAAAAATGTAGAGTGGTTTATGAGGCAATGTTTTTTAAAACATTTCTTTAACTTCAAGCACAAATTTTGTGAAAAATCTACACAAACTTTTTCACATATCTCTTTTTTAAAACAGATTTCATTGAACACAAAAATGTCTATCTTCAATATTGTACTTTTGCGATGTTCACTTTTTGCAATTTTTGTAAATACAGCAAGTTCAGCAGAAATTTGAGTAGCTGAACTTTTTTTTACCGTTCTTTGATAAGAAGAGGAGAAAATTCAACGAAAAAATTTGGGGTCGTTTTTGAGAAAATAATTGTTTAAAATTTGCCTAAATTTCATGCGAAATAATTAGTTTCAAAAACGAATCATATTTTCAAAAAATTGTACATGTCATTATCTGACTTTCAACAACAGACATTATTAAGGAAAAATAAGATCTATCTTCAATATTGTAGTTGTAAGAAAAAATGTTGGCCTCTTGCAATTTTCAAAAAATCAGGGATATGAATGAAAAACGAGATTTATATCATTATTTTAGGCATCTTTGACACTATTCGAGGTCAAAGTATAGAACAAATTTGGAGCAATTTTTGAGAAAAATTCAACAATGTAATGGAGGCTTCATGAAAAGTACCCTCCCTCCACGTCCTTTAAAGTGATTGAGGAATACCAATTTTGGAGAAAATCAACTAAAATCTGGAGATATCTTTTGACAGCTGAATTGTTTCACTGTCAATCAATATTTTGGAATCAAAGACCCACACAACATGGATTCTCACTATACAATGTGTTATATGAAGTAATTTACTATATAAAGGAACCAAAGTTATCGAGTTTTTTATTATCAGGTCCTGGCAATAAGTTCTTCTGTAGAAAATTCGCCGTTTTCTGGTGTACAATTGCAATCCTTTCTCTTTTTGCAAAGAAAGTAACATCAACAACAGAAAGAGTGAGAAAGTAACATCGACTACAATAATAACTCCACCTAGGGAGTACACGACCTAGCAGTTGGTGGTGGAGCTTGAGCACCCCCATGAGCCTTAAAGCTATGTCAGTGGTAGCCTAGCTACCGGTAGGGCCTCCCTTGCTGAATAGGTTGAAGGTGAGGGGTCAGACAAAGTACTCCATTTTGAGGAGAGTGGGAAGTAGAGAGGGAAGGGTCATGAACCTTTGGACTTCCTGTTGTCGGCCCATAGAGGGTACAGGAGAGAAACTAGGTTGGCACCACCAGGCCACTGATTAGAGTGGAGGCCCGAACCTTGCATTAGCCAGCGAAGGAGGCTGCCTTCAGCAGTCAGTGAAAATCCTGTAGGGTTTAGTAATGCCAACTGGCGATCGGAGGGACCCCTTGTTGGGGCCTCCGGGGGGATGCCCCGAGGCCACTGTGGGTCGCAGTAACGGATGGCACGAAACAACCTGAGGGTTAAGCGTGATCTGTGAACTCGAACTTGCGTCCTGCGAATCCTCAATTCAAACCAATGAGCAAAATGCAATGAATCTTAACGTGCCTTGTTCTACGAATGTCCCATACCTGCTCAGAAACCGAGCTAATGTCACCTTGTCGACGTCTGGCCTATCCCACGGATGTTAGTCACAGGGACCCAGAGCCGGCAATAGCTCGAAGCCATTGTCAGAGATGGACCCGGGATGAATTAAAGGAGGTGATGTGGTGCTTTTACTATGCAAAAGCGAAAAATGGGGGCTCAGAAATAGAAGTTTTCAAGGTATGGAGAGAGCGGAACCCAGATACGAGACCTACCCTAGACTCAAAGAAGCTTGCCAGTCAACGACGATACATACTCAGCAGTGGAAAATTCACAGCAGAACAACTTGCTGAAATTGAGAGAAATGCGGAGTGTGTACTTCGCTCGAACAATCCACATGACGAACATGTAGAACTTGAAAATGATGATCCCGTGGAAGGTTCATCTCTTTCCAGTGAAACACACATCAGTGGTGAAAATTCATCTGGCAATGAATTACACGATAAGAACATAATGCGAAATATCCTTCGGCGCGAGATAGAAAGAGTTAGTCAACTTCCGTTTGAATCTCGCGAACCATTGAGGAGAATATTCGAAAATGCCAACGCTAAAAGAGTGATAGAAACAGTGAATTCTGTCTTAAATGAGGTGGTCAAGACCCCAGGCAGGGATCTAGATATTACTGAAATAAATCACATCATATATGCAACTGGATATCTAGTATCTCAGATAATTTTGGGGCCAGCCAAGAACACCAACGGCCGACAGCAAAACAGAATAAACAGCTCTGTACCCCCATGGATGAACAGAATTATGAAACGGATAGCCGACACCCGGAGCGAAATATCACTCTTGGCTGAGGCATCTTCTAAATCAACACACACCTCTAAAGTTCAACGAAAAATATTCAATGTTGAACAAAAATACCAAATTGAATGGCTAATGGTAGTTGATAAGCTAAAAGAGAAAATTTAACCATGGGCTCAAAGAATTAAACGTTACAAACGTAGAATAGATTTCCGTGTACAGAACCGGTTGTTTGAAACACACGCGAAGAGATTCTATCGCAATCTGACTCAAAAACCGAATGGCAAAGCTGTTACTCCTTCAAAAGATGACGTCGAAGCATTTTGGGCAGGAATCTGGGAGGAGAGCAGATCCTACAACAAAGATGCATCTTGGCTTCAATCTGAAGTTGATGCTGCCGATGAACTTGTAGAAACAGTGGAAGATGTTCACCAATTCTCGGAAGAGGACCTCTTCCAAGCAATTAAGAACATGGGAAACTGGAAGTCCCCCGGGATTGATAAGATCCATATTTATTGGATTAAGAAATTAACATCAATACATTCTCATCTAGCAAATGCTGTTAATAAAATTTTAGAAAACCCAAAGGAAATCCCGGAATGGCTCACACGCAGCATCACGTATTTGCTACCCAAAGCGGGAGACAGCTCTTTGGCGAAGAACTACAGGCCAATTACTTGTCTGCCAGTACTGTACAAAGTTATCACTGCAGCCATAGCTGACAAAATGTACAGACATCTAGAGAAGAATCATCTAATGCCAGCTGAACAAAAAGGATGTCGTAAAGGCTCTTATGGCTGTAAGGAAATCTTGCTACTGAATAAAGTCATCTTGAATGATGTAAAGAAACGCAAACGTAATTTGAGCATGGCTTGGATTGACTACCAAAAGGCCTTTGATAGTGCACCACACGATTGGATTTTGAAGACACTGGAGATCTATCGATTTCATCCTAGACTTATTGAATTTTGCAAGGCTGGTATGAAGTGGAGTACCATGTTACTAATACACAGCGGAAAGGAAGCAGTGGAAACCAGAAGTATTCAGATTAACAGGGGTATTTTTCAAGGAGATTCACTATCCTCTCTGCTGTTTTGCATTAGTTTGATCCCACTATCTAGACAGTTGTCGCAAGCTCACTTTGGTTACAAGCTCCATGGTGATGAAAGGCCAGTATCACATTTGTTTTAAATGGATGATCTGAAAGTCGTTTGCTAAGAATGAAGCAATTCTCTCCCAAATGCTGTCTGTCGTGAATGACTTTAGCAATGACATCTGCATGAAGTTTGGTCTTGACAAGTGTGCAAAAATCAATTTAAAAAGAGGGAAACTCACGTCTGAGAACACTGAAATTGATACCCACACTGTGATTCAAGATCTTGAGCCGGGTAAAACTTACAAATATCTGGGCATTGAAGAATGTGAAACCATCTCGAATGACAGAATGAAAGAGAGAATTCGTAGGGAGTATTATAGGAGAGTGAGACTGGTCCTGCAGTCCGCTCTGAATTCCAGGAATAAAATATCTGCAATAGGTAGTTTAGCGGTACCTGCAGCCGAATACAGTTTTGGACTAGTGGACTGGGCTGAGCAAGAAATTCGCACCATGGATCGAAAAACCAGAAAACTGCTAACAATGCATCATGTTTACCATCATGCATCCTCGAGCTGATATACATAGACTTTATGTGTCACGTAAGGAAGGAGGAAGAGGCCTTAGACAAATTGAAGCCTCCTGGCACAACGCAATAGTCAGGATGTAAAAGTATGTAGTCAGCCATCAAGGTGACCCTCTAATGAGAGAGGTCATGAAATCTGACTGAAGAACGGGAAACAGAGGCATTGTTAGTGTAGCAAGAAGCGTTGCAAAGAAAACTATGCAAGACACGTCGAATAACACAGACACTGAACTTCTGATGCTGCTAAACATGAAATGTGAGACACAAAAAATGTTAAAGAAATCGTGGAGAGACAAACCACTCCATGGACAATATTTGAAATGAAAGGACAAGGTCCAGATCAATCATTTATGTGGCTTAAAAGGGGAAGAATGAAGCCAGAATCGGAAGCACTTGTAATAGCTGCCCAAGATCAGGCCTTGAGAACACGACATTATGATAAAGCGGTTCTCAAAATTTCCCAAGATGATAAATGCCGCATTTGCCTGGAGCAAGTAGAAACTATTGATCATATTGTCTCAGCTTGTCCAATCCTAGCAAAGACCGAATACCTGAAAAGACATGACAGGGTGTGTAGCTACCTCCACTGGCAGATCTGTACCGCCCTCGAAGTTCCGAACACATGCCCCAAGTGGTACGAACACTCACCGAAACCGGCGACGTCTGTTGGATTGTGTACGATATTGTACGACCAACAAATTCAAACTGATCGCACGATAGCAGCAAACAAACCGGATATAGTCATCCTGGGATCTGAAGAACAAATCGTGTTTACTTGTGGATGTTGCTGTACCTTGCAATCAAAACGTCGTTACCAAGGAGGCAGAGAAACGTCTTCAATACAAGAGTTTGGAAATCAAGATCAGCCGAATGTGGGGGTGTAAAAGCACAGGTCGTCCCAATAGTTATTGGAGCTCTGGGATTTGTTCCGCAAAATTGGTGTAAGAACTTGTCTAAACTCCCAGGTAATTCAAAAGTCTGGGAAGTGCAAGAAATCGCCTTATATGGAACAGCCCACATTTTGCGCAAAGTATTGTAGAAGCACTGACAGTCCCTAGATCTGCTCCTTAGGTAGCTGGTTGCAACCTGGAGTAGATTTCATATTCAGCCGACACATACCATCTTTAGTCGTGATATAGTGGAATGATGATGATGATGATGGTAATAATAATAATAACAATAATAATAATAATAATAATAATAATAATAAGTTAATAAATATCTTGCTATAATTTTAGCAAGATGGTATGAACACTAGGTGAAAATTCGCTGCATTTCCCACAGCATTACATAACTTTCTCTTCTTAAGGGCAAGAAAATAAAAATACTCGTCTCTTGAGGTTCCACATTCAATAAGTAGTATTGTCATACTTTGTTGAAAATGTGACAGGATTATCAAGCGATGATCCATTCATAAATATCGAGAGCTTTTTAACATGAAATTAAAAAAAAATGTATATTTCACCTTTTTTTGTATAATTCTTTATTAAATGAACTCCAGATAATTTGAGTTTTCATGTCCAAGGTAGTCTTATTTCTAATTTGGAAAATTGCAAGCCTACTTCAGTTAATTTGAGAATAAAAATGCAATCAAAGCTGTTACATAGCTATACTGCGATTTTTCTAACTGCGTCCCTCAAGGCCACTCAAATCCCATCTTCGCGATGGAATATGTCACGGCATTTCGCGACTTTTCTCGGTCTTGCCGGTAGAAGTCGCATGATCGCAAGCACTGCTTCATACGGTCGCGATCGTGCGAATTCTAGCGGAACGACTGAGAAAGACGCGAAATGCCGTGACATATTCCATCGCGAAGATGGGATTTGAGTGGCCTTGAGGAACGCAGTTAGAGAAATCCAGTGTAAGACTCAAATTATAATTATGCAATTTAAATTCAGTGTTTTGAATACCAATCACTGCAAAAATAGGACAAGGATTTTTTCCATTTTGTTTGTAGCGTGACATAACTAGGAATTTCAGTCTCTTGCGTTTCACCTATAGAACCTAATCCTTCCATAATTGAGTGTCCTAACTGGCAACTGCGTGAGATCAGTACGCAAACTCAGTGTGTGTAATTGAGGAACTGGCTTCATATATCCAGAACAATGGAGCAAGCAGATAGTTGGACCTACGAGCTTCTCCAGGCATTTATGTAATGAATTTTAGGGGTAATGACTGGGAGAGGCCCTAGTAGGTACCATAGGGGTCTGTATGGAATCCAGGAAGGGGGAGGGGGGGTTGCAAACATAGAAGGTAGCCCTGGCTCAAAAGTAAAGGCAAACTAAATAGAACGAGAAAGTCTGGGGGCTATTTTGTTGCTCTACTAATTTAAATAAGGGTAGGTTTTTGTTGCCATTCCTGTGTGCATGTGCATAAATAATGCAGTAAGGCTTTGCAATTTAATTTCCTCCTTTTCTTTCAAAATATAACTTCTTTACAATGAAAAAATGAAATGATTTACTTAGCTTATGAACAGAAAATACAATCAAACCTTGATATCTCCAACTGCCTTTGGCAAGAAAGAATTTTTCGACTCATCAAAAACATTTTTTTTAAATAAGAATGATGCAAAATGTGATAACTCTAGTGCATAGTGAATTTTGTCTGACAAAATTTTAGAGAGTATGCATGCCATGAAACCAAATTCGTCTGTGGTAACTTTCTTCTCTTTCACTCCTTTTTCCACTTCACAAATAATTTTAAACATTTCACCACGCATTAATGTTTTTAGAGGAGTGCATTGAGAAATGAAGTCACATGTTTAACAAACGTAATCAGATACTGAATTAAAAGGCAATACATTTGGTGGGCGAGACCACATTTTGAATTTAGTGGGAGAGTGGGTTATGCAAATTCAGACGATAGAGTTCCCATGCAGTTGTTTGCTTAACATTCTGCCTGATGAACAGCAGGTTTTCACCACCGCTTGTCTATTTGCATTTCACAAACCTCTCTTCCCTCCCCATACCAAACCTCAGTGTGCACTCAAAGCAGCGTTGACTCTCTGGCCCGCAAGTAAGGAGGTGTCTTCAACACTGTTCTGAACATGACACTTTCCTGACCACACAGACTGGACATTCTTGAGCAGGCATGGGGAGGTGAGGACAAATAGAGATGTTAAAGCACACAAAAGATGTTGGAAAGGTGGTGACTAGTTTTTGCTGGGCGAGAACATTTGAGAAAATTGGGCAGATTCACACCCTCCTCTTGTAACCAGTTATACTTTCCTTGGAGTTATCAAAACTATTACCTCTCTTTGAAAGAATTAGATCTGAAGTTATTGAAAAATTCACTTTATCAAATTTTGAGTAATTGACATTGCTGTTATATTGTAATTCTATATACTGATGCAGGGAATGAAAAATTGCTTTGAGATAACAAAAATTCATGTAATCAAGGTTTGACTATTTATAATAAAATATTGTAAAGAAGGATTGCAACTGTCGGAGACCATTGTGTCCACCCATGGGGTGAGGTGGCCCCTAGGCCCAGGTTCCAGTGTTCACATGTCAGAGAGAAGAATGATACTTGTTTCAGAAGCTTCAGGTATAAATACACTCCCACAGCAGACAGAGCCCAGCCTGAACTGTGAAATATATGCATCATGGTGAACTGTAGTGCATTGGTCAATACAGAGGAGAATGTAGCAGAGGAAAAGAAGTGAGCTTTGAGAAAATAAATAATCAGGTGAACATCAAAGACTAAATGTATATAAATCAGAATTGTTAGTAGGCTATTTCTGATGAAGCAAATAAATTATTTAAAATAAACATTGTGTTTAAATTAACCACCAAAAACGTTTCAATATTATACAAAATTTAAACGAAAAAGCTTCCACATTCAAAATAATTTTTCGAAGCCTGCAAATTAAGAATGAACATCTTCAGACTTATATTGCCACTTGTGAAATAACATGAACTAAACATGAACTATCATGAACTTATCATGAACTAAACATGCAAGTTTTCTTGATATTCCACAACGAGGGGAGCGAGGAGAGGAGAGTTTTGCCTACATCATAGCTTCAAAGGGCATACCAACTACATAATGGTTTGAACTTATCGTGCCAAAGCGTGGCATGAGGAATATGATTATTTCTGATAGTACAAGGTGGATATTGCAACACTGTAAATTGGTACAGCCATTTGAAGTCAAACCTAAGTATCTTAACAGGTGTTCTTCAGCACTGGGTAAGGACTACAGAGCTTGTGTTTCAAGAACACTTGTATGAGCAATACTGCATTTTTTATAAGCACACAGATTAAAATTTATAAGTTAACCAAAAATATTTAATGTTTTTTCCCTTATTTTTACTTTCTTCCCCTTAAGAGGTACTTCTTAAGAATGTAATGCTACTGGAAAAAGCAGTGAATTTTCAGCAGAAAAAAGTCTTATTGCCTGGCCCTGGCAACAAAAAAGTGGATAGTTGCTAAATTTAGAAGGGAAAAAAATCATATTACTTACTAATAAATAGTAAAAATGGTATTACTTAAACATTACTACAGCAAGAAAGTAGTTTTAGTACCACTAGTTTGTAATACACCCATTTAATAAAATCATTCAAGACATTTTCAGATATTAAAAGGAAGATAGCTAATGGAGGGTGACAATCTCATCAGGGATAGTGGTGTGACTATCACTTAATCTTTACTCCATTACTATTCTAGTACCCATCTATCTTTCATTACCATTAGTAATCTGGTTGGTCATGAAACAATTTGGCACAGAGTGTAAATGTATGTCGAGGTCTGTGGCGGAGGAAGGGAGATCATTTTTGGGGCTTCAGTTACCCAAACCATTCGTCTGATGAACAAAGAAGGGGTATTTGATGGAATTCTAAAGCTTCCCATTCATTGGAACTTGGTAATTGAGAAGAATGGAAACTACATCGAAGGATAGTAAAGAAATCTAAAAAAAATAAACATGTAAGAAAATATAAAATAATGCGCATTATTTATGAAATGACCCTTGAACCTGGTAAAAGTATGAGCCAAAGAATAATAACTTCAAATAGAACACAAAATAGAACACTTCAGATAGAACAAGTAAAATTAAAAACTGTTACAGTACCAATTTTCTACAGCAACAAAAGTAATTCAATACCTCAACTGAAAATGTTATAAATATTTATTATGTATGGTTTGAAGAAAGCTTATACCAATTTCTTTATAGTAGAATCTTCCATCATTTGCTTTCAATTTTTTCTCTTTTGTCTTTAGAAAAACCTTTTTCACATTGTATTCCAACATTATATTATCCTTATTTCAAACACAGGCTACAAGATAAAGTTACAATTCAAACACACATTCCACTAACTTCCAACTTTTGAGAAACAAGGGAAAGATCATTACCTGGCAAATATTACACTTTTCTCCGTGTCCTCAGCTGCCTTCCTCCTTGCTTTGGACTGATATTCTCCGCAGCAGCTATAAACAAAGCAACATCCCATTATTACTGAAAAGTGAATATTACTGTAAAGTTATACAGGTACACAATATAAACTTGAAAACCAGGACCTTACAGCTATTTCCCACAACAAAATGAGCAACAACAATTGTTAACATCATTGATAAATGAGGAAAAGGTAACCAAAATTTTACATTTTGCAGGGAAATGCAATCTGACGCTGCTGTTTTACATGTAATGAAAGGTATGAGCCAACACATTCAAATGAAAGATCACTGCCAATTGTTTTGTTCTTGAAATCATTTGTTAGAAAAGAGCCATTCCCTTCCTTGAAGGACACTAATATTTGTCATACTAATCCAAATGTTTCAGAGAATGTTACTTCAATGTTTATCACAAGAGATAAATCATACAATTCAAAGAATAACAAATGATAAACATTGCAATACAAAACAAGAGATAATGCAATGGAGTTTATGAATGAATTAATACAAATCAGTGCCAGCTTGTGACTTTTCATGGAGTTAAAAATTCACAAGTCCATCGTCTTAACGTCATTAACAGCATTCAATTTTGAAGAATCAATATGTCTCAAAAAAATTAAAGGCAGGATTTTTATTGAGACATACGTCCTAACAGAAACATGTCAATCTGAAAAAGGATAGAAAATTTGTTTTTCCGTGCCATCAACCCATGTTGATGTTAAGTCACTGGACTGATAGACTACTGTTCCATTTATCACATTTTTTCTTCAGGTTTGAGAGAAGAAAATTGAATTCAGTTTAAGGAATCTACTATGTTCATCTCATTATTGTGCAGATCTGTGACTGTATGCAAAAACTGGGCTATTGCCAGTTAGGGCTGCTGGCAAGGACCATCATTCTGTCATAAATAGCCAAGAATGGGCACCGACAGAACACAGGACTAACTTTGATCACTGTGTGGAGTTATCACTTTGGGGCCTAGTGCTATTCTGAGCGTGACAAATTAACTATGATCCTAATTCTTGGAGATTAGGCATGAATTCCTAAAAAAGCCATGGATTAGGATAATACAAGTTGTATTTTGCCCTTCTTTATGAATAAATGACTCCAATTGGAATTATAGCCTTTGCTGGTGAACCCTAGCTCATAGCCCCTTAGAACCCGCACCACATAAATAGAATTAATTCCACTATACATAATGATGATGTTTAAGGTTTAATGCGCTTCAATATTTCACGTCATTAGCACCCTATCAAATTATTATAAAGAACACATATGCACTGTCATTGTTCCCAGCTTAAACATTTTAAAACACAAAGTAAAATGCATAAAGAAAACCAACTGTGTATACATATGTTTGGTGATAAAATAAAAGTTTTGACAAAAAAACGAGCGAAGTGAACTCTTCAAAATTTGGTAAGTAAGATCATGATTTTCTTCTTGGTCAGATTAAGCTATAAATTTCATTTTCCTGTAGAAAGCTAAAAAGCTTATGAAGGGAGCATTAGTCATTAGCACTCATCTCTCCTAATCATCAAAATGTATTCTGATATTAATGAAATTTGGTCAAGTGACCTCCAAAACAAAAGAAAAGTAACCAAAGATTTTTAAAAAATTAGAGACCCCCCATTCCTCTCTTAAAGCAA
Source organism: Acheta domesticus (assembly GCA_031308135.1). Classification (NCBI taxonomy): domain Eukaryota; kingdom Metazoa; phylum Arthropoda; class Insecta; order Orthoptera; family Gryllidae; genus Acheta; species Acheta domesticus. The sequence continues at coordinate 166,428,912 of JAHLJT010002406.1, read as the reverse complement.
AATATATGTCTGCACTCTTTTGGGTTCTGGCAAAAATTTGAAAAGAGGTGAGAAAAATCCACGAGTGTGCATTTAACATTTCTTGAAGCCCATAACATTTCACTACTAATTTCATTCCAGTAACATCATTACACTTTGCATAATTTCCTAACTGCTGTCAAAATTGTAATTGAAAGTTTACCAGGAGTATGTGACAATATATCTGCTTACAACTGCACATAGCAACAAGCAGGCAGAGTAAGGGTCAGCCAAGACAGCACAGAGGAAGGTCATGTCGGGGATATATTATTGATGAAATTCATTCTCATTCCAGATTAATAGAAGACTATGTTAAATAATACCCAGTCTAGCAGGATATTTCTGCTAGTCTGCAATATTCTTTGTATTAGATACCATGCATACCATGCATTTCAGTAGACAGCATGTAGCATGTACTATACCATGTATATCAGTAGATAAGACAATAGATAAATCATGAAAAAATACCTCAAAAATATGGGGTTGTCTTAGGACAGATACAAAAAAATAAAATATATCATTTGGATACCATTCTGCACATATTAAGTCAATTTTCTGTTTGTTGTCAATATCCCTGAACAAATTGCCCTCAGTACCATGCGTAGTATTAGAAATCCCATACTTTTGAAGGATTTGATCAGTTTCCACTTTTACATTTCCCATAATTTGAACATGAAATTACACTACGAAATGATGATCACTGATCTAAACTAAATTCATAGGCGGACGATGGTTGGAGGGTTGTCTTAAATGACAGATTCCGTATTTGCTCATGTGTAAGGCACACTTTTCCCCCCGAAAAATAATTCATGAAATGGGGGTGCATCTTATACATGAGATTTTTCTTTAAAAAAATCATTGACAGAAAAACAAAATTTTATGCCAAAAACTAACATTTATTTATCACAAATGCACACAGTACACAAGCTGATGTTAAATTTAATCTCCATTGCTCCCAGACTTGTTCACCCCTCCCCCAAAGTAACTTTCACAAACGCTGGCATCTTCCATAATACATAATCCTTGCTTCTGTCCATCGTATTAGAAATGCCGCACCATGAATGAATACTGGCCGCACACATTAAAACTCTTCGCCGTTTCAGAAGCCATGTGGCAATGCATCATCACACTGCCTCAATTGTTATCAGCAATGGAATTAAGTGTTCCACTGTGATGTATGCACAGAAACAGCCAATCAAATTTGACATGGCACTACCCCCCTCCAATTTCACAGGATTTACCTATTTTCAAAAAAAATAAATATATATTTTTATTATAAAATTGAGTGAGCAACATCAAATTATTCGATGCAGCTTATACACAAGATTTTTTCTCTCTCCAAAATATGATGATCGCTAGTGCAGCTTATACACAGACATGGCTTATACACGCGCAAATACAGATTATGCTAAAATTATAAAACCTTGACAAATAGGTGGGGAGCGAGATTAGAAAATTCTAGTCAGAAAGTTCTAGAATTTTTCAGTCTCCAGTGTGTTCATCGATGGCATTCATTTCCTTTTGCACTGTCTTCAGCTTCAATTAGAGTCATGACTATGTACATGTGAAATTGTGGTTGTGACATCTTTTCTTCATTCACAATATTATATATTTCCCTTCAGTTGACAATTGCACTGTCAATCATGTTTTCTTCTTCCACTTCTTTTTCCTCCAGACGATCATCTACATTGACATCTTGGTTGTCCGGGTGACGCCGCGTACCAGGCTGTGTAGCCGACATTTCAACCATCATTTCACAATCTTCTTCAGAGCTGGTCTGCGATGGTGTAGTAGTGCTCAGGTATATGTCATTTCACCAACATTAGGAAGAATGTACACAACATCATTCAAGTGATAAGGTCAACATCTTCCACCAATACTAAAATAAGTTCAGCAGTTGATAGAGGCCTTTATTTTTGTCTATCTTTCATGAAATAAGCAGAACTTTTATTACTCTTATACCACTGTTTAAACAATGAGGCAACAATGCACAATAAGATACTATCTCCAGGTAGATAATTACATCAGAAACGGAAATATGAAACAGTAGTTACATGTCTATTTCCCAATGCTTTTATTGCAATAGCATTTGTTCTACCACGTTAAGACCATGTATTAACTAATCCCAAAGTTGCATAAATGCAACATTATTGTAAATTATCAATAATAACCTATCTAAGGACTTATTATAATATATATTCTAAAACAGTAAACAAAAGTTCAAGCAAATTAGTGGAGTAATACGCAGTTAACTAGTGGTGATTCCAACACACATACTTTCTTGCACTGCTTCTATATGGTCCTAAATGCTATTCCACTACTTCATAAACCAGCAAAAGTGTTTTCCACCAGCAAACATTTTCCGTTCCAAGACCCGAAATCCAATTCTCAAAGTTAACGAACCAGCATTTATACTACTACGCCATACTAGTGCCGTATGGATCGAACAGAGCCATAAAAAGAATCAAAACGAGCTATAAAATGGTAAATGCATGATAAAGAAACAATTGATATGATGGTACACACGAGAAAGTCTATGCCATTCTATAGCACCACTAGTTTGTTTGTTTGTTGTTTGTTTATTTATTTATTTATTTACTTACCGTCCCTTATGGAGACGTGGAGAAAATTTAAAGACAAAATTTGGAGCAGTTTTTGAGACTTTTTTTGTAAATTTGAAGCAAAGATTACGCAAAAACAACTTGTTTTTTCAGAAAATTCTACATAACCTTTTTTAAAGATCTAGTTTTCTACAAGAGACTTTGTCTGAGGGAAAAAATTCGCTATCCACAATTTTGTAGTTTTAAAAATATTTTTTTGCAAATTTCTAAAATCCAAGTATTTCCAAGAAGAAGGACAAGAACATATTTTTTATCATCCCTCATTACATAAGTGAAGAAATTTTAAAGAAAAAATTTGGAGCAGTTTTTGAGAATTTTTTTTTGTAAATTTGAAGTGCAATTCACGCAAAAACTACTTGTTTTTCAAAAAAATGGTACATGACCTTATTTAAAGTGCTAATTTTGTACAACAGACTTTGTCTGAGGCAAAAATCTCTATCTTCAATCTTGCAGTTTTAAAATAGTTTTTTTTTTTTTTGCAATTTTCTAAAAATTGGGGATGTCAACGAAAATGATACCAATATCATTCGCTTAAACGTCCTTTGCACTTTACAACAACACAATTTAATCAAAAAATTTGGAGCTATTTTCTTTTAACTTTGAAAATCTCTGACGGGCTTCATGTAAAGTACTCCCAAAAATTAAAGTATCAGTTTCAGACTCCAAGATCCTAGACACTAATTAAAACGATTAGGGAATATCAATTTTGAAGAAAATCGGCTGAACGGTTTAGGCGCTAGCGTTGACCGCGGGCGGGCGGGCGGACCGACAGACGGGCGGACCGACAGACGGGCGGACCGACAGACGGGCGGACCGACAGACGGGCGGACCGACGGACGGACGGACCGACAGACGGACCGACGGACGGACGGACCGACAGACGGGCGGACAGACAGACGGACCGACAGACGGACGGACCGACAGGACGGATGACGGACCGACGGACGGACCGACGGACGGACCGATGGACGGACGGACCGATGGACGGACCGACGGACGGACGGACCGACAGACGGACGGACCGACAGACGGACGGACCGACAGACGGACGGACCGACAGACGGACGGACCGACGGACGGACGGACCGACGACGGGACCGACCGGACGGACGGACCGACCGACGGACGGGCGGACCGACAGACGGGCGGACCGACAGACGGGCGGACCGACAGACGGGCGGACCGACAGACGGGCGGACCGACAGACGGGCGGACCGGACAGACGGGCGGACCGACAGACGGGCGGACCGACAGACGGGCGGACCGACAGACGGGCGGACCGACAGACGGGCGGACCGACAGACGGGCGGACCGACAGACGGGCGGACGGACCGACAGACGGGCGGACCGACAGACGGGACGGACGGACCGACGGACGGACGGACCGACGGACCGACAGACGGACGGACCGACAGACGGACGGACCGACAGACGGACGGACCGACGGACGGACGGACCGACGGACGGACCGACGGACGGACCGGACGGACGGACGGACCGACAGACGGACGGACCGACAGACGGACGGACCGACAGACGGACGGACCGACGGACGGACGGACCGACGGACGGACGGACCGACGGACGGACCGGCCAACGGACGGGCGGACCGACAGACGGGCGGACCGACAGACGGGCGGACCGACAGACGGGCGGACCGACAGACGGGCGGACCGATAGACGGGCGGACCGACAGACGGGCGGACCGACAGACGGGCGGACCGACAGACGGACGGACCGACAGACGGACGGACCGTCAGACGGGCGGACCGACGGACGGGCGGACCGACGGACGGGCGGACCGACGGACGGGCGGACCGACGGACGGGCGGACCGACGGACGGGCGGACCGACGGACGGGCGGACCGACGGACGGGCGGACCGACGGACGGGCGGACCGACGGACGGACGGACCGACGGACGGACGGACCGACGGACGGGCGGACCGACGGACGGACCGACGGACGGACGGACCGACGGACGGACCGACGGACGGACGGACCGACGGACGGACGGACCGACGAACGGACGGACGGACCGACGAACGGACGGACGGACCGACGGACGGACGGACGGACCGACGGACGGACGGACCGACCGACGGACGGACGGACGGACCGACGGACGGACCGACGGACGGACCGACGGACGGACGGACCGACCGACGGACGGACCGACCGACGGACGGACCGACAGACGGACGGACCGACAGACGGACGGACCGACAGACGGACGGACCGACAGACGGACGGACCGACAGACGGACGGACCGACAGACGGACGGACCGACAGACGGACGGACCGACAGACGGACGGACCGACAGACGGACGGACCGACAGACGGACGGACCGACAGACGGACGGACCGACAGACGGACGGACCGACGGACGGACGTTTTGCCGTCAGTCGATTTTACAGTATCAAGAAGCAACAAAACATGGATTTTGACTACACCACGAGGTGGAGGATTTTGCCCCCTAAATTTAGCAAAAGGTTTTATCAAATTTTTCTTCACCAGACTGCAGCTCTAAGAAATTTTCTGGCGAAAATTAGCTGTTTTCTGGGGCACAATTAGATAACTTTTTCTTCTTACGAAATATTCTTAAGGCGAGAAAGTAAAAAAGGTATTGTAAAATAATCCATTACATTATCTCCAATAGCATTTCTTCTTATTGCAGTAGCGATAGAAAAATCATATCGAATCACTTTATCTAAAAAAAAAGTTGCATTAGTGCAACGTTGGGACTTGAGTTAAAGCAAGGAGATCAACCGTCTACTACATTGTTTAACATATGCCTGGAGAAAATAATATGGAATACAGATATCAATGTAAAAGGAACAACTTTTAATAGAACAGTGAAAATTTTGACATATGTAGATGATGAAGTGATAATTAGTATAACACTGATAGACCTGGATGAAGCATTACAGTAGTTGATGGAAGGAGCTCAAGGAATGGGATTGGAAACAAATGAAGAGAAAACAAAATAAATAAGAATAACACTAAGTATCAGTAAACCAAAATATATGAAGTTAGGAAATAAAAATACTGAATGGGTGAATGTCATTGAATACTTAGGTTGCCTAATCATGGAAAACAACATCACAGCATGACATTAAGAAGGGAAAAGCAGCAGATAATCAATGTTACGGTAGTCTACACCAAACCTTTAAAACACAGAAAATCTCAAAGACCGCTAAGTTAAAATTACATCACACTGTCATTAAGCCAATGGTATTGTATGGTAGTGAAACTTGGACTTTAACAAAGAAAACAGCAAATGTACTAGCTGTATAGGAGAGAAAAATCTTACAAGGAATATTTGGCCCAATCAATGAGAAAGAAATCTAGAGAAGCCAAACCAATGCAGAATTGCAAGAACTTTTTAAATCACCCAAAATAGTTTCAAGTATTAAGGTAAAAAGACAGGAATGGTTGGGTCACTCAATTCGAATGGCCAATTGATTGATTGTTAGCTGTTTGGGGTGCATCAGCTGATAAGGCCATAATTCACATAAGCATGGTGAAAGTTTTCTTCCTCAGGAGGTGGCAGCGATCTTCCCCTCCTGGTTGGCAAGATCCAGCACCAATCTGGGGGGTTTCCCTCAACCAGGTATCTCCCACCAGTAGGGCACCACCCCAGCTGAGGCAAGCTCTAATCTTCTGACCAGTCTCCCGGCATGCAGCATGTGTGGTAGTGTAGTGCATGTTAGTGTAAGTATTAGTAACTAAGGGATGAGGATAGGACAAGTAAAGAGGACAGAATGATCACACACGGTCCGTGGCCTATTTCTTAGGGTACTGTTCCAGCATTCAGGTGATGATTGGAGAAACCACAGAAAACTACCGATCAGAGAAGCTGGTTACTAGAATTCTACTCCAGACAGGGACTGAATTCAAATGAACAAAGAGAGAGTCATTAGAAAGGTATACATAGGGAGCATGGCCAGTAGGAGAGGAAGCAGTAGGCCTAGCTTAAGATGGAATGGTGAGGTGGAGGAAAATTTTAGAAGCCCAGGTGTTAAAAGATAGCAGAGAAAAGCAGAAGATAAAAGAAATTGGGCTTTTATAATATAAAGCAAAATTAAGCTGATAGAAGAATACAAACAAGATTTTGAACACGGGGCTGGGAGACACCTGAATGGAAGCCAGCCCATACATTTTCCCATGGTCAGAGAGTTGGGAGAGAGGAAACTCCTGTAAGGCCTATGCCTTGCGAGATCAGAGACCAAAGGTCGAATTGTATGCTGACAGCTGAAGCCCCTCTCCTTCAATGTCTGGCTGCCATGACTAAATTTTAATACAGGCTTGCAGATGCATTCATTTCATTAAGAACATATTGCATATCTCTGCCAATTGCATTGAATTCACAGGAATTCTATTTCATAAAGATTCCTCCCCCCACTGCAGGACATGAAAAAACATTCTATTTCCGTGTTGGAGAGGTTCCAATTTATGCCGTGTAAAATGCCATAGAACTTCGTGGGCCAAAGAAATTTTTCAGTTTAGACAGGTTTCCAGCTAGTACAGGTTCCAGTTTAGACGGATTTTACTGTTCCATCAAAATGATATTATACTAAAATTATGATAACAGTGACAAGTGCATTAAAAACTATGGAAAACGGTAAAAATCGCTTATTAGTTTAAATCAACGGAAAAAAGTCATTTCTTTTTTTTTTTGTCATAACTTAAAATTAATTTCTTTACTAAATAACATTGTTCTAAAGTGAAAAGGAAAAAAAAAAGACATTTCATTAAAATTTACCCCCTTTCATAACTTTCCAAAATTTCCCAATTCTCCAATCAACAACAACTCAGCTTCAAGAGTATGTTACAACTAACACATTCAGGTCATAGCCTCAGCCCATTTTTTTTTCACATCACAAGGTTTTAATGGTACTTTTGAATGGTCTTATCTTCTAAACCAATAAACAGAGGCAAAGATTATTTTTTTTATTTTCTTTTAAAGAAACAATCTTGTACTTTTATAGGAAGTTCCATATTATATTATTACATTAATAGTTTAAAATATTTTTTAATATAAATAACACAAGAAACCGAGTTCAAAAAAGTTTAAGAAGTTTAGTTTAATTAAATTCTTACAAACTCTTAATATAAGAACATTATACATAACAATACATTAGTGTCAATTGCCATAATAAAAAAGATATTACTTTTTAATCATAGTAATTGGCTTTGGTGTGGTAATTTTGAAGAGCACTCCTTTGGAGTCACTGCTGAGGGAATGCACATCTGTGTATTCCAGAGCTATTTAATACCACTTAAATTACAGTACACAAAATCTAGCAATACTTTATTGATGTAGAAATCTCCATGAATAGTCAGCTAACAGAAAATAGCATGATATAAGCATATATATAGTATGAAGTAGATTCTATGAGTGTCGTAATTTAAGATGACTTGTCAGTGCCCATAGATGCTATGGGCAGCGACCTGAGTGTGTTAAGTCTTACCAACAGCTGATGTTAAGAGCAGCCAATTAACTTTCACATTAGGAGTGTATGGATAAAGTTGTAGAGTGACAATGGACACATCATTTTACACTTCATCTGGCTAATATTGACCACAGATGCTTGCTAAATTTTGGCAGAATTGGACTGTAGCCAGAACATGTATTTGAAGTAATCTTACAAAGAAACTTTAAATCTCATAAATTGCAATTGAATGATATTAACTTCGCAAATGAGAGAATAAAAGGTAATCGTAATCTGGAGAAAGATACTTACTTTTAATGTTTTCAGAAACAGAATCCCTAGAAAACAAAAGAAACTTTTATTATACATTGAACCACAATAAAGTTATATTAATCAGTTAATCCAGATAATAATACATACTTTGGATCAGTAGGAGAATACACATTTTCACCGTCTTTTATCTTTTTACTTTTCTTTGTATTTTTCTGGAAAGAAAAAGAAGGGGGACATCATGAAAATAAAAACAGAATAAAACAACAAAATAAAAAATGAGGTATTTCCAGGGACTATTCATTCTCGCATTTCAGCAAATTTTTCGAGTAACAATTGTAATTTCACTGTACCTTCACTTCAGTTTTTGCAGGTTTTTGTAGTCTATTTTTGGGTTTTAAAGGAGTGCGTTCAGAACTATCTTCTTTTTCTACTTGTTCCTCCAATTCCTGGACAAAAATCCAATCCAACTTTTTATCCAATTCCTGGATCAATTCAGCTCTTAGGTTAATTATAAAAATCAAGGTAAAACTAATACAAATTATATGACTTAATTACATTTCGTATGTGTGTACACAAAAATTACCTTCTCAGAAGTGCTGGGTAAAGTCACTGACTTCACTCCAGTTTTTGCCGTTTTTTGCAGTCTCTTATTTTGAGTTTTTATGGGCACGTGTAAAGATTGATCTTTCTCAACTTCTTCCTGGAATTCCTGAACCCAATAAAAATCATCGATTCAGCTCTCAGGTTAATTATAAAAATAGGTAAAACTAATATAAATTATATGACTTAATTACATTTAGTATGTGTGTACACAAAAATTACCTTCTCAGAAGTGCTGGCAACATTTGGTTTAACTGTTTTCTGCAATTCTGAATCCTGAAGAGAAAAAATGCTTTGAATAGTCCTATAAATAGACATGTAAGGCATTTTTGCAAGTAAGAACCTGATTACACTGTACCTTTACTTCAGTTTTAACGAGTTTTTGCAGTCTCTTATTTTGACTTTTTGCGAGTGTGTGTAAAGGTTGATCGTCCTCAACTTTTTCCTGCAATTCCTGAACACAATAAAAAGCATCAAGAATGCTCTTAAGGTAAACATAACTAAGATCAAACTAACACAAATCATGTAATGTAATTATGCTTAGAATGTGAGAAATTAAGCATTATGTATTTATGCATTTTCAGAAAAGAAGGAAAATTTGGAAAAGTAACAAGTTTGTATTTAATTTTCCACATATTACATGTAGAATTTAAGGAGTCAGTTCTTTGTTTACATGTTCTGAGCTAATTCAGAGATAGATACAACATTAAAAGAAAATATTTATAACATAAAAGGAGAGAGGAGTAATCACTCAAAGCTCCTCCACTGCCGATGCGCTTGTGTTCCCAAATTAGCCATTTATCTAAATTTATTTATCCTCATAGCTCTTCAACTAGTTTTCAATTTCACTGACTGTGAATCAAAAAAATTCACATTGAACTTATTTTGGATAATATTTTGAATCAAATTTGCTATTATTATGTGAAGGAAGATTTCAATGGTGCGAGTATTTTTATTAAAAAGAATGGCAAAACCTGTGTAATTGAAAATAATGTGATGGTTCTTGATGATGAATTAAAGATGTATAATCTTCTTATATTCTAAAGATTTTTGCCAAGTAGTCAGGAATACACAAAAATACAACAAATAAGAAAGAAAGGGTAATAAACATCTACATAATGCTTAGCAGCGAAAACAAGAGTACATATATAGTATCTTAATATTTCACAAAATTTACCTGAGGTTTTCCTGCCTTTGAAAATTGAGTCTCTTTATGGTTTACTGGACTCTTTACATTTGAAATATCATGTTCTTTTGATATTGTGTCTTCTATTTGTTGCAACTTATTTTTCATCTCCTGTTCAAATTTCCTAAATTAGCAACAGAGCACAAACAAGATTACAACATGTATAAGGGTTAAAATGTAAGTTTCCAAATTTGAAGAGACAAGGAAAGCTAAAAGCTGTGGAGCAAGAAAATGTGTGTTGTTTTGATAATTGTGACTCCCAACCTTTCACGGCATCATCATATCATGAAAGATAGGCATATCAATATACAATCAGATATGCTGGAATATAGAAATCTCAAAGCTGGATATAACTATAAGGACCTTTCCATTTAATGATCTATCTTTGAAAGACCAGCCATGTTAAGGGTGAAGGCCAAAAAGACCAATGGTCAGCAAATAGTCATTTTGATGTTGATCTGCTTGAAGAAAAGCAGATCTGCTTTTCTGCTGGAAAGCAGTTGATTACAAAGTGGTATCTGACACTCCACCAAATCTGCCAAATCCACTCTGCCAGGAAAGCAGAAGGCAACTGACAGGTTGGATTATGAGGATATTGCTTTACCACAAAAATGCCTTTGCACAAACTATATTCAAAACAAGGTTTGTTTTTTTTCAGGTAATCATGGGTCCAGTTGGAGAGTACCCCCATCTACATTTGAAAATTACACAAAGTTTAGGAAGCCCAAACTTTCCATCTCTTCTTTGTAGGTTGTAGCAGGTAGGTTGCTTTGTAAGTTGTCTCTGTGACTAGATAAGGATTAAAATAGTTTTTTCAATTTTTTAAAATATGCTTGTAATATTTCATATCAAAACCCAACATTATGAAAACATTCAGGTATCAAAGATATATGAATGGAACTGAATGTGATTGATTGATTGATTGATTGTAGGTGATTCTGGACACGTCAACTACAAAGGCCATTATTCCCGTAAGTGTAGTGCATGCTTTTCATTAGGACGTGGTGGTGACCTTCCCCCCTCTGGATGGCAAGATCCAGCACCGCCAACCTACCATCGGTTAGTGGAGTATACCCCAAGCAGGTAACTCCCACCAGTGGGGCACCACCCCAGCCGGGACAAACTAAGACCCTAACTGGTCTCCTGGCATGTGTAGTAGTGCAGTGCAGATTAGTGTAAGTGTGTGTGTATAAGGGGCGAGGATACGACAAAGAAGAGGAAGGAAAGATTGCGCATGGTCCGTGGCCCATTTATTAGGGTACTGCTCTGGCATTCACCCGGTGTTGGATCAGAGAAACTATGGAAAACTACCAATCAGAGAAGCCGGTTGCTAGAATTATCCTCCAGACAGCAACTGAATTTGACCCAGCTGACAAGCTAGTTTCGAAAAGCCTGCCGCCGTTGAAACTTGAACCTAGGACCTCCTGGTGAGAGGCATTGCAGTGACATCAGTTGATGCACTGAGCCACCTCTCCCACGTGGATATATGTACACATATACACATGGTATATTGATATATTCAAGTATATACTGCAATTTTCGTAACTTTGTTCCTGACAGAAATCAGTTGTTCAGTTTCATCCAATCGGGAGCTTGAACGTCACCATAGTGACGTCACTGTCGCAAAATATAAGCTCCTGATTGGATGGCAGTGAAACAGCTGATTCCTGTCAGGGCCAAAGTTACGAAAATTGCAGTATAAGAGCATGAACCCACAAATGCCTACAATCAGAACAATAAGCCTACTTACATTTGCAGGTTTCTATCTTGCTCAATAAAAGTTTTGAGAATATTCTTACACTCTTGTAATTCTACGACTTCTCTGGTAACCGATCCCATTACAGCAGGCATGATTTTGATCTCGGTAGTTTCTATAAAATGTAATTAAATAATATTATAACTAATAATACAAACATATTACAACTTGCAAATGAAGCTATCCACAAACAATACACTTCATCTAAATGTTCTTACCTGACTGAATCTGCTTCTTACCCAAAGATTTCAAATTCTCAAGTTCTTTCTCAAGTTGGGCAATAGTCACCTTCTCTTCCTAAAAAAATAAATAGTCTGAAAACCACTTTTAAAGCAACCAATGTGTTCAAGCGAATAGAGTTGAATCTTCCTCATTAATATTGAAAATATACAGAAATGGATTATATTCCAATACAGCAACTTTCTGTTCAAAACAAGAAAAAAATCAGCAAGACTAACAATTTTACAATGCACGAATAGTTCATAATGGCAGAAATTTCTCATAACTATTTTGAATTACAATAAAAGTCTTGTGAGATGCAGACTGTTTCTTTCTAATGAATTTCTACAAACTTGAGTTTTTAAACAATGCTCTTTTATTTAACAATATTATTTATCATTAGCATAAAAGTATTAAAAAAACGCAAAATTTACCTCTGATTTCTTTTCACAATTTTGATGAGTTTCAAGTTGAGTCTGAAGTTTCTCTATTTCATTGCGGTGTTCCTCACATCTGAGTACCATTTCTTTCATCTCCGTTTCAAGATAAATTATCTTCGATTCACAATCCTAACAATAAGTTCCAAAACACTTGTAAGAAAATAATATTTATCTCTCAAAACTTCACACAGACAAAAGTAGATGAAGAAGAAGAAGGAGGAGGGGAAAAAAAATCCTTCAATACCTTAAACATATTAATACACAAACCTATTTGCTCATTCAATTCTTCATGAAGTACTCCCCTGTTGGTTATTTATTCTGATCTCCCTCTAGGATTAATTTAAGACAACTCCTTATTTTACATTCATTAACATGCACAAAAGTTAATCTTAAAATTCACCTTAATTGTCTGTTCGTATTTCTGGAGCTTGTCTGTACAACTTTTAATATGGGTTTCTAATGTTCTTATTTTAATATTGTTTCTTTCCTTCTCTTCTCCAAGTTTTGATTTTAAATCTTTGTTTTCCAGACTTAATAATTTTATATCACTCTCCAATTGTAATATTTTAAGGCCATCTTCATTGGTGGCATTACTTCTTTCAAAGGACTTTTCTGAGCAAGATATACTTGCACTTGTTTCAAACTGAGAAATCTTGGTCTCATATGCCTAGTATATGCACAAAGTATCAAAGCAAACATGAATAATTACATTCAAAGAAACATCTGTTTTCACAAATATATCTTACATGGTTCCAACAATTAATATATTTATTTTAATAATTCTATCATTTAAATTTATGTGAAATGAAGGTATTTCAAATGTATTCATTAAAACACACGATTGGATAAAGACAGGTACCACTTAGAATGAACAAATATAAATAAAACTAAATCACCTCTATTTTTTCTTCATATTTCTTTATCTGGTCTGCACAACTTGCAACTACAGCCTCCAGAGATAATTCTCTAGAATTTTTTACAATTTTTGTTCATTCAGCTGAGATATCAAATCATTGTTTTCTTTCCTTAGTATAGCCACATCCTTCTCTAACTGAACTACTCTAAATTTATTTTCATCTCGAGCCTAGAAATGAATCACAAATCCAAATGTAGAATTGAAATAATTAATCATGTTACTTTTCTTGAACGATGACCTTGCTTCCATCTCCCTGGCACAATAAATAGCTGAAGGCAAAAGCTTGCAGCAAGTACTGATAACAACGTTCCAAACACATCTTCACTAGTGCGAAATAAAAACTATTTTCTGTTGAAGACACGAACTTCTGTCTGTGATTTTTTTCCAAAAAATCTACAGAAATTATCAAAGCAGGGGAAGATCCATTATAAGAGATACCTCGAACTCTTGAGAAAGTTAGAATGCAAATTATTGAGAAAGTTATGAAGACATGACTGATTCTCCAGAGATTGGGATGGCTTCACCACATTTAGTGCCGATTTCGTAACTAATACCCCCACACCACCCGCATTTCTTCAATCCATCGTTCAAGAAAAGTTGTGCGAGTAAAACATTATCAGCAACACAATTCTTTGTTGTTGGTCAAATGCACCAGAGAAGTAATTTATTTTCCTTTGTGCAATTCAGAAGACAACAGAAATAAGAAGATGAAGCCCATTATCTTCAAAAACTTGCACTTACCTCACAAACAATCTGGTGCTTTTGTATCTGTCGAGACAATTCATCAGAACGAAATTTTAGTTCTTTATCTAAACTGTCAATCTTGAAATTCTGTAAATTTATAAAACCAACAAAATTACAGAAAGCATTACACAAAAAGGAATTTTTTTTTGCATTTCAACCACTAATTATGCACATTCACCTCATAAAATATCACATTCATGATTCACGCAAAAGTTGGAAAACCACCCAAATAGTGATCTGCATGCAATCCTTAGTAGATTAAGGTGTCTTGAAGCATAGAACATCCAGTAAAAAATTTGCACTTCACTACTAACCAAGTTCAATATGCCTGTTACTATCAAAATAGTAATCTAGAGAAACAAACTTTATTGCATCTAATGTACATCGTTGTTTTTCTCAATAAATATTTATTATAGAAAAATTGTTTGCTCATCACTATTATAATTTAAAAATGACATAAAATATAAATAAAAATAAACTTTTGTGTTACTTTCTATTTTAATGTAAATATCTAAGAAAAAACAATATGTCAAATGCAAGGAGATGAATAACATACAATAATTATTAACATTTTTTAGAAGTTTTTAGTGACTTAATTCAATAAACATTTTAGTAGAATCAAATATAAAAAGGTGCAACAGCTTGTACAGGATTCAACTATACTTACTCTACTATCTAGCAGTTTTTCTAGTTCTTCTATTCTCATTTTGTAAAATTGTTCAGATGTCGATTTTTCCATGTCCTAAAAAAATATCAATACACTTAATTCAATTCAGATTTTACAAAGACAGTTATATACTACAATAGCCTTACTATCAAAGCCACTCCCTTGCCAAATATTTCTTCTTGATAGCCACAATCATTTCGTACTTTTCATTTATTACAACAGAAAAAAAAAAAAATTTAACAAATGTGTAAAATGTAGATACTAATAATAATTTAGTTGAAGACATAAAATATTCGAAAATCAATAAATAAAATTACGATTAACAATATACTGACATCAGAGGCATATCTACGACATGGTAGACAAGGTATGAGCCATGGGTGCAACTTGCAGGAGCGCTATTTAGAGTATACATGCTAAAACACACAACAAAAATACTAATTTGAAGTTCCTTGACAGGGGCACAAATTCTAAGCTTGCCATGGGCGCCTGCATATCTAGAAATACCTGCGGATAAAGATTATTCATATTGAAGAATATAAATTGTGTACATAAACCATCGGTTTGAAATAAACTATTTTCTTAACAGAAAATCCACTTTGAAATTTAGTGGCCGTTTCTTTCGACAAAGAGAATACCGAGGAGATCAAATAGCTGACAATTAGGCCCTTTTGCATTAAGAAATGACTGGGAAAAATCTATAATCACAGTGTTTTAAAGGAAAATTGCCAAGATTTGGCAAACAAATACTCTATGAAGTTGATTTTATAATTACTAAGTAATAAAAAGGCAGCATATAAAAAAATCACATAATGTTTCGTATGATACCGTAAGGCATTAAACCTGCATTAAAACCGACCGTTACAAGTCTTTTCTAGAAAGTAAGTAACAAAATTAATTACTACGCTTTTCTTAAGTTCGTTCCTGTCCCTTACCTTATTATTCCTGTTTTCGATTGTTCCTGAAGTTCCTTTTCTTAGGTTCCCATAAAACAGAAAACTCAAGGCTCCTTCGCAGTCGCACAATACGGTTTTTTGATGCAATGCGAATTACGAATCCCGCCCGCGGTAACCGGTTGGATGACCGATTGGTGCGGATTGGTGCAAACTTCAAATTATACTGCAATTTTCGTAACTTTGCCCCTGAGACAAAGTAGCTGTTGACGGTTTCAGCCAATCGAGAGCTTAAACGTCACCGTAGTAACGTCACTTTGGCGAAATATAAGCTCCCGATTGGGTGGCAGCGAAACAGCTGATTTCTGTCAGGGACAAAGTTTAAAAAGTCGCGGTATAATTGGCCGACTCAAGGAGGTTATAAGATTATAATGGATTTTTATTGCTTGGCGCGTGGGTCTTATCTTCACGAGGGAATACATCACCGTGACTCCTAGCGACACGGCCACAGTGTAAGATATATTTCTTACACCATGAACACAACCGAAACGACGCAAAATACCCTGAGGTATTTCATGAAGATCAGACAGAGATCAGAAGATCAGAGAAGATAAGACCCCACACGCCAAGAAATTCATACCCAAGTGTATATTATTACCTCCTTGGACAGGATCATAGATATTTTACATTATACTTTCCCGTGTTTTATTTTCCCGTATACATACATATATACGGAGTAATAGGGAGAATATAGTGAGGTTTTCCTAACTCTGCCCCTCAAGCCCCTATGGCTACATGGTATTTCGCAGCCACGAAGTTTACAAGGAGTCCTTGTATACTGCGATTTTTGTACGAAGAGCTCTCAAGGCCACTCAAATCCCATCTTCGCGATGGAATATGTCACGGCATTTGGCGTCTTTTCTCGGTCTTGCCGGTAGAAGTCGCATGATCGCAAGCACTGCTTCATACGGTCGCGATCGTGCGAAATCTAGCGGAACGACTGTGAATGACACGAAATGCCGTGACATATTCCATCGCGAAGATGGGATTTGAGTGGCCTTGAGAGCTCTTCCTACAAAAATCGCAGTGTAGACTTCGTGGGCGCTTCGTCGGCGCTCATCATACGCACAGCACATTAGGTACAGGTAGAATAACAATATAAACAGTAACAAATGCATTAATATACCGTTAATGTAGTGTTTTACTCAAGCATAGCACCGTTGGCTTAATAATATGCGATAGATCCGATTTTTTTTAACTATAATTTTGAAAATTGCAGTTCATTTTTACTTTCTCGTCCTTATGAAGGTAGAATAGAAAGTTATGTAATCATGCGTCGGAAAAACGGCGAATTTTCGGCATAAAAACTCTTATTCCGTGCACTGGTAACGAAAGAGTGGATAAATCCAGTTGCTAAGAATAGAAATAAATACTCTAACACGTCGAGTAGCCAGAGTCCATGTTTAATGGGTCCTTGATACCGAAAAAATTGATTGACGGCAAAACGTGTTTCGCTAGCGTCTAAACCCGGGCTTTCCAATTGGAGGCCGCTGGACAAAAATCAGCGCCACACAAAAATCAGCGAAATTCCCTGAAATTGAATGGCAAATACACTGGCGATCAGCATTTTTCCAACAGATGGTTAGTTTTCCAGAAATTCGCGAATAACTTACCAAAAAAACGCATTTTCCTCAAAAACGCACACTAGGAAATGGTCATTTTTAATCTGTTCTCATAAATGAATATTCCTGTCATACCAATAAGATAAACAGTAATGTACATAAAATCTTCCGTGTAAATCTCAGAGCTGTAGGTAAAATAGTTTAGGAGCTAGAACGCGTCAAAATTGACCATATTTTGGCATTCTTTGACACCCACGATTTCCGAGAAAACGCCTCTCAGGCACGGCCGGTTTACCAGTCTGCGGGGCTCTAAGCAGTAAATATTTTGGGGCCCCCATTTTTTATCCAAATGTACACATTAAACTCCAATTTTTAATTTAAAATCTATCTCAATAGGGTTTTTATATTTTTTATAGGTGCATGACAAATTACAATAAAACTTGACTAAAAAATGAATATGAAATTGATGCATTTTATTTATCAATTTTTTATTAAATCATCAAAATTTAAGCCACGCATAACATCAGATTCAATTGATAGTGAAGCCAATGAACTCTATCTTGTCGCACTATCATCCTCAGAGGATTTTTTAAAATCCTTTTTAAACTGTGAAAAACGTCGCTCTCCAGAACAGTATGTTAAAAACATACTGTATACATACTATAGACAGTATGTATACAGTTTATACATACTGTATCAACGTTAAAAACCTTCTAAGGCAGATTTCTAAGTTCGTAAAACTGTCTGGAGTTTATAATTTATAATAATTTTATAGAAATCAGTATAATTAACATGAATACTTTTATATTCGTTTATTTTCAAAAGTATGTAACACGGTGTAATACGGTGTATCTTACACCATGGTATGTAATGATGAAACTGTTCCAATTCTCCGGCAACATTCAAATCCAGCTCCACAGGACAAGATGCGACTAGCGCTTCTACGTTGGGGTGATAAATCATCGTTAGAGTAGTTCATGTTTAACAAGAAAGAAAACTTGTCAGACCGATTTTTATAAACCTGGCCTCTACTTTTCATCTGCGCTTGCAGAATGTCAATAATAACGTTAAAAGTTGGACCTCGATATTTTGCCTCTTGCACTTAAAACGTCTTCCGCTTGACCGTCATTAATCTGTTTTCTCCGTGAAAGTGATGCACATTTAGTTAAGAAATACTTTATATCTTCAATTGTAGTTGTAGGAAGACGCCAACATTTTTTTTTTTTTTTTTTTTTTTTTAGATTTCGAAAAAACAGCATTTCAACGAACATCAGACTTGCACCATACTCTTAAGCGTTCTTTACGTTATGGGGTCAGCCAAGCGTTCTTTACGATAATTTTGGGGCCAGCCAAGAGCATCAACGGCCGACAGCAAAACAGAGTAAATAGTCCTGTACCCCCATGGACGAAGAGAATTATGAAATGGATAGCCGGCAGTCGGTGTGAAACATCACTCTTACCTGAGGCATCTTCTAAATCAACGCACACCACGAAAGCTCAACGAAGGATATTCAATGTTGAACACAAATACCAGATTGAAAGTGACACAAGCAGGTTAGTGGTAATTGAGAAGCTAAAAGAGAAAATTCGAGCATGGACTCAACGAAATTAGACGTTACAAACGCAGAATAGATTTCCGTGTGCTGAACCTGTTGTTTG
Organism: Acheta domesticus; assembly: GCA_031308135.1. Lineage (NCBI taxonomy): Eukaryota > Metazoa > Arthropoda > Insecta > Orthoptera > Gryllidae > Acheta > Acheta domesticus. Next base: position 166,409,861 of record JAHLJT010002406.1, on the reverse strand, counting down.
AAACAGACGCGAAGAGATTCTATCGCAATCTGACTCAAAAACCGAATGGCAATGCTGACACTCCTTCAAAAGATGACGACGAAGCATTTTGGGCAGGAATCTAAGAGGAGAGCAGATCCTACAACAAATACACATCTTGGCTTCAATTTGAAGTTGATGCTGCCAATAAACTTGTGGAAACAGTGGAAGATGTTCACGAATTCTCGGAAGAGGACCTGTTCCAAGCAATTAAGAACATGGGAAACTGGAAATCCCCTAGGATTGATAAGATCCAGATTTATTGGATTAAGAAATTAACAGCAATACATTCTCATCTAGCAAAGGCTGTTAATAAAATTTTAGAAAACCCAAAGGAACTCCCGGAATGGCTCACACGCGGCATCACGTATTTGCTACCCAAAGCGGGTGACAGCTCTTTCGCGAAGAACTACAGGCCAATCACTTGTCAGCCAGTACTTTACAAAGTTATAACTGCAGCCATAGCTGACAAATGTACAGACATTTAGAGAAGAATCATCTAATTCCAGTTGAATAAAAAGGATGTCGTAAAGGTTCTTATGGCTGTAAGGAAATCTGACTACTGAATAAAGTCGTTTTTAATGATGTAATGAAATGAAAACGTAATTTGAGCATGGCTTGGATTGCCTACCAAAAGGCCTTTGATAGTGTACCACACGATTGGAATTGAAGACCCTGGAGATGTATCGATTTCATCCTAGACTTATTGAATTTTGCAAGGCTAGTATGAAGTCGTGGAGCACCAGGTTACTAATGCACAGCAGAAAGGAAGCTGTAGAAACTAGAAGTATTCAGATCAACAGGGGTATTTTTCAACGAGATTCACTATCCCCTCTGCTGTTTGACATTAGTTTGATCCCACTATCTAGACAGCTGTCGCAAGCTGACTTTGGTTACACGCTCCATGCGATGAAAGGCCAGTATCACATTTGTTTTACATGGATGATCCTAAAGTGTTTGCTAAGAATGAAGCGAATCTCTCCCAACTGCTGTCTGTCGTGAATGACTTTAGCAATGACATATGCATGAAGTTTGGTCTTGACAAGTGTGCAAAAATCAATTTAAAAAGAGACAAACTGACTACGTCAGAGAGCATTGAAGTTGATACGCACACTGTGATTCAAGATCTTGAGCCAGGTATAACTTAATAATATGTGGGCATTGAAGAATGTTAGACAATCTCGAACGACACAATAAAAGAGAGAATTCGCAGGGAGTATTACAGAAGAGTGAGACTTGTCTTGCAGTCTGCTCTGAATTACAGGAATAAAATATCAACAATAGGTAGTTTCGCGGTGCCTATAGCCGAATACAGTTTCGGATTAGTGGATTGGACTGAGCAAGAAATTTGCATCATGGATCGAAATGCTAACAATGCATTATGTCGCACACTATCGAACTGATGTACATACACTTTATGTGTCATGTAAGGAAGGAGGAAGAGGCCTAAGCCAATTGAAGCCTCCTGGCACAACGCAATAGCCGGGATGTAAAAGTATGTAGTCAGCCATCAAGGTGACCCTCTAATGAGAGAGCTCATGAAATCTGACCGAAGAACGGGAAACAGAGGCATTATTAGTGTAGCAAGAAGCGTTGCAAAGAAAACTATGCAAGACACGCAGAATGACACACTGAACTTCTGATGCTACTTAACACGAAATGTGAGAAACAAAAAATGTTAAAGAAATCGTGGAGAGACAAACCACTCCACGGACAATATTTGAAACGAATGGATAGAACACAGATCAATAAAGATCAATCATTTATGTGGATTAAAAGGGGATGAATGAAGCCAGAATGGGAAGCACTAGTAATAGCTACCCAAGATCAGACGTTGAGAACATAATATGATAAAGCGGTTTTCAAAATTTCAAAAGATGATAAATGCCGCATTTGTCAGGATCACGTAGAAACCATTGATCATATTGTCTCAGCTTGTCCAATCTTTGCAAAGTCCGAATACTTGAAAAGACACGACAGGGTTTGTAGCTACGTCCACTGGCAGATCTGTACCGCCCTCGAAGTTCCAAACACATGTCCCAAGTGGTACGAACACTCACCAAGACCGGTGACGTCTCTTGGATTGTGTACGATATTGTACGACCAACAAATTCAAACTGATCGCACGATAGCGGCAAACAAACCGGATGTAGTTATCCGGGATTTGGAGAAAAAATCATGTCTACTTGTAGACGTTGCTGTGCCATGCGATCAAAACGTCGTAACCAAAGAGGCAGAGAAATGCCTTACAAGAGTTTGGAAATCGAGATAAGCCGAATGTGGGGCGTAAAAGCACAGGTCGTACCGGTAGTCATCGGAGCTCTGGGATTTGTTCTGCAAAATTTGTGTAAGAACTTGTCTAAACTCCAGGCAAAATGGTGGGTAATTCAACAGACTGGGAAGTAGAAGAAATCGCTTTATTTGGAACAGCCCACATTTTGCGCAAAGTATTGTAGAAGCACCCACAGCCCTTAGATCTGCTCCTTAGGTAACTGGTTGCCACCTGGAGTAGATTTTATATTCAGCCGACTTATAACGTCTTATGTCGTGATATAGAGGAATATAATAATACAACTTTATATAACAGACTAGTAAATTAATAATATTAAACATATTTGTAATACACATTTCAACAGTGGCGTCTCCTGGCTAGTAGACGTGGGGATGCGATCATGATATTACAGGTTGAACGCCTAATTCCAGATATTTAAAGTCTGCGTCATTCGACTTTACTCTGAAGTGTTGTAGAAGTTTCTGTTGCAAATTAGATACCTTCTGAATCTTCCTTGAAAATCATAATTTTCTCATTGCATGCACTTACTTACATAAACAGAACAATAAAACTAAAAAAATACCCACAAAAAAGTACATACCTAATTTTTGAACTCGAGACCTATTCACGTTGTCTTGGCTGTCCATCACTATTTACCGTGAGTTTTTCGGAAAAGGAGAAAGAACTAAACGGAATTTCTCGAATCCTGTCTATAGCAAAATGAAACGTTTCATTACTGTTCCCTGCCACAAATAACTCATCCACTACCACAAATGAACTGGATGAGCTCGCGAGGTAGCGTCCTTTCACACACATACACACGTTTTATTCTTTCGCGTTACAATTTCGAATTCACGATTTTTTTAACGCATCGCTAATTAGGCAAAAATGTATATTTAACGCACATTAAGTAGGAAACAGCATTTACACTAGAACGCAGGACACACATGAACGAAATAACATCGCACGAGTTTACGGATTGTCTCTGTCTTCTTACATGAAGGGAGTGATATTGTTTTGTCAGGCCTGCTAACACACATCGAGTTACCGAGCTGTACTGAATAAGGTTGAAATGTGCCTTAGAATAGTTGGCAGACTTGCTTGAGTTGTGAAGAAAGACAGTCCAGCCGTCTGCCCCCCGCTCCCGGGTCCCAATCGTGGCATGTGACTTTTGGGATTCCCAGGCGGGCTGCCGAATTATGACTGCCTCAGAGTATGGAAGGTTATTGGGAGGGGATACACAAAAGCCAATGAGAAGCCTTTGATGTGATAAGCTATGTCACATCTCCGGCAGTCGAAACCACGCAGCTGCACACAGCGCATGGCCGTGAGTTCAATGACCTCGCCAACGAAGTGAGGTCGTTCAAGGGATGTTTCTCGGCCCATCACATCCAGCGAGGAGACTAACGCCTACTGGATCGCGCACGTAAATGGCGAGAGGTAATAGAGAAACAGAGAGAGAGATACTTACAGAAGAAAATAAAATACTTTATTGAAAATATTTTTAAGTGATGGGAAACTAGGGGATGTAACACATCACTCGCATACATTGAGCCTACGCCACTGCATTTCAACATCTAGGAAACTAATTTATTTTTAAATTTACACAGGCTTGGAGGAAAGGGATCAAAGATTGTCACAAGCACACCGTTCCAGTCTCTTAATAGTTCGATTTGCGAACCAATATTTTCCAACGTCCGTTTTCTGAGTTCTTGACTGAATTTTCTGCATGTGATCCGCTCTACCGAAATACGTAGGTTTCCCTTGTCGACTTTGAATTTCTTTCCATGCTGGAAAGCCTGCATATGCTTTATACATAGCTTAGAGACGCTGATGCTGTTGATGATGATGATGATAAAGGAAATGAAATGTGTTCGCTTTCAAAGAAAATGTACGATCAAAAGACACACTCGCGAATGTTGATGTCGCGAATGTTAAAACCATCGGTAGCATTTCTCTAATCGCGAATGTTCGGAACTTGGCGGATAGCGAATCCGCGGATGTCGAAGGATTACTGTACTACGTTTTATGTCCTCACTGGCGACATTGAGAACAATTAGTAGGATAAACTGGAAATTGTATTCACCATTAGAATATTGGGGCATTTTACTCCCAAAAGGTACTTTATGTTTCCAAAAATGAAAATCGAACATTATTGTATCAGGAGATAAATACTCATAAATCGTAAAACATAACAGAAGAATTTTAAACTGATTAAATTTTTTTTTCTGAAACAAACGCAAACTCCCAATTACATTTAAAATATGTACTTCTTATGACTACATCAGTCCTGGTCGCGGGAAACCGGGAAATCTCGCGGGGTCAACTTAAAATTCTTATTGGCTACCCAAAAATTGAGGCAATTTTCCTCTGGGATATACAATTTCCTTTTTAAGGATATGGCCCGTATTTCACAAACAAGTAAGGACAAAAATATCACAAAAATAATTTGAGATTTTTTAGGCAATTTTTATAATGTTTCCATCCCGAGAGCAGAATTCGCTGAAATGCGCGCCAGAACGCCACCCTTTGCCGCGAATCCAAGGCCGTTCCCTCCAGTGCGCGCCGAGACACCTGCCGAGGCAGGCGCGAAGCTGTGTGCGCGTGTTCTTGTGCGCCGCAAATTGTGTTTTGCGAAGTTTTGTGAGTGCGTTCGTGGTGCTAAGCGTGTAGGTATTTGCAGATTCTAAGCGGGTGTTATTTCAAGGTACTAAGCGTGTGAGAATTGCAGTGGCTAAGCTTGTGTTAATTGCAGGAGCCTAGCGTGTGTTAATTGTAGAGCCTGAGCGTGTGTTAATTGCAGAAGCTATGCGTGTGTTAATTGTAGGAGCTATGCGTGTGTTAATTGCAGGGGCTAAGCGTGTATTAATCGCCGAGGCCAAGCGTGTGTTAATTGTAGGGGCTGAGCGTGTGTCAATTGCAGGAGCAATGCGTGTGTTAATTGCAGGAGCTGTGCGTGTGTTAATTTCAGAAGCTATGCTGTTAATTGTAGGAGCTATGCGTGTGTTAATTGCAGGAGCAATGTGTGTGTTAATTTTAGGAGCAATGCGTGTGTTAATTGCAGGAGATGTGCGTGTGATAATTGCAGGAGATGTGCGTGTGTTAATTGCAGAAGCTATGCGTGTGTTATTTGCATGGGGTAAGTGTGTGTTATTTGCAGAAGCTAATTGTGTGTTATTTGCATGTGCTAAGAATATGTTATTTGCAGGCGCTAAGCATTTATTTGCCGCTACCGTGAAATGAGAATTTGTTATTCAAAAGAAGAGACATATTTTGGTTTCAACAGTTTTCGCAGCGACACCACTTCTCGCCAAGACTTCCAAGGTCAGCCATTTGTTTTAAAATAATTCCCATTGGCTTTCTGTGTTTAATAGCTGGACAGATTTTTACAATTTTAGACATGTTGCTTGCATTACTCGAAGATGGCTGTTTCGTGCACTGGGTACATGTTTTCGCCAACGTGGATTAATATTACTAATGAATTAATATTTACAAAACTGCTTGATATTTACAGAAAAAGAATGGGGTTTTGTTTGATTTATTTATATCCCCACGTACTTTTTACATCGTTGATCGATCATATTAACTCCAATTAACGCGAAAATGTATTTAATTTTAAAATCCTCGCGAGAGCTAATTAGGTGCTAATTTTCTTGGTTATTCACTTTCGTGTTTACTTAATTTTATGCATAACAGACTTTGATGTTTGTGAGCTTTTTTTTGAGTTACAAAATGCATGGTCCTTGTATGTACATTCACATTCACTTCCTACCCCTGAAGAGAATTAAAAATTATGACTGAATTTATTTATTTATTTAAAGATAAGACTCGTAGTCCTATAATCTAAACATTGCACGACCGAAATATATACCACACATTTTTCTCTCTTTCAGATAGTTGGAGGATTTCTAATGGAAAGTATAAAATGGAGTTTGGTTCGAGTGTACGTGAAGTGGTAAGTAATAACTGAGTGGGGTGCCGGTCCCTTCGCTTCGAACGGAACGAGTATGCAATTGATCATTGAACAAAATACCGTGCCAATTGTATAACCAGTTATTTTCATTGCTTTTTGCTGTTTAGTCATTGGCGTTCTCGCTTCCACGGAGCGTCGGCGCCCCTCGCAGACGCACGTGTGCGGGCTGCGTGCCTGGCGCTGCGTATGTGTTGGTGGTCGCCGAGCCCTCCCGACCGCCCTACGGTGACACAGGCTAGACGCAATCACCCGAAGCAAAGAAGTCGGTTCGCGTAAGTGGGGAGGGCACAGCTCTCCGTAGGGCAGTCACTTCACCCCACTCAGTATGAAATGGCGCGTCTCATTGTGTCCGTTATATTCTTTGTTGAGTGTTGATGTGTTTTGCTGCATTGTTTTGTTTCGTCTCGGTTCCCCTTCAGGCAGGTTTCCTTTTCAGGTGATTTATTGCAGGAGTGGTGCTGTAAGGTACCACAGCTTCAACAAGGAGTTGTCATATACTGGTCACAATGCAATGAACTGTATATAAATATCGAGTATATTGACAGCTTCTTGTGGATTAGAATATAACGGACACAATGAGCAAAACACAAGGGCACACTTGAATACACAGAGGTAGGGTGGGTAGAATTTAAGAAATTATGCGCCAAGAAAGAAGTTCTAAGAAGATACAGAAGTTCTAAGATCTCTACCGGCGCACCTAAAAGTGAGTATGCTTTTTGAAACATTACATGATGTAGTACGAACAGTAACGATGTCAAACTTCTTTCGCAGAGTATCCATAGTGGAGGCAACTGAACAATATGAAATCTGAAAAAGTGACAAGTGAACAACATGTCCGCAGGAGGACCTATCTCAACAAGTACGCCTCTGATAATAGAAATTCGGCGCCATCAGGTAAAAGACAGTAAGTTCGCGTAGGTACTTACACATGCGGACATAAGACAGTAAGTCACGATGCAATAGCACTCCAAACTTTTCCTCTTCTCCCTCATTCCTTCGCTTTTCTTTCCTTTCTTATTCTCTCTCCTCTCCTTTTTCTTTTCTTTTCATTTCTCCCTTCTCTATAGTCTTTTCCCCCTCATTTTATTTCTTCTTTCTCTCAGTTATCTTTTCCCTCTCATCTTCTCTTTTTCTTCTCTTCTCTTGTCTCTCTTAGTTTTTTCCCCTCTTCACATATCGTTCTTCACCGTTCACTGTTGTCCCTTTCTTAATTTTTCTCTTTTTTCCCCTATTCTCTTAATTATCGTTTTTTTCTCTTTTCCGTTGGCCTCTTTCTTTTCACCCTTTGTTATCTATTCCTTTTCCCTTTTCTTTTTTTCTCTTTTCTCATTTCGCATCTCCTCTTGTGCCACTTTTTCTCTTCTCTTGTCTGGTCTTTTGTTTTGTCGTGTAGTGACTCGTATCTTATTTTGTCCTGCAATGTCGTTTCTTGTATGATCGTGTGCTGTCTTGTCTTTAGTCGAGCCGCGTCATCTGCTGCGTTATGTCGTGTATCGAGGCTGGTAGTATCTAGTAGGGTGGTGTCGTGTCTGGTTATATCGTGTCTTGTCTTGTCTGATCGTGTCGTGTCGTGTCTTGTCTAGTTTGATCTGGCCTCATTTGGTCTGGTTTGGTTTGTCAGGTTTGGCTTTGTTTGGTTTCACCTGGTTTGTTTTGGTATGGTTTGGTCGGTTTGGCTTGGTTTCGTTTGGTCTGATCTAGTTTTGTCTTGTCTGGTTTGGTATGGTCGGTCTCATTTCATCTTGTTTTATACCGTAAATTTTCTTTCCTTTTTCCCTCTATTTCTTTTATCTCTTTCGTTCTTGTATTTTTCTTTACTGTCTGTAAATCCCTTTCTGTACTGTCCGTTCCTTTGTTTTATCAGAGAGAAAAATTAGTCTTCCCTACGTGGTTTTATTTATTTCCTTTTCTTTTCTTTCTTTCCTTTCGTTTATCTTTCGTCTGTTTTCGTTCTTTTGAAGTGCGATTCAATTCAGTCATGTGTAAAAGAATTTTCTTACACCGTGAATTCAGATAAGAGTAAGTGAAGTGCTTACCCTCATCTGAATAAAGTGCTTACTCTTCACCATGAAATGCTGTGCGGCGTCATGTAGTTATGTCCGGGATAATTCAGTTCAGTACATGCGAACTGTTCAAGAGAGGTGTTGAACTGTTTTTACATCATGTTGAGCGTGCACAGCGAATAATGTGTGATATTTTTGATGAAAAATTAGAGTTTTAAAACAAACTCGCGGAATAGTTTTGGCAATTCTACAAAAGATACGTGAACACTAAAAGTCTTAATTGTGCATGAGCCATAGGCCTACCGGGGAAGGAGGGCTCAATAAATTATACTCCTAACGAGTGCAACGCCGAACCGCAAGGTCACTTGGAAGACGGCATACTTAAGATTGAGCGGCACACCGAAACATAAAACAGTAAAGCCTCATTAACACGAATTCCAAGGGACCGAAACAATCCGAGTTCATGTTATCAAAATTCGTGTCATCCGAGTATTATAAATGTCCGTATTACCGTAATCCCTTGCCGGGACCGAGGTTTTGTTCGTGTTACGGCGACATTCGTGTTAAGCGAGTTCGTGCTAACGAGGTTTTACTGCACTTAGTTCTCTAGTTCCTATAGGTTTTATTCTCGAGAACCAATCACGTTCTTGTAAGTGAATGACATCATTTAATGATCTAAAATTGAGGGATAAATTGCATTAAGAAAGAAATCTCCGATTTTAATATTAGAGGTGAAGGATTGAAAATAAATTTGAACATTTGCAATTTTCGAAAATTGTTAGAGGTTTGAATGAAAATCGGAACAATATCATATTTATAAATGCTCTTTTATACTGAATGAAAAATTGCAGTCATTTTGTAGAAAATATTCAAAATAACACAGGGACTTCACATAAAGTACGCCCAAAAGTTAAGGCTAAATGTACCGACACAAGTTCAATTTGTCGCCACCACGTAGCAGCACCAAATTTAGTGAATTTTACCTTACCGATTACGTCTGAACAAATGGTCCGATTTTCGATATGTAAACGGCATTTGACTCCTGTTTATAATAGAATTTACGCTACGAGGCCCTTTTTCAAAAAAAAAAAAAGCATAAATTCATTTTATAAATTTTTTCTCGTACTTCGGGGAACAATTTCAAAAATGTGGGCTTATAGCGCGATGGCGACGAGCTTCCAGAATCCAACGCCGTATCAAACATGCAAATCGGATAAATAGGAGCGACGAAAAGTCAAATTTCGAAAAACACCTCACCCCACTCCGCCCCCGTCGTCCGCCTAGTGGGGGAGGGGCCGCTTCCTCAACGCGGAGACCACCGGCACTGCTAATCCCGGTGGCCTGCAGGGGACGGGCAGGCGAGGCAGGTACTCCGTTATGCTTTCGTCACTTCGCATCTCAATGTATTTTTCCCCGCAAATGAAACTAGAGCAAACGCAATTTGAGAAAATGGAGTTTAAGCATTTGTGCAAATTCGGAATTTTCAGTTCGTTTTCACAGAAAACATCTGTTGTTGAGGAATTTTTAAGACATAATGTGAAGCACATATACTCCTAAATAAAATAATGTGAACAAATCGCCGTTAATGAAAATATTTACGAAATGAAAGGCTAGTCAAAGAATTACATTTTTGTAATTTTTGAAAAACAAAAGAATAGAGCAATATGGCGTTTATGTCATCTCATAGAGTACATTAGGCACTATCCTTTTCAAAAGAAAAAAATTGGAGCAGTTTTTGAGAAAATCTTGTTTTTGTAGTTTTTTAAAAATTGCACATATTGCACGAAAACTAAAAGTTTAAAACAATGTACATTACCTTATTGAAAGAACTAAGTATGGAGAACAAATATCATTTTAAGGAAAAATTTCTATCTTCAAATTTGCAGTTGTAGGAAGACGCCGAAAAAAATTCGGATTTCTGCAATTTTCCCAAAATTAGAATCAATAATGAAAATGAAATCTATGCCACCTTTGTAAGTATATTTTAGTTTATTCTTACAATTAATTTAAGGAAAATATTTGGAGTCATTTTTGATTGATTGGTAGTGACTTCGGGCACGTCAACTACGGAGGTCTTTAGTAACACAAGTGTAGGGCATGTTTATTTAATCGGGAGGTGGAGGTGATGTTCCCCGCTGGATGGCGAGATCCGGCGCTGACCTTCCGTCTACTAGTTTTCTCCAACCGGGTATCTGCCACCAGCGGGGCACCACCCCAGCCGGAACAAGCTCTAAATCACCGACCTATCTACCTGTCGGCTTGCGGGGTTCTTTCCCAACCAGGTATCTCCCACCAGCAACTCGCAATATTCCTGTAAAAAAGAGCTTCAATTTTCGCATTTATAGTAACGCTTACACGCCATTTTCTTAACAGCGGCTCCAAGTTTATTAATGAAAATTGCCATATAGGAGGATGTTTTACTCTTCATTAATATTCTAAAGGTAATATTACGAATCTACCACTAGGAAACCGAATAATGAGAAAAATTTTAAGAAATGTATTGTGGGTAGCGATATATAACAGCTGGGAAGAAGATGGGGCAAGATGGTAAAGCTGGCACAGAACAAGGAAATTAGAATACTTTACTACGAGTGCACCACTTTTTCAAATTTGTCCGAAAGTACTAAAACATTTTTAAAAATTATCTTCAGCTACTTTACTTGGAAAATGGGATTAACCAGGTGAATTCTATCAAGGAGACAAGCCGTTTTGAGATCAACTAGTGGTGCTATAGAATGACACAGACTTTCCCGTATTAGTTTTCTACTTCCTTGGGTTTGGGCTAGCTATTCGGAATTGCTACACTGTCGTACCAGCTGCCACCTATCTTCGCCCAAAGTACATTTTTTGATATTTTCTTAAGTTTTCGAATTCCTGATGATAGAACGGAAATATCAATTTTAGAATATTAAAGAACAGTAAAACCTTGCTCTGAATGGGAAGTTTCTTTGAAAAATTAGGAGCCGTTTTTAAGAAAATGGCGTTTAAGTGCTACTAAAAATGCGAAATTTGGAGCTCTTTTTCACAGAAAATTTTTGAGTTTCCGAAAAACTTCCTTTGAAGTCATTTGAAACACATTAACTCACAAATACAATAGTGTTTACAAATTGCTGGTAATGTGCATATTAGAGGTGTGAGAGATCTTTCACAAAAATTACCTTTGTGAAACTTTTGAAAAAACAAAAAAATACCCCAAAATAAACTTCACACCATATTAAAGAGTGCAATTTGCACTATACGTTCGAAAAGCATGAAGAAAAAATTTGGAGCCATTTATAAGAAAATGGTGTTTTGAGCGTTTCTGAAAATGCCGAATTTTGAACTAGTTTTCACAGAAGACGATTGAGTATTCGAGAAACTTTGTATGACATTATTTAAAACACATTTACTCATAAATGTAATAATGGAAACAAATCGCCTACAATGTAAATATTACCTACGTGAGAGACAAGTTAAACAAATATTTTTGTAAATTTTGCAAATAAAAAAGAATAGAGCAATATGGCTATTATGTAATATTATAGACTACATTATGCACTATCCCTACCAAAAGTTCAAAGAAAAAATTTGGAGCAATTTTTGAGAAAATCTGTTTTTTATAATTTTCTCAAATTGCACATGTTGCAAGCAATATTGCGCGAAAAATACTAAAATTTTCAAAAAAGTGTACATGATCTTAATGAAAGAACTCGCTTTGGAGAACAAATTTTATTTGAAGGAAAAATCTCTATCTGCAATTTTGTAGTTGTAGGAAGAGGCCGGAAAAGTTGAAACTTTTAGAATTTTCGAAAATTCAGAGTTAACCGTGAAATTATGACCGATTCCACCTTAATAAGTGTGTTTTACTCTATTCTTACAAGAAATTTAAAGAAAACATTTGGAGCAGTTTTTGAGAAAATTTCGAAAATGTTCGGGGGGTTTCATGTAAAGTACCGCAATGTTTTATAGATTCCTTTTCAAAATCTCAAAGCTTTGACTCGAGTCAGATCGACAGGGGCTTCTTCATTTTGAAAAAAACACCAACAAAAAACATACATATGGTTTAGGCGCTAGTAGTGTTCACAGACGGACGGACAGACAGACAAACGTTTTGCTTTCAATTGGTTTTTCGGTATCAAGGACCCGCAAAAAGAGGGATTCTGGCTACACCACGTGTAAGGGGTTTTTTTCTTAATTTAGCAACTAGATTTATTTCCTTTTCGTTATCAGGGCCCTGCAATGATTTTTTTCTTCCGAAAATCCGCCGTTTTTTCGCGCAGCATTAAATAACTTTCCCTATACTACGTAAACAATTCAGTATATACGTACGTATACGGGAAAGTAAAAATCGAGTCATAGAATAAAAGAGCTCGTGCGTAATCTCTGCTCATTCTTTCGATAGTGGAATGATAACGGAAGATCTTAGAAGTAACATATCTAAAATAATATGAGGAGATGGAACTAATTGTGTGAATATCACTAATATTCCATTTCCTTTTTGAAATAGGTTCCAAACGGTAATCGATATTTTTTGAGTAATACTTCAAACAATTTTTTGATCATATTTGAAGGAAGACGGGAGTATTGGAACAAGATAGTGTTATACTTCCAATTATCTATCTATACTACTATCAAAATGAAACAAGAACTAATTGCTATTAAATATGATATGCTACCGTTTATCTCTGTTACAGCATCACTGTTTCATTAACCCTTTCACTGCTAACGACGCACCGTCAGACGTCGCCGTGCCACCACTGCTAACGACGCACCGGTGCGTCGCGCTGCTCTTTCGGGTTAGGATGTCTACGTTTACTGAAGAAGTGTTGTGAGGTTTAATACTTTAAACTTCGTCAGTGCCAGTATAAAGCTTGGATCTAAAAGAATGACGGAAAGTAAATATGCACCTTAGTAAATATATAATAACTAACAACAACTGAGAGCGCGCGCGCGAGAACACCGCACGAAAAAGTATTCAGCACTGCGGAGCGGCCAGCGCGTCTATTGCGTAGCAGTGAAAGGGTTAACGGGGAAAAAATATATTGAGATGGAAAATGACGAAAGCATGACTGCCTGGCTTCCCAGCCTCGCGCGCGGCAGCCGCGCTCAGGTAACAGAGACTGGCCTGCCCAGAGACTCCCTGCCGGTGGCCGCGCAGGGAGCGCATGGGCGCACGGGCGGATGGTGAGACGGCGCGGCGGGGAAGGGGGAGGGGTGTGAGGTGTTTTTCCAAATTTGACTTTACGACGCTCCTATTCATTCGATTTGCATGATTGACACGGCGTTGGATTCTGGAAGCTTGTCGCCATCGCGCTATAAGCCCACATTTTTCAAAATCGAGTTTCTGCAAGTTTTTTGGAAAAGGGGCTTCGTAGCGTAAATTCTATTCCAATAAGGAGTCAAATGCCGTTTACAGATCGAAAATCGGACCATTGGTTCAGACATCGGTTCAGTAAATTTTGCTTATTTTGGTGCTGCCACGTGGTGGCGGCAAATTGAACTAGTGTCGGTACATTTAGCCTTAAATTAAATAGCACGTTCTACCTTACCATAGCATCTTCGACTGTGTTTTGTTTCTACACTACGTCAGTTCCCTATCCTTTTGATTAGTTTATTTAATTACTGGGACGCGGCGTCCGAATGAATGAAAACCCTATACAGGTAATGTTTTTCTTCATGCAGAAAACAAAAACATTTCATTGGTACTATAAAGTAATATTTTTTGTAAAAACTATACATTTATTTACAATTACAATTATTATAAGTCAATATTTAAAATTGTTAAAAATTCTTCATTCTCTTCACTGAATCATGGGCGCCTGCGGGAACTTCTTGGTTCCATTAACCCCACATCAACCTGAAATAAGAGATACGTTTGAAAATACAAGCACAACACTTCAAACAACAAAAGAATAGTATCATTTTGGAAACAACAGATGCAAATAAAAGGATATCCCACAAATGTTTTCTTTCTCTTTTTATTTGTATACATGTGTATATAAAATGAATATTAATTGTACAATGTAATATCTCATTACAAGGGCCCAGATTTTAACAACCTAAAAATAAGAAATATGCAAGCACTTATGACCTAAAAAATAAAATATGCCTTTACGTAAGTTTATATTTTAAAAATTCCTATTGATATTTTAAATAAACGTAAATAAAATCACTCAAGAACAGCTTTTGAGCATAATACATTTTGCAATCTTTGGAACTAACTAGCATTTAAAAAAATGTTTGTCTGTAAAACAAATCAAGCCAAAATATGACCTTTTACTATAATAGGTTTAAATACGACTATTTGCACAATAAAAATACATTTTTCCATTCGACAATACCTGGATTTGTGCATAAATTATTTTGAAAGTCACTCGAAGGTTCAGAAAAAATATATGACGTCATTAAAATCCGCGCCCTACTCATTAGAGATTATACCAGCTCAACTTCTACATAAAGAATAATTCAATGTAGAAATAATAAGAAAATGTAGAGGCCATTATCTAATTGCAGAGTTATCACATACTCAGGAATTCAAACATGCAAATTGATTGCAGCTCGGTGTCCATTATCCACTACAGTGCTTTATGATGAACACTTTTACCTTTTGCTCGTCTTCGGACGTATACAGTATTTTTTTTCTCCTCGGCCTCAGCTGTCGACTCGTTTCTGGATCTGGCTTAATTGCTGAAAAAATTAAATTTATATCAAATTGAAAATAAAAGTATTTTTAATTATCAATTTTCCTGGTATTGTGTCAGGAATCATTAATAATCTAAAAAAGTTGTATCCATCAAAAAATATATTGAAGCATATGCCAGTTTACCATATATTTGCATACTGTATATTTGATCTCGTTATCCCACACTGAATTTTGACTTATGCTCCCCACACCATTAAATACTAATAATATTAATATTAGTATTAATATTAGTATTAATAATAATAATAATAATAATAATAATAAGAAGAAGAAGAAGAAGAAGCAGAGGAACAAAATTGCCGGCCCCGTGGCGCAGGTGGTTGCAGCTGCTGTCATCTGTGCTGAGGAGGCTGGAGGTTTGAGTCCTGCTTAGGCATGGTAGTATTTGTGATGGTCCCTTCACCCCTATCTCATCCAATCACCTCTAAGTCATAATTAAGTACTTAATAACCCTGTCTTACCGACACACAATCTCTCTCCAGGATACAATATGACTGGGCCTTGGAAAATATAATGTAGTGTGGTCAGAAATGGTTGATACACAAATAATAACAATAATAATACCTCCACCTACACACGACCTTGCAGTTGTTGGTGGAGCTTGAGCACCCCCATGAGCCTTATAGCTATGTCAGTGTTAGCCTAGCTACCGGTAGGACCTCCCTTGCTCAATAGGTTGAAGGTGAGGGGTCCGACGAAGAAGTACTCCATTTTGAGGATAGTGGGAAGTAAGCAGAGAGGGAAGGGTCATGAACCTTTGGACTTCCTGTTGTCGGCCCATAGAGGGTACAGGAGAGAGACTGGGTTGGAACACAAGGCCACTGATTAGAGTGGAGGCCCGAACCTTGCATTAGCCAGCGAAGGAGGCTGCCTTCAGCAGTCAGTGAAAATCCCGTAGGGTTTAGTAATGCCGACTGGCGATCGGAGGGACCCCTTGCTGGGCCCTGCGGGAGGATGCCCTGAGGCCACTGTGGGTCGCAGTAACGGATGGCACAAACACCCCGAGGGTTAAGTGTGATCTGTGAACTCGAACTTGCGTCCTGCGAATCCTCAATTCAAACCAATGAGCAAAATGGATAGAACAAGAAATGTAATGAATCTTAACGTGCCTTGTTCTACGAATGTCCCATACCTGCTCAGAAACCGAGCTAATGTCACCTTGTTGACATCTGGCCATCCCACGGATGTTAGTCCCAGGGACCCAGAGCCGGCAGTAGCTCGAAGCCATCGTCAGAGATGGACCCGGGATGAATTAAAGGATGTGATGTGGTGCTTTTACTATGCAAAAGCGAAAAATGGGGGCTCAGAAATAGAAGTTTTCTAGGTATGGACAGAGCGGAAACCAAATACGAGACCTACCCTAGACTCAAAGAAGCTTGCCAGTCAACGACGATACGTACTCAGCAGTGGAAAATCCACAGCAGAACAACTTGCTGAAATTGAGAGAAATGCGGAGTATGTACTTCGCTCGAACAATCCACATGAAGAACAAGTAGAACTTGAAAATGATGACCCCCGTGGAAGGTTCATCTCTTTCCAGTGAAACACACGTCAGTGGTGAAAATTCATCTGGCAATGGATTACACAATAAAGACATAATGCGAAATATCCTTCGGCGTGAGATAGAAAGAGTTAGTCAACTTCCGATTGAATCTCGCGAACCGTTGAGGAGAATATACGAAAATGCCAAAGCTAAAAGAGTGATAGAAACAGTGAATTCTGTCTTAAATGAGGTGGTAGAGATCTAGATATTACTGAAATCAATCACATCATATATGCAACTGGATATCTAGTATCACAGATAATTTTGGGGCCAGCCAAGAACATCAACGGCCGACAGCAAAACAGAGTAAACAGCTCTGTACCCCCATGGATTAAGAGAATTATGAAATGGATAGCCAACATCCAGCGCAAAATATCACCCTTACCTGAGGCATCTTCTAAATCAACGCACACCTCTTAAATTCAACGAAAAATATTCAATGTTGAACAAAAATACCAAACTGAAAATGACACCAGCAGGCTAATGGTAGTTGAGAAGCTAAAAGAGAAAATTTAACCATGGGCTCAAAGAATTAGACATTACAAACGCAGAATAGATTTCCGTGCGCAGAATCGGTTGTTTGAAACAGACGTGAAGATATTCTAACGCAATCTGACTAAGAAACCGAATGGCAATGCTGTCACTCCTTCAAAAAATGATGTTGAGGCATTTTGGGCAGCAATCTGGAAAGACAGCAGATCCTACAACAAAGATGCATCTTGGCTTCAATCCGAAGTTGATGCTGCAAATGAACTTGTGGAAACAGTGGAAGATGTTCACCAATTCTCGGAAGAGGACCTGTTCCAAGCAATTAAGAACATGGGAAACTGGAAATCCCCTGGGATTGATAAAATCCAGATTTATTGGATTAAGAAATCAACAGCAATCCATTCTCATCTAGCAAAGGCTGTTAATAAAATTTTAGAAAATCCAAAGGAACTCCCGGAATGGCTCACATGCGGCATCACGTATCTGCTACCCAAAAAGGGAGACAGCTCTTTGGCGAAGAACTACAGGCCAATCACTTGTCTGCCAGTACTGTACAAAGTTATAATATCAGCCACAGCTGACAAAATGTACAGACATCTAGAGAAGAATCATCTAATGCAAGCTGAACAAAAAAGGATGTTGTAAAGGTTCTTATGGCTGTAAGGAAATCTTGCTACTGAATGAAGTCATCTTGAATGAGTAAAGAAACAAAAACGTAATTAGAGCATGGCTTGGATTGACTAACAAGAAGCCTTTGATAGTGTACCACATGATTGGATTTTGAAGACCCTGGAGATCTACCGATTTCGTCCTAGACTTGTTGAGTTTTGCAAGGCTAGTATGAAGTCACGGAGTACCAAGTTACTAATCCACAGCGGAAAGGGACTAGTAGAAACAAGAAGTATTCAGATTAACAGGGGAATTTTTCAAGGAGATTTACAATCCCCTCTGCTGTTTTACATTAGTTTGATGCCTCTATCGAGACAGCTGTCGCACACTGACTTTGGTTACAAGCTCCATGGTGATGAAAGGCCTATATCACATTTTTTTTACATGGATGATCTTAAAGTGTTTGCTAACAATGAAGCGATTCTCTCCCAAATGCTGTCTGTCATCAATGATTTTAGCAATAACATCTACATGAAGTTTGGTCTTGACAAGTGTGCAAAAGTCAACTTAAAAAGAGGCAAAATGACCACGTCAGAGCAGATTGAAGTTGATAGACACACTGTGATTCAAGATCTTGAGCCAGGTAAAACTGAAAAATATCTGGGCATTGAAGAATGTGAGACCATCTCGAACGACACAATGAAAGAGAGAATTCACAAAGAGTATTATAGAAGAGTGAGACTTGTCCTGCAGTCCGCTCTAAACTCAAGGAATAAAATATCTGCAATAGGTAGTTTGGCGGTGCCTGTAGCCAAGTTTCGGGCTAGTAGACTGGACTGAACAGGAAATCGGCATCATGGATCGAAAAACCAGAAAACTGCTTACAATGAATGCATCATGTTGCCCACCCTCGAGCTGACGTACATAGACTTTGTGTCACATAAGGAAGGAGGAAGAGGCCTGAGACAAATTGAAGCCTTCTGGCACAATGCAATAACTGGGATGTGCAAGTATGTAGTCAGCCATCAAGGTGACCCTCTAATGAGAGAGCTCATGAAATCCAACCAAAGAATGGGAAACAGAGGCATTGTAAGTGTAGCAAGAAGAATTGCGAACAAGACTATGCAAGACACCCAGAATGACAGAGACATTGAACTTCTGATGCTACTTAACATGAAATTTGAGACACAAAAAATGTTAAAGAAATCGTGGAGAGACAAACCACTCCACGGACAATATTTGAAACGAATGGACAAGGTGCAGATCAATAAAGATCAATCATTTATGTGGCTTAAAAGGGGAAGAATGAAGCCAGCATCGGAAGCACTTGTAATAGCTGCCCAAGATCAGGCCTTGAGAACACGACATTATGATAAAGCGGTTCTCAAAATTTCCCAAGATGATAAATGCCGCATTTGTCAGGAACATGTAGAAACCATTGATCATATTATCTCAGCTTGTCCAATCCTAGCAAAGACAGAATACTTAAAAGGACACGACAGGGTGTGTAGCTACCTCCACTGGCAAATCTGTACCGCCCTCGAAGTTCCGAACACATGCCCCAAGTGGTACGAACACTCACCAAAACCAGTGACGTCTGTTGGATTGTGTACAATATTATACGACCAACAAATTCAAACTGATCGCTCGATAGCAGCAAACAAACCGGATATAGTCATCCGAAATTTGGAGAACAAATCGTGTTTACTTGTCGATGTTGCTGAACCTTGCGATCAAAACGTTGTTACCAAGGAGGCAGAGAAACTTCTTAAATACAAGAGTTTGGAAATCGAGATCAGCCGAATGTGGGGCGTAGAAGCACAGGTCGTCCCGATAGTTATCGGAGCTCTGGGATTTGTTCCAATTTTTGTGTAAGAACTTGTCTAAACTCCCAGGTAATTCAAGAGACTGGGAAGTGCAAGAAATAGCTTTATTTGGAACAGCCCACATTTTGCTCAAAGTATTGTAGAGGCACCGACAGTCCCTAGATCTACTCCTTAGGTAGCTGGTTGCAACCTGGTGTATATTTTATACTCAGCCGACACATAACATCTTTGGTCGTGATTTAGAGGAATAATAATAATAATAAATAAATAATACAATGATACATATAACAAAATTGTCAGGACATCAGAAATCAGTTAAAATTAAAAGTAAATTTATGATGAACACACTAATTGCAGCAAATCCTTTACAGTACTTCAATATGAATTTACAAATGAGAAGTTTACCATTTAATTCACAATAAGAACATAAAACATTGTACAAAATAAAACAATACAATTAAGAGATGAAATCGCAGGTTGTTTGAAAATATTGCACACGTACTGTAATGATACCATAATGATCAATCCTGGGTTATTTAAGGCAATTTTTAAAATATTTAATAAAGACCAAATAAAGTGGAATGGAGTGTACCGAACGGGAACTATGTTTTTAGCACGGAGTATAAAATAAACAAATGATGGCCGTGTTGCGCAAAAACAGTACTTTTCGTTTACTCGAATGCCCGGAGAAAAAGGTAATAGTGCATCAGGATTAGATAGCTCCCAAATAAAGAAGAACTATAGTGTTTATTTTATTAAAATCGAACGATGGGTTACGTTATTATGACAATTTTAGTGAAATACATAATTCAAGCTCTGACATCATTCATGATATTTTCAAAAATTTGAATTAAAACTGATGAATTGTGCCGTACTAGGAATTACGAGGCGGTACATTCGAATTTCGGCGAATTTCTGAAAGTAGTACAAGAATTTTAGGACGCTGGAGAAGATTGTAATTTAAATTTTTTGAGTTCCAAATTCAAGAAAAGAAAAAAGAAAATCAACAACACAGAATCATTTGAGTGTGTATGAATCCATAGGAAAAGTTGATATGGAAATAAGTGTTTTTTGGTGTAACAGGACAGAAAACGGTCATTTAAAGAACAGAACTGTGACATTGAGATTTAATGGCGAATTTTGTATAGTGTCAAGTAACCAGAAATTCTAAAATAAGTAAAATAGTATTATTTTACATTGAGTGAATAGGTGAATAATGCCAGCGAACTATTTTTGTTTGGCAGACAATTATATAAGCTACGGAACAACAATGGGAATGGAGATGAATCCTGCACGTGTTACAGCAAGCAGAAGCTATGTCTGTGATTAGAATGTTTTGGAATCTTTAAAGTTTGTGTTAAAATTACGAAATTTACGGAGTGGAATAATTTTGAATGATTATTTCCGAGTTATAGGAAACCATGAATTTTTGTGAAAGATTCTTTCATAAGACTAAAACACAACGGTGACAAGGTACAGCACGGGGGCGTTGTTGTTTGTGTAAGTGGAGCGATCGAGCAGTTTATGGGAGGAAGCTGGGTTGACCTCAGGAGTATCAATCTGGTGTGTTGACATCAAGCAGAGGGCAGCATACAGGGAAGTGCACGCATTTTTTTGATCATTCAAATAGATTTTGTTTCCAAGAAAATACTTAATTGTTGAAGGCCAAGATTTGTGGTTAATCTTATAAGGTAATGAATGGCCATTATGATTTTAAAAAAATCCAGTTATGAAAATCATTCTGATCATCAAAACATTCAAATTATCGATTCGATTTCAAAAAAAATCATATGCATTTTTTTAAACACGGCAATTTCTAGTGCACATATTTGATGGTTTGTTTTGTTTTGGGTTATGTACGTGTATTTTCAGGGTATATTGATAGGGTATATCATGTGTTGTAAGTGCATTGTTATTGTGTCAGAGCTGGTCAGGACCAAGGTCCATGAATGTTAAATATTTGAATTTTGGGTTTCATTAAATGACGGAAGGCACGATTGCCGACCGAGTTTTCTTCTCTCACACAAGTGTGTTGTTATTTCAGTAGATAGAGTCCTGGCGTCGTTACAACGGAGGCTACTGTTTACGGTATAATCCGTATGGAGATGGTCACAGCCCACTTACTATAAATTTCTGTGACGTATATTTTGGGGAAAAGAGTGTGGGGAGGAGCTAGCATAAGGCGATGATGTTGACAACGCGATGTTTGTTTGTTGTTGTCGCGACTAATTAGTATTTTTGGAATATTAATTAATTGAAAGTTAAATAAGTAAGTAAATAGTAGCGAGAATACCCCCATATACAGAACACTTACAATACCCTATCAATAACACTTCTAGCTTTGGAAGATGACCAAATGTATATATGTGGGAACGGCAGTGAGAGAGTTAAGTGATGTTAAAGGGGTGGGGGGGTGCGGGGTGCTTGTAAATAGAAGCTTTTAGATAGGTTTAGGATTACGTCGCCGATAGGTGGCACCCTAGAGAAGGGACACCAAAGGATGTCTTGGACGGAAAGGGCAGTTCTAGCAAGGACATATAGGTCAGACGTGTGCGTTAAGCATGTGTGAGGGCATGAGTTGTATCTATTATTATCCTGGCAATTGATGGAGATTCTTTTATTTTGAAAGTGCCTTCACTTCTCGCGTTCCACTAAATCTTACAATCTTGGGAGCTTGGCCGGGAACGCAGCTTTTAACTGACGTTTTGAAATTGCACATACTACAAACACGTGGCGTGTAGAGCCACTACCGAAGTCCACGTGATCAAAAGTTGGACTCTCAAACACTCAGAAGACGCCACGAAATGAGCGAACAGGTGAAATTTGCTAATCGGGTCTGGGCCGTAGGTGTCTTGGTGGAGCGATTATGATCCGGTTATGGTTGAAAGAAGATGGTCCAACTGAAATATGAACAATGCACGAGGACTACGTTAAGTGTATTAACCGTAGCCGAGCTGTCGAAATGTCTCGTCGATCTCCATCTTTCAGTGTCGGGTAATGAAAGGGAATTGGTAGGACAGGTTACGAGCAGGGGTAACAACGTGCTCTCGTACGAGAGTGGAGATGGTGACGAAAGCGACGGAAAAGTAAACGAAAGCCGCAGGAAGGCGGCAGTAGGGGAATCTCCCCACGAGAGCGGCGGCAAACGACCAAGGCGACTGGAGCAGCGATATACGAAGGGGAGGGGTTTACAAGTTCTACATCAATTTAAAAATTTCGGGAACCTAATTTTGTAAAATTTTACATGGCTATATTTCACAAATGGGTGGAGATATTTTACTCAAAATTTGTAGTTTTCTTGTTCTTCATTCATACTATCTATGTGTCAAATTTCATCTGAATCTAAAATGGTGAGGTAAAAAACTGTTGATTTAATATGGAATGACCCATCTTGATTATAACTATTTGTTCTAGATGAACATTTGTTGGTACCCAATCCACTTACAAGTTAGAGTACTTTCTATTATGGTGGTGCCAATCCTATACTGGCACTGGCACCATCACCATTGTAAGACAATTTGAAGTACTGTAAATAGTTTGTCCCAATCTGTGGCACCAGAATTTTAGTTTGTACCAAAGAAATCAATTCAGATACAGCCATTGTAATGTGGTGATGCCAACTTTACTTTGGCACTGCCATCACCATAAAAAAAATTGGAACCATCCTAAATAGTTTGTACCAAAAAATAATTAAGATATAGTCAATAGCCATTTTACAGTAGGGGTAGAAGTCCACACTAACACTAACAACAGCAAAAAAATTGGAAACATTCTAAATCGATTGTGCCTAGTTTGTACTGGAATGTTGCATCACAATTTTAGTTTGTACTAAAAAAATAATATTGAACATTATTTCAAGAAAATAAATAAATAAACAAACATTTGAATATAATTTTTGTGTGTAAACTAATGTTTTAAGATATGAAAACTTGACGAGCCCAATGATATCCTTTTTTCATTATTTATAGGACAGCAAAATGTCTAATTTGTTAAAGTAAATATGTTCAGAAGTTGATGACTTATTAAATGAACATATATTTATTGCATTACAATGAAAATAACCTCTACAGCATATTAGAAAAAAATTGGTACAAAAATGGGTTAAAATATTATTTTTTCAATATATTTTAGTATAATTGAAGGCTTTCTTTCTAAATTGGTGAATACACAGTAATAATACCTCTTTCTGGAAAGCTGACAGGTTCTCTGAAAAGAAAAATGAATCAAATTAATTCTGGAGGATTCCATAACATTAACATGTAAACCACACAAACACATCAATTTCACTCACATTTCATCTTCTGATGCATTTTCTTTCTGCTCCTTTTTGTGTCTTCTTGATTTGGCCTGTAAAATATTTTGGAACAATTATTAAATTTTTGTATAAGGGCATGTTTTCAATGTAATTTTCTATTTAATGCTATTACCTTGTTAGAGTTATCCCTTTCGATAACTTTGTTGCACAGCTCATACATTATGTCTGTTTTCTTCTCCTTTTCAAGCTTTGCTATCTGAAACAAAATAATTAGCAAACTAAATATATCTGGCAATACAAGGCAAGCAACAAAGGAGAGCCAAAATTAAAATAAATGGAAATTAGAGGAACAAGTAAATAAATTGTCATACATCAGAAGCATTAAAACTGTATACAAACAAACCCAGGAAGACATAGAAAACTAACTTAATACTACATTAGAATATGTGGAACAATTAAGACACTGGCAGAGACATGGACCCGGAAACAAAACAAACTCCACAACATCTAAACAAATGAAACAAAGTCATGTTATTTACACCATTTATAATTAAGGAACGGCTGGACCAATTTTAATTATATCGAATTTGATGGATTTCTCTCAGCCCCGCACAGCAGAATAATTATTCAAAAGTCATACAAAACAAAAATTGATATTCAGTCAAATGCAACCCGCAACACTCGGCAGCATTTTTGAATCTATATCGTTAAATACTCTTAAACGAAGCGTTCTAGGGCATTAAAATCTAACATTTTTAATACGAAAGCCTCACAGAAACGTTTCTCCCACCGTAATCTACAAGATGAGATCATCTAGAACATTCTATTACATTTTTGCTGGTGCAGCGTTTCTCAATATTACCCTACCTGCTCAGAGACGTGCAGGATCTGCAACTACATGAGAGAGAGAGAGAGAGAGAGAGAGAGAGAGAGAGAGAGAGAGAGAGAGAGAGAGAGAGAGAGAGAGAGAGAGAGAGAGAGAGAGAGAGAGGAGAGAGAGAGGAGAGAGAGAGGAGAGAGAGAGGAGAGAGAGAGGAGAGAGAGGGCGAGGCGGCGAGAGAGGGCGAGGCGGCGAGAGAGGGAGAGACGGCGAGAGAGGGAGAGACGGCGAGAGAGGGAGAGACGGCGAGAGAGGGAGAGACGGCGAGTACCTGCTAAACTTAGAATCATGTATGATGAGACAAAAACTACAGGCGGCACATATGAGATTTCTAAGGCACCTAATGGGAATCACAAGAGACAGTCTGAGAAATGAAGACCCCAGAAAGGAATTGAACACCGAAGGTTTAGTAGAAGGTAGAGAACAGTCTCAAAGGAGATGGAAAGAATTTACAGAAAATGAACAACAGATCATCAAAATTAATCTGGAAGTACAAAACATGAGTGATCAGAGATAAGATACAGACCACTAGAGGTGGCAACAGCAAAGTTTCCATACCTCCAGGATGAAAGTAAGTGTTTTGAAAGGAAAAGATCACGCTGATTTCAAAAATCATTACAAAAAGTTTCTATCACACAAGGTTTAAAAGATATAAACATATTTAGTATTTGAAATAAACAAAGTCCTATACTAATTTCCACATTGTCACTCTGATTATATTAATACAAAATTTCATGAGCATGCTTCACATGAAGTAAGAACAAATGGAATATGCGTATTTAAAAATGGAATATGCGTATTTGTGCAATAATGTGCAGACATTTAAATGGTCTGTTGGTATGCTCCATAACATTGGTTGAGCGAATGACAATGATTTGAGTTTTCCGTCCGATTACAACCAAACTAAGGTTCATTGTACAGGTGACATCACTGGGGAGCAGACCATGGTTTGTCCTGATCACAGACACAACACCCAAATTATAAAGAATATGCAAGTTTTGTAATTTTATATATATTTTTTCCTTTGAAGTTTGGGTTTAAATTTTCCACAAACGTAACAGAAGATATCGGGTTGATTCGCACACTATAAATGTAAAATGACAATTTTCATTTTACCTAACCGATTCAAGTCTACAGATCATGTGTCAAATTTGACTTCATAAAAACCACAGAACTATAATAACTATAATGTATTAATGTATTTGAGACACATGCAAACCAGACACGAACTTGACACACACTGAGGGTACAGTTCCACATCACACCAACTGACTCAGAATCCGCCATCCCCACAGTTCCCACATGCACTTGCATATTTGCAATAAGGAAAGGGGCTAAAATAATTCCTTTCGATGACTGATGAGCAGGAAATAGGAGGGTGCAAGTGACTTGTTGCAACCAGTTGTGACCAGACGCAATAAAGACTGCAATTTTCAAATATGGTAAAAAGAACACGAAAGACTAATTTTGTCGATAGCTCGTGAAAGTGGCATAGATGAACTGAACAAACAATTTTTCTTTATAATTTATGCTTATTGATACTATACATCTGATGACAATGTGCAATTTAAATGTATTAAAAGCAAAATATGGTATGATACAATAAATTTAAAAACTGAAGTGATATGATGTTTTTATAGTGATATTCATAATTTATGTATAAATTGAGTATGTTGCACACTACCTTCCTGGAGGTAAAAATAGTGTTCCCTAGTGTAATCTACCAAGAATACTGTGATACACCAATAGAAACTGGCTGTAAAGCCTAATTTCTGGTCAGTTCATATTGATAATGATACAATATCTTCATAAAATATTGGTCATTTCCTTACAGCTAGTTTGAAAATACTTGCGATATTTTTGATTCTTAGAGCCTGGCATGTGAATTTCATTTTACATATTTATTATACAGCATAGGCTAGAATATTAGGCTATTACTGGGAAAAAATATTTCAACATAGCGCAAATTTGTAGTTACATTAAACTACATAAAAAGCAAGATAAGAAAGTTGTTATATTTCAATTTTGAAAATAATTACATACGGAAGATGTCATTAATTTAAATTCTAAGACTGTAGAAGCAGAGGTTTGATGATCATTGACGGCCATCCATTTTTAAAATGGTCCATTTTTCTGTCCCATTCTTTATTCATGCTCTGATGTTGTGGCAAAATCAGACAAAATTGGTTACCAACTCTGACATGCAAAAGTTTTACCATTTTCCCCAGCCATATCCTCATATTGGTGCAAGCAATCGTCACAGCTACATGTGTATTATATTACAAAGCTGTTGTACACTTCACACACTACTTATGAAACTATGAGTTCTCTCCAAATAAGAGAGGAAAAAATATTCTGCTGAGTTTGATGTCAGATAGAAGTGAATTAGGAGTGTGGATCTATCTAAAGCATGTCTGAAATAATTAGAGAAGTGCTCTATCACAACATATCTGAAATACTGTAATTTAACATGGGAAGTATAGGAATTTAACTGGGACTTGCTAGTTTTTAATGTTAATGAGTTGATTGCTTATTAGTGCAAAATATATAAACAGTTTTACTGTATGTTCTTAAAACACCTAGGTTTATTTGCCTACTCTACTTTGCCCATTTCCACATTTTGCTACAGGCAAACTAAATCTACCACCACAATTTGTTTCATAACATGGCAAAACTACTTACTTCTATAATATATTTTTTGGAATAATTTGAAGTAGTATCAAAGGTTTTTTTAATCTTAAAATAACTACCATAAGTAAGACATTTAGTTTTCAATACTGTTGAGTTCTCATATTTTTTGAAGGGGATATAAGTTAATAAATATATAAATTATTTAAAACTAAAATAAAATATAAAAATAACCTTGCTAAATTGAAAATTGAATTGAATAAAAATGAACAAAATTGAACTGAATATTTTTATATTTTCCATCACTTCAACTTAAAAACTGGGACATGAATGTTTGGGGAAAGCAACAATGGATAGAATGGACATTAATTTATAAACTAACTGAACATCACATTATTACAAGATAAAATTTTAATTTCATGCTTAAAAATTCATGCATTTCAAGTAAACACTCACTTTCATGTATGCTTCTTTCAACTCTTCTTTGAGTTTGGCAATATTTGCCTGAAAAACTAATTGTGCTCTAAGTGAATGTGAGAAAAGTGCATTAAAACAAAACAAACAAAACAATATGATAATTACTAGCAAATTGTTATTAAGTAGTTAAAATTTTTGTGATATATAAACTCAACAATATTGAACAAATAGTAACAATCATGCTCAATATCTAGGACTCACCAACTGCTCATTCTTTTTGGGAGTCTGTGCTCGCATGACACTGTGCAACTGATGAACTTCCCTCTGTTCTCGTTCTCGCAGATCTCTTTCATTTTTAAGCAAGCTTTCATATGTCTCAAACTGGGCATTTCTTCTAGCTTTGAAATCTTCCATTTGTTCTTCCTGTGCACCAATAATGGGAAAACAGTGCAAAGTGAAAAGCAAGGCAACACAACAGTCAACTTGCCAACATGCACAAGTCAACATCCACATTCAGATTTCTCACCGTTGCTCAAATACAGTGAACCTTGGTTGGACACACCGCCACCTCCATTAAGTGGTCACTCCCACTAATGCCCATTTTTGATTGAATCAATTGAATTTTCCATAAGACATGTGTAAATATTCCCTCTTACCACCTGACAAGGCAGGCAATGGCCAGACACACTGAATATAGGTATTTATTAAGTGGTCACCTTAAGTGATTTTGGACTATATTATAACAAGAATAGGAAAGTGGTGAAGATTACTGATGATTTAATATTTTCCTATGAAAGAAGAAACACATGCGCAAATTACTTTGAATGACATTCATGGCACAGCCCACAACTAGGGGGGGGGGGGGGAGAGAGAGAGAGACTTATTTCTGAACTTCCATTTTCTACTTTTTACCTATAATGATATATTTTACTAGTAAAGAAATAAAACATAGAACAAAGGGAACAAAATTATAAGCATAATGGCAAATAATAAATATACAGTCAACTCAGGTTACAGTGAACCCTCTGTTACAATGAACTTAAGTTGCTGGTCCCGTTTCACTTACATTACAAATAAGCATATGATCAAAGTCCCTCACCAATAATTCATTAGTATTCTCTCAGATTATATTGTTGTCGTTTTTTTTCTAAAGGGTTTTTAAATTTTAGTCCCGTAAGTGTAGTGCGTGTTTTCCTCGGGAGGTGGCGGTGATCTCTTCCCTGCTGGATGGCGAGATCTGGCGCCGACCTACATCAACTAGCGGTGTTTCTCCCTCAACCAGGATCTCCCACCAGTGGGGCACCGCCCCAGCCAGGAAAAGCTGTAAGCTCCCGATTGGTCTCCCGGGATGTGTGTGTGTAGTGCATGTTAGTGTATGTGAATGTGTAGTGGAGAGGATAGGACAAAGAAGAGGAAGGAAAGATCGCGTGCGGTCCGTGGTCCATTCGTTAGCGCACTGCTCCGGCATTCGCCTGGGGTTGATCGGAGAAACCACGGAAAACTATCGATCAGGGCAGCTGGCCGCTAGAATATTCCTCCAGACAGCGACTGAATTCGACCTAGCTGACAAGCTAGTGTCGAAAATCCTGCCACCGTCGGGACTCGAACCTAGGACCATTCAGAGGGACTGCAGTGACATCAGGTTGACACACTGAGCCATCTCTCCCGGTGAATATTATTAGGCAAGTAAATGGGCCTTCAAAGAGTAGGATGGTATTCCAACAATGCAAGAGGCATTGAAGGGAGTCAAGCCTGCATTACGATACTTAGCACTAAATAAAATGCAGAATGAAATATGAGGGAGCATGAACTCTGGAGAAGGATCTGGAGAAATTACTAATGAATGGAAAATGCATGAAGCAAACAATTGAAAACAACTGATTTTTTAATGATAAATAAAAATATTGAAATTTTCAATTCGTGCTGTTAATGTATTTCGCTGTATCTGTGTATCAACAACATCAACCGTTATGGAGCATATCTATTTAATTTTGACAACATCGGATATCGTGAACCAAAGATGTTAGTCCCAGAAGTTCACTGTAACCGGAGTCGACTGTAATCGACTGTTGTATCATTTTACAGGTCTGTCAGATGTTTTGGAACGCCTCTTCACGAAATGTCGTGGAACAATTATGTAAAGCTTTGGGATCCCTATCACACTATTGTTTGAGTGCAGCATGAGATCTGACATACTTTGGCTTCTGAGAAATATTTTAAGATGAGTACCTCAGAAAAAGAAAGGTAAATTCTCATCATTATACTGGAATAGAATTGAACAGGGGCAATTGAAGTTATTCAAAACAATCTCAATATTGTACTGTGCAATAATGGTTCTTGCAGATTTTCAGTTATTCATAAAACATTTTGTGTGTTCTTTACAAAGGGCAGTGGCCAAATATGACAAAATTTGGTGCAATGTTCCTTCTTACAGATACTGGAAAAAATCCTTGAACTCAGACATCATGGAAAATGTAGGCAGAGTAGAGACAGTATTCTGAGCCTCACTAAACATGAGATTCCATGCAATCCAAGGTGGCCTGAAGTGTACCATGTCATCAAACAGGCGACGATAATCACAAGCTCACACTTGACAGATTGGTAATACTGTGTTGAAGGTCACGTATACTGCAGTGGCAATGTTAGAATGTTAGTGTCAGTCTATCTGGTACTGCTACAATAAGTTGCTTCGCAGTCAGCTCAGGGTTAAGGCAGGGGTTTTTAAAAATGAAGCAATTGTAAATTCTGGGGATGGCCATGAAGATGGTGTATCCCTATGTTCTGATGGGAAAAGAAAGAGGAAAGAGTTATCAACTAGAGGAAATAATTTACAAGAAAATTTGCTTGCAGAAGGAATATTACTATACATTTGCCATAGTGACAACATTTTATAGGACCTAAAGATCAATTATCTTCTGTAGAAGCATTGTTTTTGTTTCTTGATGACAAGGTATTGATCTGATAGTGGACTATATTACTAATGGACATGCTACTTCTCACAGTTGGGAAGGTGATATTCAACCTAAAGAAATGGCATATTATATTTTTTTTTTTTTTTGCCCGTATTTCTATTGAGTGAGCATATAAGCATGTCTAGGCATAAGATGTACTGGGAAAACGCTCCCAATTCCAACTGTTTTGTTTTGCAATGCAATGCTCAGGAATCATTTCAGGTTCATTAGGCAGAATATTCATTTCAATGATAATGGCACCCTAATGAAAAAAAGAGACAAATTTTCAAAGGTCAGACCATGGTTTGAAATAATGAATAAGAGATTCATATATTTTACACCACACTAAGAAATTCATAGGATTGATGAAACTATGGAAACATCATGACTATGAAAAAATTCATGAAAGAAAATCCCATCAGATAGAGTTATAAATTATGAACTGGTGCAACACGACTGAGCTACATAGAATGGAGTGATCCCACTCTAGGCGTTTCTCTTAATTTACCCAAATGGTACAAAAATCTTTGTACTGGAGCACGAGTTGCAAATGTGCAATTTGATAATGTGCTTCAAACTACAGATTTGCCTTATCACATTTACTTTGACAACTTCATGTTAGCACAAGATGGAAAAGTAGAGATAAGTACTCAATGGATCAGCACACATGTCATGTCATTTGTGTCTACCTGTCATCTGTGTAAAGTGGTTTTCACAAAAGAAAAAGAAAACAATTGTTCAACAACAAAAATCTAGTAAAGAAATATAATAAAAATACAGGAGGTGTCATCAGATCAGATGAAAATATTAGTTTATAAAAATATCTATATTCAGAAAAAAACGGTATTTTTCACTCATCAGTCACTGTATTGATACAGCTGACCAAATGCTTGGATACTGATACAACTAAGGTAAAACAGATCACCTGTCCTTTAAGAAGGCAGTTGCTGTTGGCATTTGTGAAACATTCAAAAAGACTACAAAAAGAGGTCCTAGCAGATCATCTGCAAATCAACATGAATGAATAATCAAGATTTGATGGAAATGATAATCTTGTTTCATATCAAGACACAAAGACATAATGTGGTCATGTAACAAGAAGAGAAGCTTCATTTGTAAAAAATCCCCTTTAGCACTGCATCCAAAAGATTGCATAAACAAAACGTTCTTTCTGAAACTATTCATTGTATTTTTTATGTTTATCAGTTTATATATTTTATAGTTTGTTCTTCAACTATCGTTAATTTTTTCTTTTACATAACTGTACATATTGCCACTAACCTTTTAAAAGGACCTGTTTTTGTTTTACTGATAACATTTTCATAAAAGAAAATACTCATATGTATATTTTCATACTAAGTCTTCCAATTTTTTTTGCAATAATCCAAAAATAAGAATTTTGGCTATAACTGGGTTGATCAGGTTACACAGTACTAGTATGTACTACGAAAGCGAAGTACGTACATTCCATGCATACATGTCTATTCAGTTTTCTAATGCAGAAATGCTAAAAAATTTATTACTCAATCATGCCAATAGTAAAAGCACTAAAACACAAGACACAAATCAAGTTTCTAACATTTCCAGCAAACAGAACATTTAGTGTGCAGGAGCAGTTGCAGCAAATTTTTAATTACAGTAAAATCTGGCTTAGCCAGAATCAGTTGGGACACAAAAAAATTCCTGTTAAGGGTGGTTTTCGTTTTATGCAAGATCGTCCATTTTAGGACACTGATATTGATGTTTCTGCCCTGAAAGTAATAAATTACAAGGCTTTATAATTATGATTAAATACATTAACATAAAATGTATTTATGGAAGAAATCACCAATAAATTAATATTCTTCATTGACAGTTCACAGTTAAAAATTCACACCTTACTGGCTGTATTCAAACTGCTTGCCAATTCAAAACGCACAATGCCTAAAAATCCAGTACTATGACTTTCTGATACCCTTCGCTTGGCCTAGAGCAAAGCCAAGGTGTTATGATTTTTAACGCACAAAGTAGAGACACGTGAATAGAAGGTATGCCCAACACCTCTCCATGCTCGGAGAGTCGAGAGAGAGGGAATTCCCCTACAGCCTACATCTTGAGAGACAAGCAACCTCCAAGGTCAAATTCTACACTGAGAGCTGTAGTCCCTTTCCTTGAATGTCCAGCTGCCATAACTAAATCGCATGTGACAGGGACAGAACACAATACGTGCTTGCAGATTCTTTCATTTCATTAAAAACCTCTGGCATCTCTCAGCCACTTGCATTAAATTCACAGGAATTCCATTTTATAACAATTCTTTTTCCTGCATGACATGAAAAACCATAATTTCCGCGATGGAGAGGTTCCATTTTATGCTGTGTAATATGCTATTTAACATAGCAGGCCAGAGAAATTTTCGGATAAAGGCAGGTTTGGTTTTACAGGTTCTGGTTTAGACAGATTTTACTGTAATATGATCATTAAAATAGCTGGCAATTTCAATAATGTTAACAGTAGAGAATCACAATTAACCATTACCTAGTTCCCATGGTATTTTATTAGAAATACTTTTCCAACAGTGACATACACACACACCTAAATCTAACTCTTAAGACTCCAACCACCCAATTACAAAAACTATCTACACAAAGAAGTTCCAAGCCAACACCAAACCTCATATAGAAACTTTGAGTGTTGTGTAGCACCTTCACCCCACAAAAATGTATCCCCAATATACATTAAAGATAGCTTCACAAATAAAATTTAATCTTGCTTTTTTATAAGATTTTATCTTCAAAGGGAAATTACAATTAGAGTGAATGAATGTACTCCATCATTAATTCTTTCTTCATCCCATATACTTATCACTTCTAAAGTGGCATGGGCACCAAGCTCATATGCATATTATCAAGTGTTCAAAAGAGGAATTTTTAACTAAAGAGAGTTGAAAACACTAAACATTTACAGCTCACACAAGGATTAGATTTTGGAGGAATATATTTTGATTTCATCTAATAATTTAATTGAAGTTTAAAGATCATTATTACAGTTTACACATCCTGATTAACAACATACAATTTTAGACATATTTTCATTCACTTTTATACTGAAACTCGAACTCAGAAATATAACAAACCAATATTCGGAGTAATAAGCAAAAATACACAATAAAATGATTGTACAATGATATCATACAATTCATAGTATAAGAATCTGAAACAACTTCTTGTTTTCCAAACTAAATGCAATATCTTACCTTAACTTTTACTGTTTCTTCAAGCTCCATATTCAGTAATTTTAGGTCTCTGTTTTCTTTCTCAAGTTTGTCACAACTATCCACAAGCCTTCTCATTTCTTCCTGCACTTGCTCTAATTTCAATAGCAGTTCATTTTTCTCTGTTTCACAAATTCTGCAAACCATCACACATGTGCAAACAAATTTTATTGGAGGGTACTCTTATTTGGACACATTTTTCCCTATCACAATGCAAAAATGATTCATCACACAATACGCTACTTTTACGAAATTTAAAAACTACAATTTGAACTCAATAAGATGCATAATAATAATAATAATAATAATAATAATAATAATAATAAAATTGCCTTTATTAGTGGCGAGGCTCAGGCCATTTGGCCTGCTCTTCCGCCTAACCACATTAAATAAATACATTATTTCCTAAACTAGGAAGAAGATCTAGGGGGGCAGATACTTTTACTTCTGGGAGAGAAAACTAGGGACCATCCCGGCATACGCCTTAAGCGATTGAGTAAACCCAGAAAACCTCAATCAGGATGGCGGCTGAAGCCGAGGACATTGACAAAAATAGTAAATCTAAATTTACTTAATACATTAATTAGAAAAATAATAAATTACAATATAAATTAATAAGAAGAAAAATAATCAATGGTAATACAAAAAGGCAAAAATAAGAAACAAAACTTATACAATAAGAATAAATATTGTGAAATGTTAAGTAGTGATACAACATCTGCAACAATATGGTAACATATATTGATACATACAACTGATAATTATAAGAATAAAGATTAGAATATTTTCAATTTCTATATTAGTTACAATCAAATAAAAGTTATTTTATAAGATGTCCAGCGAAAAGAAAATTTAAAGTTTACAGATATCACAGACAAAAGAAATTTAATTTTAAGATAAATAGATAGTAGCAGATAAACATTCTACACTTTATGATGATTTATAATAAAAATAACCGTCGATTTCTTGGGAATGAGAGTTCAGTTAAGTTTAAAAACCGTTTGAGTACAAATTAAATTATAAATCTTGTTTTTGAAGGAGGTCTTTAAAGCTTAATGATTTCCCGGAAATCAATATAAATTTTTGTTTAGATGCTAAACAATTACTTAACTTGTGTGTACGTATTCAATATGGTTAGTTATTAATATTATTCTGATTCTTTGTCATTTACTTTATCATGTTTTCCAAGAAAAGCGGACTTGAGCACTCTTTAGCAAGAAATCGACAAAAATATAAAAGAGACAGTAAAAATGAAATTAATTACTAATACAACTAGGTAAAAATATTTTTCATCAATTATTTTGAAATAATATTACACTACCATAAGTACGTAGTAAGTTTGAGTTTTGTAAATTGTATGGCAAAAATATTAGAGGGTAAGCTTACATGCCTTGGAAAATATAGAGCTTTTAATAGCTTCTTAAAAGAATTGACAGAAGGACTGTGTTTAATGTTCTTTGGGAGACAGTTCCAAGCTCTCGTTACGCCTACGGTAAATGACTTTGTTATAATAATTAGAATTATGTTTTGGTATTTGAAATAATAATGATTTATCGAGTCTAGCGGATATAAGAGGTCTGAACCGACTTGTTATATGCGGTAGATGTTTTGTTTTTAGTAATTTGAATAGAAGAGATAGACAATGAAGCATCCGCCTGTCGCTTAGCCGCAATATTTGATTACATTCAAACATGTTCGATATGTGATCGTATTTTTTTAGATTGTAAATAAAACGAATACACGCATTTTGAGCTCTTTGTAACCGTTGTGGCATGTGCTAAGTTTTAAATCGTTATACACAACGTCGCAATAGTCGAAGTGCAGAAAGACGAGGGATTCTATTGCAATTTTTTTAATATTGACCGGTAAAAACTTTCCAACAATCCTAAGAGAGCCAATTCGTGAATAGACTAACTTTGTAACTTATTTACATGAGAATCCCAGTTGAGGTTATTGTTAAGAATTACTCCTAAGTTTTTGACTTCGGAACAATATGGTACAATGATTTTATCTAGAATAACATTTTCTATACGAAGATTTTCAACTCGTGATTGAACTTTTTTTGAACAGATTAACATGGTCTGTGATTAGCAGGATTCAAGGAAAGGCCGTTTAATTTTGTCCAATCAGCAGGGTTGCCAAGTCCTATTGGTTCTATCTACTAGTTGTTTCAGTGCAGAGGGTCTTCCGCTAATATAAATTTGTAGATCGTCAGCATACATATGATGTTTACAGAAACTAATGGAATTTGGCAAGTCATTTACGTGTATTAGGAAAAACAATGGCCCGAGAATGGATCCCTGGGGGACACCCTTTGTCATTGTTTCTGTCACTGAGAAATCCTCCCCGACACTAATAAATTGCTGACGGTTTCTAAGGTAATCTTCTATCCACCGCGTCGTGGTTAACGAAAAGTTTAAGTTCCTGCATTTTGTGAGTAAAAGGTCATGGTCAACAGAATCAAAGGCTTTGCTGAAATCTAATAGCGTTAATACAGTTATTTCCCCATCATCCAGGGCTTTCCTCAGGTCTTCGGTAACTTCAAGTAATGCGGTTTTTGTGTACTTCTACCTGGCCTGAAACCGGAACTGGTACGGATTTAATAATCCATACTCTGCTAAGTATGAATAGATTTGCCTATGAACAACTTTTTCGAGGATTTTTGATAGTGTCGGCAGAATACTTATAGGCCGGAAATCGTTGGGAGACGAAGGGCTTTGGACTTCGGAAGAGGATGAACTTTGGCTAATCTCCATGCCTTTGGGAAACAAGACGTAGTTAGTGAATAATTAATAATGTGAGTAATAACGGGAAGAGCTATATCTGCAATAAGCTTCCACTGTCTAGCATTAATTCCGTCAGAACCGTTTGCATTTGATTTTAAACTCCCTAAAACTTTACGAACCTCTCTATTGTCAACACATTTAAAGTACAGTTTGTCTCTGAGGTCATTCTATACCGATGCTCGAATACTTTGATAAAGAGTTTGCTCTTCAGCACTGGATCAAATGAAGGAGCCGCATTTAAGAAATGTTTATTCAATTCGTTCAATGGTATATCTATGATTGGAGTTGTTGATCTATCCTTGCCCACACCAATATTTTTAAGACTGTTCCAGATTTGTTTAGAATCAGTTTGTGCTTTAAACAATGTGTTGTAGTATCGCAACTTAGCATTTCGTATTTTTTGGTTAACTATATTACGCAATTTTGTATATTCAAGTTTGAGAATGATGGAAGTTCATTATATAAACTCGTTCATTATACTGAGATTATCGGCATCATGAATGCATTTTGGTCTAGAAAATAAATTTGCTCTTATTTTCATCAGTGAAGATGGGAGATCAAGGGCATAACATGTAAAACAAGAATCTGAACTTGTGTGTTTGTGTGCGTGCAAGGGGGAGGTACAAGGTGTGCGAAAGAGAGGCAGCGAGGTGCGGGACAGAGGGGGGGAGGGAGCGAGGTGCGCGACAGAGTTGGGGGGAGGGAGCGAGGTGCGCGACAGAGAGGGGGGAGGAGCGAGGTGCGCGACAGAGAGGGGGAGGGAGCGAGGTGCGCGACAGAGAGGGGGAGGGAGCGAGGTGCGCGACAGAGAGGGGGGAGGGAGCGAGGTGCGCGACAGAGAGGGGGGAGGGAGCGAGGTGCGCGACAGAGAGGGGGAGGGAGCCAGGTGCGCGACAGAGAGGGGGGAGGGAGCCAGGTGCGCGACAGAGAGTGGGGGAGGGAGCCAGGTGCGCGACAGAGAGGGGGGAGGGAGCCAGGTGCGCGACAGAGAGGGGGGAGGGAGCCAGGTGCGCGACAGAGAGGGGGGAGGGAGCCAGGTGCGCGACAGAGAGGGGGAGGGAGCCAGGTGCGCGGCAGAGAGGGGGGAGGGAGCCAGGTGCGCGGCAGAGAGGGGGGAGGGAGCCAGGTGCGCGACAGAGAGGGGGGAGGGAGCCAGGGTGCGCGACAGAGAGGGGGGAGGGAGCCAGGTGCGCGACAGAGAGGGGGGAGGGAGCCAGGTGCGCGACAGAGAGGGGGGAGGGAGCCAGGTGCGCGACAGAGAGGGGGGAGGGAGCCAGGTGCGCGACAGAGAGGGGGGAGGGAGCCAGGTGCGCGACAGAGGGGGGAGGGAGCCAGGTGCGCGACAGAGAGGGGGGAGGGAGCCAGGTGCGCGACAGAGGGGGGAGGGAGCCAGGTGCGCGACAGAGGGGGGAGGGAGCCAGGTGCGCGACAGAGGGGGGAGGGAGCCAGGTGCGCGACAGAGGGGGGAGGGAGCCAGGTGCGCGACAGAGAGGGGGGAGGGAGCCAGGTGCGCGACAGAGAGGGGGGAGGGAGCCAGGTGCGCGACAGAGAGGGGGGAGGGAGCCAGGTGCGCGACAGAGGGGGGGAGGGAGCCAGGTGCGCGACAGAGAGGGGGGAGGGAGCCAGGTGCGCGACAGAGGGGGGGAGGGAGCCAGGTGCGCGACAGAGGGGGGAGGGAGCCAGGTGCGCGACAGAGGGGGGAGGGAGCCAGGTGCGCGACAGAGGGGGAGGGAGCCAGGTGCGCGACAGAGAGGGGGGAGGGAGCCAGGTGCGCGACAGAGAGGGGGAGGGAGCCAGGTGCGCGACAGAGAGGGGGGAGGAGCCAGGTGCGCGACAGAGAGGGGGGAGGGAGCCAGGTGCGCGACAGAGAGGGGGGAGGGAGCCAGGTGCGCGACAGAGAGGGGGAGGGAGCCAGGTGCGCGACAGAGAGGGGGGAGGGAGCCAGTGTGCGCGACAGAGAGGGGGGAGGGAGCCAGGTGCGCGACAGAGAGGGGGGAGGGAGCCAGGTGCGCGACAGAGAGGGGGGAGGGAGCCAGGTGCGCGACAGAGAGGGGGGGAGGGAGCCAGGTCCGCGAGAGGGAGCCAGGTGTGCGAGAGGAAGCCAGGTGTGCGAGAGGAAGCGATGTTTGCGAGAGGGATCGAGGTGAGAGAGAGGGATCGCGGTGTGCGAGAGGGATCGAGGTGAGGGAGAGGGATCGAGGTGTGGGAGAGGGAGCGAGGTGAGGGAGAGAGGGTAGAGGAGGGAGGGATAAAATTCCTTAAAAAAGAATATCCAATTTAACAATAGACATACCTCCTCATAGCTTTCGTATTATTTTGCTCTTCGGAGAGAGCCATTTCAGCCAATTGTAAAGCTTCTCTTGTTTCTCCTAATTCTTTTGAAATTTTTTCCATTTTATCCATTAATTCTTTTCTTCCTTTAGCAGTTTCTTTAACCTCTATACAAAAAGAATAATTATGTTATACTCCTATTTTTTATGGATTTACATGATATACTATTTTGTGCTAACTAATGTAAAAACCCAGCATTTGATAAAAGCAACAGTGGAAAGTATAACATTAAAGGAGAGGAGAAAACAGATATCAAATTATAAAAATTATTTATTTATAGACGTTACATATAAAAAGTTAGGAGAAAATATGAGTACTAACCAGCCTGTAAAATGTTGATCTCTTTTTCCATTGCATCTTGATTACTGCATATTGATGATGCCTTCAAATGACATAATTCATCCTCAAGCAATTTAATATCATCTTCTTGATTCTGTAATGTTCACAAAATGGAAAAGCTAAGAGAACTTGATGCATGGATAAAAGTTAATTATGATTGATGTAATTATAACTGAAAAGTACGATGAATATAATGCCAGAATGAAAATGAATAAAACATTTAAAATGAAAAAGATTAAAACACTATACAAAGGAAACCTGGATAATGTTAAGAAGCATTGCTTATATGTCCAAAAAAACATTAACCCATATGAAAGTCAATCTACAATACTGGATAAGCCAGGAAATCAGGTACCTGCTAAGACAGGATGGAAATAAAAAAGAAAAACTAGAAGAAATAAATAGACTGCAAGAGCAGTATGGCGAAAGACGACATGAGATTCTGCAATTCAAGTACCAGACGGAGGAAAAGATAAAGGAGAACGCAACAAGAAAATGGCCAAAGAAGACACACACAAACAGGGCAGAAACCCGCAAGAATCAAGATAAATAAACAACTATCCAGAAAAAACAACAAACCTGAAGGAGAAAGGTAAACAACAGAAACAGAACCTACAGTACCTAGACTCTACAGCAACAAACAGGCCAGGCAGAACTATCACAAGCTAGGAAAAGTTATTTATTTATTTCAATAAACTGGCTGAACCTCTACAAAAAGAAAATGCACATATAAAGACAAAAAACATACAGAAAAATTAAGGCACATACAAGCTTGTAAAGCATATGAAGTCCAAAAACACAGATACAAAATAACAAAATGACAGCACGTACAAGCACATAGGCAAAAACATTCAGATTCAAATAACAAAACTTAAAGCATGTAAGAAAATCATATACAGACATTGAAATGAAAGAAATAGAGAAGGTGCTAAATTGGGGGTGGATTTTAATGATATGTATTTTTTTTTCATATTAGAACAATTAGTACAGATATTCATTTTCTAATTTAAGACAAAAGAAAATAAATCCCCCCCCCCATTTTTAAAGCATTTTTCGCTAATTTCTTCGATTTTATCATCATTTTAATGGCACTGGCTTTAAATAATATAAACAAGACGCAAAAAATTCTCCACAGAATTTCTGAGTAACCTATTTGATTTCTTTGCAAAGAAGTTGTAATGTCAGCCATTGTAAGTATGTGACCTAAGGTTCCTATCAACGCCACTGTCGGTTCGGCCAATTTTGCGATAACGATTTAAAAACTGATTTCCTGGTAAAGAACAGCCCAAACCAAAAGTTTACAAGTACCCACAAGTTCAAGAGTTCACTTGAAAGAAGCCTCGATTACATCAGTAACATGTCCAACAGCTTGAGTTCTTCATGTGAACTGGTTTTGATAACATTTTTTAGTTAATTTTTCTTGGGGTTTAGGCCGTTTTAAAACATTTTATACTGTGATTTTTCTAACTTTGCCCTCAAGGCCCATCGTTGCGATGGATTATGTCACGGTATTTCACATGTTTTTCAGTCGTGCCGCTAGATTCACCATGATTGCGACCACATCAAGCAGTGCTAGCAATCATGTGACTGCTAACGGCAAGACCGAGAAAGTCGCGAAATGCCGTGGGATATTCCATCGTGGCCATAGGCGCTTGAAGGGCAGAGTTACAAAAATCACACTATAAGACCATTTTATTGATCATTTTTTAGGTCATCAAAATCCACTCCCCACTGATAAAGGGTACAATGAATCAGAAAAACCCTGGACCAATCCAGAAAAAGAAATGAAAATTATTAGAAGCCATAAATGAAATATGGACACAACAAAAATTCCCAAGAGAATGGCAAACCAGATTAGTGATGAACATACATAAGAAGGGACCAAAAAGAAATATGAAAACTATACAGGAATTACCATAAAAAACACAGGCTACAAAATCAATGCAGGTATACTGAAAAACCAACTAACAAAATACATGTAAAACAAGCTTGATGAAGAACAATGTGGAGTTAAGAGAGTATGAAGCACAATTGATACAATCTTCAATGTAGAACAAATAATGAAGAGAAGTGAACAAAATCTATCAACATTCTGATTATTTGTTGATTATGAAAAAGTATACAACAAGGTGGATAGGAAGAAACCATGGAAAAAGAAAGCTAAAAGAAGATGGAGTGGACAATCACCTCATAAAAGCAATAGAAAGCTAAGGTTAAAATTCAAAACATGGATGGAAGCAAGATCCACACACATGGGACTAAGACACTCTCCCTTTGTTATTCTATCTTCTTTCTATTATTTATTTTGGCTATTCTTGTTATTTGTGTGTGTGTGTGTGTGTGTGTGTGTGTGTGTGTGTGTGTGTGTGTGTGTGTGTGTGTGTGTGTGTGTGTGTGTGTGTGTGTGTGTGTGTGTGTGTGTGTGTGTGTGTGTGTGTGTGTGTGTGTGTGTGTGTGTGTGTGTGTGTGTGTGTGTGTGTGTGTGTGTGTGTGTGTGTGTGTGTGTGTGTGTGTGTGTGTGTGTGGTGTGTGTGTGTGTGTGTGTGTGTGTGTGTGTGTGTGTGTGTGTGTGTGTGTGTGTGTGTGTGTGTGTGTGTGTGTGTGTGTGTGTGTGTGGTGTGTGTGTGTGTGTGTGTGTGTGTGTGTGTGTGTGGTGTGTGTGTGTGTGTGTGTGTGTGTGTGTGTGTGTGTGTGTGTGTGTGTGTGTGTGTGTGTGTGTGTGTGTGTGTGTGTGTGTGTGTGTGTGTGTGTGTGTGTGTGTGTGTGTGTGTGTGTGTGTGTGTGTGTGTGTGTGTGTGTGTGTGTGTGTGTGTGTGTGTGTGTGTGTGTGTGTGTGTGTGTGTGTGTGTGGTGTGTGTGTGTGTGTGTGTGTGGTGTGTGTGTGTGTGTGTGTGTGTGTGTGTGTGTGTGTGTGTGTGTGTGTGGTGTGTGTGTGTGTGTGTGTGTGTGTGTGTGTGTGTGTGTGTGTGTGTGTGTGTGTGTGTGTGTGTGTGTGTGTGTGTGTGTGTGTGTGTGTGTGTGTGTGTGTGTGTGTGTGTGTGTGTGTGTGTGTGTGTGTGTGTGTGTGTGTGTGTGTGTGTGTGTGTGTGTGTGTGTGTGTGTGTGTGTGTGTGTGTGTGTGTGTGTGTGGTGTGTGTGTGTGTGTGTGTGTGTGTGTGTGTGTGTGTGTGTGTGTGTGTGTGTGTGTGTGTGTGTGTGTGTGTGTGTGTGTGTGTGTGTGTGTGTGTGTGTGTGTGTGTGTGTGTTGTGTGTGTGTGTGTGTGTGTGTGTGTGTGTGTGTGTGTGTGTGTGTGTGTGTGTGTGTGTGTGTGTGTGTGTGTGTGTGTGTGTTGTGTGTGTGTGTGGTGTGTGTGTGTGTGTGTGTGTGTGTGTGTGTGTGTGTGTGTGTGTGTGTGTGTGTGTGTGTGTGTGTGGTGTGTGTGTGTGTGTGTGTGTGTGTGTGTGTGTGTGTGTGTGTGTGTGTGGTGTGTGTGTGTGTGTGTGTGTGTGTGTGTGTGTGTGTGTGTGTGTGTGTGTGTGTGTGTGTGTGTGTGTGTGTGTGTGTGGTGTGTGTGTGTGTGTGTGTGTGTGTGTGTGTGTGTGTGTGTGTGTGTGTGTGTGTGTGTGTGTGTGTGTGTGTGTGTGTGTGTGTGTGTGTGTGTGTGTGTGTGTGTGTGTGTGTGGGCGCGCGCGCGTGCATATAGACACACACACACACACACATAAATAATATAATTAAAGAGTAGAAGGAGGAATAATGATGAGACAACAAGAAAATGACAATATTATATGCTGATGATCAGGTGGTACTAGCTACAACTGAAGATGAACTCCAAAGAGTAGCACACAGACTAAACAGAATAGCAAAAGGACACAAAATAAAAACTATCAATAGGAAAAACCAAGGCAATGGGAATAGCAGGAAAAGATTACTGTAGAGTAAGAATTGTAATAGATATCGACATAATTGAACAAGTAGCAACTTTCACATATCTAGGCAACAAGATATCACTAAGAGAGGAAGATATTAAAACAAAACTGGCAAAATTTAACAGGATCAATAGCAACATTAACAGACACTTCAAAAACACGAATAAAGAAACAAAAATAAGAATCCACAACAAAGAGGCGAAACCAACCCTGCAGTGAAGGCAGTGAAAAAACATGGACACTAACAGAGAATATAGGTGGCCCTCAGGTGCCTGAGAGCAATGCTTCAAGTCACCCAAAAGACAAAATATGGAACAAAGAATTTAGTCACTGAAATAGACTAATATCAGGCAAAACGGCACGAACATAACAAGAATGCAACCAAGTAGACTTCCAAAGATGGCATTGAACTACACACCGAGAGGAGATAGAGACCCTCGTAGACGAAGGAAATGGTGGGAGGATCAGGAACACCCCAACTAGAATAGGGAAATACCGGAAACAAGGAACAGACCATGGGACCTAAACTTTAATATGTTGATGATGATGATGCAGAAACAAAGAAGATAGATAAGGAACAAGAAATCATACAAAAAATAACAGCACTGTAACTAGTTAAAAAAGGCCAAAAATAGAAAAAGCAAAGGTTTTCATGAAGTCACATAGAACTAATAAAACTTACCTGCAAATATTTTAAGAAACAGAATGAACATTGTGATAAATTTGTGAGAGAAGAGCAAAATGGATTTGGAAAAGGCAGGAATGGGTTCATTCCATCTGTTTCTGTTTTTGTCAACTACTATCAAATTAATGAGACCCTTATTTTTTTAGTTTTAGCATTGTGAATAAAATTTCTCTCTTGCTTTTTAGGTTTCAGCAATGCCAAGAGTTTTGGCACATCATTATTCTGAATTTGCAATAACTTCAAAAGTCTTTTATGTAGAAGGACAAACTATAATTCATTTTAATGGTAATTACACGCGCTTTTATTTAGTACGTTTTACAACTCCAAAAATAAATTTGAAAAAATGGAGAAACAATGGAACATGTGACAATGAAGCAACAATATATTTATTATTCACTAACATATCTAGGCAAGCAGCAGTCCCTGGGCATCCAGAAGTAACGTTCGTAATATTTTATAGTGTTAAATTTACATGACATTCTACTAACACACACACACACACACACACACACTAACAACACACACACGCGCGGCCCCCCACCCCCACAATTTTTTTCAATCGCTTGTGAGAGTATCACTAACAATGTGGAAAGTCGGGCAGACACAGAAAATCTAAGAAATAGCTTTGCTCAATGGCAGCTTATCCGCTTACAAAGATTACAAAAGCGGATACATATCCACTGCGTCTGGAGAAGCACTATCAGCTGCCCTGCAATTCATTTACCGGAATGGAGCACACACAACTTAATTCAGAGAAATAGTCTCGCCTAAGGGAACAAAATTAATCAATTCATTTCATCACATTCAAAACGCAGTATTAGAGTAGTGCTGGTGGTTTCAATGGGGTTTCACCATTGTGGCGAAGAACAAATCTTCCAGAAGCTTTTTTGCTCAAAAAATGGATTAGAGGACTCCACTCTGTCAACTGACAGAAAAAGTTGTTTTACGTCAAGCAAATGTAACATGCAAGTATGTACAGAGCAAACATGTAAGTATGCAA
The DNA here is from genome assembly GCA_031308135.1 of Acheta domesticus. Taxonomy (NCBI): domain Eukaryota; kingdom Metazoa; phylum Arthropoda; class Insecta; order Orthoptera; family Gryllidae; genus Acheta; species Acheta domesticus. The sequence continues at coordinate 166,365,012 of JAHLJT010002406.1, read as the reverse complement.
AGAACTCCAGGGGAACGTCAGTATTTTTCAGAAAATCAGGGTAGTGTCAGTTTTTCTTGTGCACATTGTCAGATTTTTGGTGTATATTTCACTGATTTTAGGTGCTTGCATATTTTAATGATTTTAAGTGCATATAAATCCGTCCTCTACTGATCCACTGATCCACCAGCACCCCACCCACATCCATACACCACCCACATGGCCAGTAAAAAATCTTGTGGTCTACTATATGAAAAATAAAAGTTCAATGTTTTCTGTATTTATGACTTTATATCGCATATGCCTGCTACAAAAAAACATTAATTCATGTTAAACCAGAATTTTATTACCTTTGAACCTTTTTATTACCAGTGAAATAGTGATTATGATTCCCAAGATAATGGTATTTTATTTCAAGAAAACTGGCAGCATGCACTCCAAATGACGTTTTGCCTCCCAAATTGTTAAAAATTGTTACATCGGAGAGAATGACATTTGACAATTTAAAAGAAGGACCGGTCTGATTACTTTGTCTATACAACACGTAAAAAAAATTAAAAATTACCAACAATATTAAGAATGGAGAGTTAAATTTTTTTTCAAACGCATTAGATTTGGCATGGAATGTCCCGAATATAAAAGATCTTATATTTACAATACAAATAATCTTGGAAAAATGAAATGAAATTAATTCGCCAACTGTTTTGTCTTTGGCAAGCTGTCTAAAAAGTTATCAGAAAACCTTCAATCTTAATTGATTCAGGTCAATTAACCTGAAGTTAAAAAGAGATCCTTATGAATATGAATGAAATTAATAATGATTGAACATGATATGAAGTTATTAAAATACACAAAAATAATTTCAAATTAATTTCAAATTGATTTCAAACAAAAAGAATTTTAACTACAGTGCAATTTTATATCAATTTTCTCCTTTCCATTGCAGAAGGTTGCCCTAGTTATTACTTCCTATTGACATGAATTTCCTCTTGGTGGCAACAATAATTCAATTGAAAATTATATTAAAAAACTTTACCTTAAATTTTAAAATAGAAATTTATTTATTTTCCCCCCTCATGATTTATTACATGAATAACGCACAATTGTTTAAGAATTAGTACAGAATTTCAAATTTCTTACAATTATTTATTATACATGGGAGGCTCCACAGAATAGGTGATTTCATTTAGATGCCCTCTCTCCAAACAGTAGTGTATTTCCCAAAAACTGAGAGAATTTTCTAAAAATAATTCTAATTCTTAACATTTAAATTTAAAGAAATGAACGAATGTTACATATCAAGCAATTAAAAATTTTACCTCCGAAGACCAATTGGTTTAAACATTCATGCAATACACAAAACACGACTCAAACTCATGCTCATAAACTACCATTACTCAAGGTTTCTATGGACCAAGCCTGTAATCACAAAAACAGGAATACCTTAAATTTTTCTACATATTTTTTCAGCTGATCTTCATGACTGGCAACAAGCAATTCCAAAGCTTTCACTTCACTAGCATTTGGTGACTTCGGAATACTCCTCAACGTTTCGTTTTCTTTTTGAAGCTTCTTCATTTCACTTTCTAACTGAACAACCTTGAATTTATACTCATCTCTTGCCTACAAATTAAATAAAAACTAATTATAGCAACTCAAATAATTTTTCTCAAAAAGACTGTTCTAGACAAAACAAAATAACCTATTTAACCTTAACAAATTAAAAAGATACCATGCACTACCCAAGAGAACCAAACTATTTGAAAAATGAGTTTCTCCAATGCTTCTGCTCCAAAATAAAAAATTAAAACATTAACACATTTTCATTAACAATTACATTATTGTTTTTCTTGGTGACAGAAGAGTTACTCCAAGTGACCACTTTGACAGGCTAGGAAATAAACTAACATCAAGCAGGGCGATGACATTTCAAGAGAAAGTGATAAAGCCATTTACAAATGAGTTAACTATCATCAAACGCACTGACAAAATGAGTGCATGGACCAGCAGTTATGTTGACAGCAGTGGGGCTAACCAGTAGCTGTCAAAACGGTCCCTTTTTATAGTAATCTCTCTGTGTTAGGATTTCTAACACAGTGAAATCTCAGTATAACGAACTTCAATATTATGTACATTTTAGTTTTAGGTTTGTATTTGGAATCCCTGTTTAAACATCCTATGTTACAATGTAAAGATATTTCATTTTTACAAACTCTCTATTTGGATTTACTTCAGTTTTATTTAGTAAAAACCTATAGATTCGTTTTTTTAATATATTTGGGAAAAAAAAAAAAAAAATTGAAAAATTAATTAAAATTTTGTTTCCTAAAAATGACAATTTTGGTGACTCTTCTTTCCTAAAGGAGTTTTAAGTGTGTTTCTTACAGGGATGAATGAAACTAGAAAGAATTACTGTTCAAGATACAACAGCTCTTCTTTTTTGAATCACAATCGCCTCCTTATCCCCACACAGAAACCCAAGGGGACACAGCTGTTGGAGGGTTGCCAAAGGTATTGCCAAATTGCCACAAGAGCAGGTGCTCTCATTGCTTACAAAATAAAATAATGAACCTGTATGTGTCCAGAATACACAAAATTATTATTTTATTATACCTATTATTTTTGAATATGTTTAATTAATGTAATACTTAATATAATTGGGGCTTACCAACCACCCAACGATAACTTTGAATTTTTGGAAAAGCTCTCCAAGAAAATAAATAATTTTGCAAATAACAGACGGACAATTGTCAGTGGAGACTAATCATCCGCACGCTAACTGGGAAGGCAAGGAGAAGGCAATGGGAGGGGGCAAAATAGTATAAATAGGATCATCTGGGAGGAGAACTTTGAACAGGTAGTGGGCTCTCCGACACGCTCTTAGACATTTTCCTGGTTCGACCTGTCGTCTCTAATTGAGTGCAGCGTAGTGGAAGGGATTAGTGACCATCGTGCAGTAATACTTGAAGTAGAATGGCTACCAAAGCCCAGAAACTACTTAAGGGAAAGGGGCATTTTGCTATGGAAAAACAAAGAGGGGAAAAAAGCGCACGCGCGCGCGCGCGCGCACGCGAACACGCACGCGCACACACACCAACGAGGGACGGCTCTCCTGGACAGCCTAGTCAGTTTGGACGTCTATCTCTGCAACACGGGTAACAGCCCGACCTTTGCTATGAATGGTCGCAGCTCCATAGTCGACCTGACATTCGCGTGTGGTAGCCTTGCTAGAAGGATTACGGCGTGGGAGGTTAGTGATCACTATACACACAGCGACCACCAAGCTATTGTATATGAGGTCAGTGAGAAGAGTAGGGAGAGGGCTGCTAAAGACAAGAGAAGAGCAACGTGGAACTATAGGACGTTCTATCGAGATTCTTTCGCTGTCATGATGGAGGGCAACGTTACGATGGTCGGAAACTCGGAGGATATGGTGGGAACTCTAATGAATAGGGTCTTTGACGCCTGTGATGCGTCAATGACGAAAAGCTCCAGGAAAGAGCGCCGTCCTCCAGTGTATTGGTGGACTGACGAGATCGCGAAACTTCGCAGGGAATGCCACCGCATGCGCAGGTCGGCGCAACGAGGGAGGGGTCGTCCAAACTACGAGATCCTCAAAAAAGAACATATTGCCGCCAGAAGAGCTTTCGCAAAAGCTATCAAGATCAGCAAGAACCGTTGCTGGAGAGAGTTAAGCGACGAGGTGGATGCTGACCCTTGGGGACGGCCGTATAAGGTGGTAACGGCCAGACTCAAAGTTCTGTCCAGGCCACCCCCGACTTGTCCGGCCTTCTTGGAGAAGATAGTTACCACCTTGTTTCCTCACCAGATGGATATGTTGCAGCCTATGAACCCGCCTGAAGATCCACAAGAGGTTCCGGCAGTTTCATTAGAAGAACTGACATGGGCTTGTGGCAAGGTTCAAGAGTGCAAAGCCCCCGGGTTGGATGGGGTCCCGAATGTTGCTATTAAGACCGCTATTAGAACTCGGCCAGATCTGTTTTTAGAGGAATATAATGCGTGCGTGAGAGAGGGGAATTTCCCCAGACGGTGGAAGAAACAGCAGCTAGTCCTCCTTCCGAAAAGCGACAAGTCACCTAGCGACCCGGCGGCATATAGGTCTATATGTCTACTGGATACAGCAGGGAAGATTTTAGAGCGGATCATCTGCAAGCGGATCGAAGCATACACGGAGGGACCACAAGGACTATCCGACCATCAGTACGGTTTTAGGAAGGCAAGATCTACAGTGGACGCAATTGGGGTTGTCGTCGACATCGCACGCAAGGCTATCGAGGGCAAACGTTGGAGAAGAGGCGCGAAGAAGTATTGCGCTATAGTTACTCTTGACGTCAGGAACGCTTTTAATACGGCTAGGTGGGGTTCCATACTTGCTGCGTTAAAAGAACTGGGAGTTCCGATGTACTTAAGGAAAATAGAAGCTATTTCGAGGAGAGGATTTTGGTGTACGACACAGAGACTGGAGTTAAGACGTATGGTATCTCGAGTGGTGTTCCACAAGGCTCGGTACTGGGTCCATTGTTGTGGAATATTATGTATGACTGTGCTGAAGCTCCAGCTGCCGGAAGGTGCAAGAGCTATCGGATTTGCTGATGATGTGCGGTGGCTGTGGTAGGCAAATACAAGGAGGAGGTCACACAGGTTGCCAATGAGGCTGTGGCTGCAATCCGGAAGTGGTTAACGTCGGTGGGGCTCCGGATGGCTGAGCACAAAACAGAAGCTGTTCTGGTGACAGGCCGAAAAGTTAAAGAAGATATTACTCTCAAAGTAGGGGGTAGTAAAATAGCCTCCCAGCAGTCTCTAAGATATTTAGGAGTTCAGATTGATGCGAGACTGCATTTTGATGAGCACTTGCGGGTAGCCTGCGAAAAAGCGTCTCGCATGGCCTCCGCCTTGGCACGAATCATGCCAAATGTTGGCGGTCCAAGCCAAAGTAGCCGGAGACTATTTTCCGGGGCCGTAAACTCGATGCTGCTCTACGCAGCCCCCATTTGGGCGCATGCCTTAGGGGTACAATCGTACGCCCGCGGGGTGAAGTCCGTGTACAGAAGGTCCGCCCTGAGGGTGGCCCGGGCATTCCGAACGGTCTCGCACGATGCTGTGTGTGTGATAGCCGACATGCCCCCAATAGACCTCCTGGCTCAAGAAAGGGCCAGGCTCTACAGGCGTAAACGTGAAGGAGCTAGTAATAAAAGCGTCATCATGAAGGAAGAGAGGGAGGTGACATTGGCCCAATGGCAAAGGAGATGGGTTATATCATCTACTGGTAGATGGACATTTCGCCTTATTCCGGACGTTGTAAAGTGGAACCAAAGGAAACACGGAGAAGTGGACCATTATTTGACCCAGTTGCTAACGGGGCACGGGTGCTATCGTGCGTACCAACTTCGCTTCCGGTTGGACGATGACGCCTCATGCCCAACCTGTGAACCACTGGTGGAAGATGTGGAGCATGTGTTTTTCCACTGCCCACGTTTTTCTAGGGATAGGGATGAACTTCGCCAACTCCTCCAGGTAATGACTCCTGATACCATCGTCTCTGAGATGCTGGTGTCCGAAGATAACTGGAGTGCGGTAGCCAACTATGCAGCCCTAGTTTTGAAGAGGTTACGATTGGAGGAGCACCTACGAAGGAGTAGCCGAGAATACCCGTCAGTATCTGTAAGTAACCCGTGACACAAGTAGACAGAGCTACAAGCCGATCAACCCTTCCCGCGATGCAATGCCTGACGGCGGTTCCGTGGGGAGGGGATCGCAGACATGGGAGGGGTTTTAGTGGGTAGGCACAGACTAGCTGTGAATCCTACACGCTGCGGGGTGCGGGCCTCGCAGTGTCTTTCGAAGATTTTCCCCTGCCCTCGTAAAAAAAAAAAACCACACACACACAACTACATACTAGCGCTCCACTCTTTTTTCGGAAACAAATATTTGAATTGGGCCAGCAACGGCAAAAATCTAATTTGAAAATCTTATTTGAAGGCATGGATCTGTTCGTACCATGTAAAACTTTGAAAGAAAATTCCAATCCCGAATACTATAACAAAACCGTGAAGCGACTTACAGCAAAAGTTAGTAAAGCGTACAACAGGTCTAGAAGCAACAAACATCATAAAACAATTTTTAAACAACTCTCGAAACACGCGCACGCGAAGGAAACGTTTTTATCCAACTTGTTGCAAGCCAAGAATAGTTGGCCACAATTTCACAAATATGTTAAAAAGCGTAAAGAAACCAATACGAGAATACCATCAATCAAAGGTTACAAATAACCAGCTAATAACAGATCCAACAGAAGAAGCAAATGCTTTCAATCATTACTAAGCATCTGTGTTTACAAATGCCCGTCAAAGAATGCCGATAGAAAACTCTCTAAGTAACTCACTATTTAGAATTAATGTTAAAACTAGTGGTTCTACAGAATGGCACAGACTTTCCCATATTAGTTTTCTATTTCCTTGGGTTTTCGCTAGCTATTCGGAATTGCCACATGCTTTTTCTTGCCAGCTGCCATCTATCACCGCCAAAAGCACATTTTTTTTGTCATTTTCTTAATTTTTCAGTTTCCTATTGGTAGAACAGAAATATTAATTTTAGAATATTAAAGAACACAAAAACATAGTCCTAAATGGCAATTTTCTTTTAAAAATTATGTGCCGTTGAAGAGAAAATGGCGTTTTAGCGCTACTAAAAATCTGAAATTTGAAGCTCCTTTTCACAGAAAATGTTTCAGTTTTCAAAATACTTTATTTGAAGCACTTACACTCACAAATATAATCATCTTTACAAATTGCTGGTAATGCTGGTAAACTTTACGTCATATTAAAGAGTGTAATTAGCACTATCCATTACAAAAGTTTCAAGAAAAAATTTGCAGCCATATATGAGAAAATGGCGTTTGAGCATTTCTGAAAATGCGGAATTTTGATCCACTTTTCACAGAAAACGGTTGTATTTTAGAGAAACTTTGCTTGACATTATTTAAAGCTCATGTACTCCTCAATACAATGATGTCAACAAATCAAGGCTAATGTAAATATTAACGACGTGAGAGAAGTAAAAAAAATTACATTTTTGCAATTTTTGAAAAAAACAAAAGAATAGAGCAATATGGCGTTTTTTTCATCTCATAAAATACATTAGGCACTACACCTATCAAAAGTTTAAAGAAAAAATTGGGAGCCGTTTTTGAGAAAATCTTATTTTGGTAATTTTTTAAAATTGCACATATTGCGCAAAAACTACTAAATTTTTTAAAAAATGTACATGACCTTAAAGAAAGAACTGACATGACCTTGAAGAAAAAATTGTATTTGAGGGAAAAATCTCAATCTGTAATTTTGTAGTTAGAGGAAGACGCCGTATAAAATTCAAACTTTCGCAATTCTCGAAAATTCAGAGTTAACCATGAAAATGGGACCTATGCCACCTTAATAAGTGTATTTTACTCTTTTCTTACAAGAAATTCAAAGAAAAAATTTGGAGCCGTTTTTGAGAAAATTTTGAAAATGTCCGGGGAGCTTCATGCAAAATACTCCCAAATTTTACAGAATCTTTTTCGAAATCTCAAAGCTTCAACTAGAACCAGATCGACCGGGGAATATCCATTTTGGAAGAAATCGTACGTATGGTTTAGGCGCTAGCAGTGTTCACGGACGGACGGACGGACGGACGGACGGACGGACGGACGGACGGACGGACGTTTTCCTTTCAATTGGTTTTTCGGTATCAAGGACCTACAAAACAGGGTTTCTGGCTAGACCACGCGTTAGGGGATTTCCCCCCTTAATTTAGCAACTGGTTTTATCCACTTTTTCGTTATGACGGCCCGGCAACGAATTTTTTTCCGCCGAAAATTGGCCATTTTTTCGCGCAGCATTACATAATTTTCCCTATATTACATATATATTACTCCGTGTATACGGGAAAGTAAAAATATTGCAACAAGAGGTCGCAATAAATCGATAGGACCCGATGGTGTACCAGGAGAGATACTGAAGCTTGGGGGCGAAATCATTGTGAGTTATATCACGCGACCGTTTGAAATATCCATTAACAACGGTACTCTTCCTGATGACTGGAAAAAGGCCATAGTTGTTCCGATTCTCAAGGGTGGAAACCGCTCCGACGTCGAAAACTATCGTCCGATTAGTCTAACATCTGTAGCACGTAAACAAATGGAAAAAATCGTTGCAGAATACATGAGAGCGGTTTGGGAAAACAGCGAAAGGTTGTACGCAAGGCAACATGGGTTCAGACAAGGCTACTCATGCGAAAGTCAACCTTCAACCGTTTGCCAAGACATTTACGAGTCTTTAGACGCAGGGGAAACAATGGACGCGGTAGTCAGAGATTACACAAAAGCATTCAACTTAGTGCCTTGCGAGCGGTTACTTAATAAACTTCATAATAAAGGAATTGATAAAAGAGTAATAACTTGGATCCAATCTTTCCTTCGCGGTCGCTCTCAAAGAGTTAAGCCAGATGATTATCTCTCTGACGAAATTCAAGCGACGTCAGGCGTTGTGCAAGGAAGCGTACTAGGCCCCCCTTCTACTTCTAGCATACGTTAATGATATTTCCGATTCTATTAATTCAACTATTAGGCTCTTTGCAGATGACTGCATACTATACCGACGAATACAAGACGCTCGAGATCCAGCAGATTTTGCAGAAGGATCTCGATAAAATTGTGAATTGGACGGAAGAAAATGAAATTAAAATTAATCCTAAGAAATGCAAAGCTGTAACTTTCAGTAGGAAACGTGACGAAATTTCACTAAAATACAAACTCGCAGATCAACCTGTGCCTGAGGTTAGTAGCTTGAAGTATTTGGGGGTTGTTATTCGAAGCGATCTAAACTGGTCCGACCACATCAATGACGTTGCGCGCAAAGTTTGGAAATCACGCCAATTTGTAATGTGGATATTGAGGAAAGGAAACGCGAACACAAAGCGCCAAGTGTATACTTCTCTTGTACGTCCGGTAATGGAATACAGCTCCACGTGTTGGAACCCGTACAGAACTGGGCAGATACAATTGTTAGACCGTACCATAGATGTAAAGATGTATCCTTAGTCTATGACCGTACCCAAAAGAGAGCGATAAAACGTTGTAGGAAAAATTAATGATCAGACTCAGATGTGGGAACACCTAGGGAAACGTCGAAAGATAGCTAGGCTAGTAAATCTTTACAAAGCGTACACTGGATGTAAAGCGTTAAAGAACATAGAACTACGACAGAGCACCCTCAATATTTCGGAAGGGGAGACAATCCATACATAATTAAATATAGGAATAAAAAAACCGATGTAGGTAAATACTGTTTTGCAAATCGAACAATAACTGACTGGAACAATCTACTCTGCTGCAGCACTAGCGACTTTTCCCCCTAGTGCGTGTTGCTTCCCGAATCGTCTAGGGAATTGCATGTGATGCTAAATATTTGGGTGTGTTATATTTCTTAGTTACTTAGTTGTAGTTTCCTTATAACATGTATTTTTAAGTTATATGTGTGTATCCCTGCCACCAAGCGAAAGCTCATTGGCAGGAAATAATAATAATAATAATAATAATAATAATAATAAATAATGCTTAGTGTACCAATTCAATAATAGTAATAATAATATTAATAATAATTATTATTTGGAACAGCCCACATTTTGCGCAAAGTAATATAGAGGCACTGACACTCCCTAGTTCTGCTCCTTAGGTAGCTGATTGTAACCTGGAGCCGACTCATAACATCTTTAGTCTTAATGTAGTGGAGTAGTAGTAATAATAATAATAGTAATAATAATAATAATAATAGCAACAATTACAACTAGAATCAACAAATGAGCAATTTATTTGCTTTTCATTATATTTTGAATTGTTTTTTTATTACATTTTTCTGATTCTCCAACCATTAAGATTTTTTGATTTGATTTTCTTCAAAAAGAAAAGCTTTTTTCATATCTGCATACAAATAGAACAAAATGTATCAACTCAATGAAATCTTGAATTATTTACTTATTTTGTCTGTAAGCGAAACAAAACATTAATGCCTTTGTCATGTAGTAATATTGGACATGGAGCATTACATACATTAGTTAGTATGGAGTGGTTGGTATTCAATACATTAACTCTTAACCCTTAAGCACACGCGTCAAATTCCAGAACATAAATGAGCGCGTGGCGCACGGAGTGTGCCAAGCAGATTACTGTGTTTTTTTTCTCTTCCCTTCCTTGTTTTTTCTTTTTCTTTCCCCCCCCCCTCCAACTACATTGTGATATTTGTGTTTCAATGAATGGCACATATCATCACAGTCAATTATTAAAGGTCAATTCATTACAACCCACTTCTTCCTCCTCTTGTATTTGAGCAAAAGTTTTGTAATGCGACAGGTTTCTTCCTCAAAATCACCCATGGCACAAAAAAGTTATTGTTTCTCATAAGAATACAATTTGAATTTACTAGTTTGCGTACAATGAGTACAAAAGGATATTTTCCATCAACGTGGAGAGATCAAAGTTCATAAAAGAAGGATAAATTGAGACTCCACATATCTCTACGCATGGCACACAGTATGTGACAGATGGTCCGTCGATGACTGATCCATCAATAATTCAACCCAGGATCGAGTGAACTTCACACACAGGAATCCAAGTCTACACTGAAAGGTTACACGAACTGATAACAAATGTCCACTCATCTATCAGAAATGGCACCACAATAGCCGCCAATGGTGCACGCTGTGAACATTTTGAACAGTTATTTTTAATAAAAGGACACCAAAACTGTGGTCTTGTGCAATTTTTAATGAGACCTTTGTGTTAAAATCGTAAACCAATTACAGATCTAATTAAAATAAAGGATGAAGAGAGCATCAGTTCTTTCGCTAAAATAAAATTTTCTAAGAACAGGAAAAGTAATATTAGTTTTCTCTTGGTGTGAAAAAATCAGCCACATTTGACACATAAGAAAATCATGTAGAATTTTGTAGTACCAACAGGTTATACTATGTGCAACAATTGTATATTTCACAACTGAAAAATATATTATCATTTCATTTGATCCATAAAATACACACATGTTCACACAAGCAATTTCTCTCAAAATATAACATACAATTCAAACAAGTATGTTTCAATAATAAACCTTTAAAACAAAAACAATATATACAATATCAATATTTTAACATTCATTCGATACTCCTCATTAATAACTTCAAAATTCAAAACAACAAAAGCAATGCCAATATTTCAACATCATTCATAGATATAATTGATGTGTATATATATAACAATACAGTAATAACATTAACAAGAATTTTGTCATTTAAAAAATAACCAATTGACATCTCAATGGTTAGGTAAATAAATCTACAAAGAGGTAAATAAAATTATAGAAATACAACTTTTGGTAAGTTTTCTCACAGTATAAATTCAATACATTAAAATTTCTATTCTCGGGCTTTTGTTCTCTGAGTCATTGAAAATTTTGCAAATTTGTAGGTACCACTTTCACATTTATCTATCTCCTTGGAATCCTTTCCTAAAGACAACTCAACTAGTCTTTTTGCCCTTGAACTAACACGAGGAATCTGTAAGAAAATGAACAATCTTTGTACTTATTAAAATTTATTCAAGAATAGAACATGAAGTTCTCATTTTTTATGCAATCATTTCAGGGTGGCCAACAAGAGATAGAAATGCCCTAAATTTTGTGAAACTTTTTCCATTATTTTAAAGCCAAATATTTTCGGTTTTGTAGGTATATTTTTCCAAACACTACTTTAACCCTTTCGTGACCGATTTAATTTTTTTTCAGAATTCTGAAACAAAACTTTGTATTTAAGTTACTATTCCAATATTGATTACTGAAAATTGTTGTTAATGTTTAGTGTTTTAGAAATTGTTAGTGGGACATACCTGTCGCATTGAACCCTACGGGTATGATGGAACTTAACCAGCATCCTATTTGAGGACAGTGACATTTTTTATTGTTCCATTACATTATAATTTCTATTACCCATCACATTGTTGTTTGGCAACACTGCCAAGGTTGATTCAACAGATATAAACATTTGTTATCTATCAGATTTATATTTTTGTAGTTTTTCTAGCTTTCTAAGTTAGAGCATTTTATACTTTGTTTCTGTTGATAAAACATTTGATATCTACTTTTCTAAATTTAGGTGAGTTGCTAAACTGATTACATAGTGTTAGTTTGTGCTCAAAGAACATAAAATTGTGCAGATATATGATTCGAGTTTTTCGAGGCGTTGATATTTTTATGCCGTCCTCATATGAGAATGATGGGATTTTATGTATACAATTTTGTCATTGAGTGAAGAATTTGTAAAACAGTTGGAATTTGCATTTCAAATATTTTTTTTCTGAAGAATGATGGAGGAAAACAAATCGGAAACAAGAAAAAAGGAGAAGTATATTTTTTAGAACAAATTTTGACTTTGTTGATTCTAGTGTATAGTGCGATTTTTATTAAGCTGCCTCTCAAGGACCGTCTTCACAATAGAATATATCGTGGAAATTCGCGTCTTGTTTTATCGTGCCGCTAGATGTCGCATGACTGATCATGCGACTGATTGATCATGCACTGCTTAATCATGCGACATCTACTGGCACGGCCGAGAAAGACGCGATTTTTATGCTGCTGCCTCTCCAGGCCCGTCGTCACGACGTACTCCATCGCGGCATTTCGCGTTTTACTCAGCCATGCCCCTAGAGGTCACATGATCGCGACCGTATCAAGTACTGCTTGATCATGCAACATCTAGCGGCTCAATCGAGAAAGACGCGAAATACCGCGATTGTTTCCATCGTGAAGACGGGCCTTGAGAGGCAGCTTCATAAAAATCACACTATAAAAGTTCCAAGAATCGTGGAAAAACACACAATAGCCATTCGAAAAAAAGAACTGTTTTGGTGCTCATTTACTAAAATCATTGACATGGCTGTTGTCAATACATATTGTTTATGATTATTTGATTCATTGCAAACCTATTTTTATGAAAGAATGCCGGCAACAGATTGCTGTTCCCTATTGGAAGAACTGTATTGGCGATGAAAAAAAGGCCTTCAGTATCTGTTTTGTCTTCTCCAGCAAGCGTGCTGCCTAACGTAAGATTCGATAAAAAAGACACATTATCATGAGGATTGCACAATATCAGCAGCCATCATGCATAAGCAAGACTCGCAAATATTCTGCTAAATGCATAATTACTCTCAGTGTGGAATGTTTTGATCTCTTCCTCACCAGAAAGTAAAGTAGATTTTTCTGAAATTACGTTTATAATATAATCTTAGCTAACTACAAGATAAGTTTGGAAAATGTGTTTGTAGTAGAAGTCTGTTCAATTATTACCATCAAGTTATTTTTTGAAAATATTCTTGTAGTGTAATCGCATTTGCTTTGTTGATACATTACAATAACTTACATAATTATGTTGTTTAATTATTTAATTTTTTGTTTTGTTTTAAATTTCAAAAATAGTGACTCAAATTCAAATCCAGTGGGCACAAACATTTCTCATGAAGACTTATTTTTATTATTGCAGAAAATTTCATATGAAGTCCCAGCGTCCTCATATGAGGACAGTCCTCCACACCTACCCAAATTGATAATTTGAATTAATTTCGATAAAATTAAATAACTAGCACTCAATTATGATGTAAAAATAAATTGGGACTTAATGGGTTAATAATACTGAGAGGAAAATGAATTTTTTCTAGAATTTTAATTATAAAACAACACAATAATCAAAAAGTAATAATAATTACATTTATTTTTTAAAAATTGGAAGTGGAGGATCAATACAATGGGTTACTTTGCATTCTTGGCATGGAGTGTGCTCTTTTTTCCCTTTGCTACACTCCTACTGCTGCCTTGTATCTGCAAAAAATACTCATCGTCATATGGAAAACTTTCAAATTAATTTAGGATCTAATATCATGAATTAAATAATGAATAAGAAATCTTAAAATGACATAAATCACAAGAAAAAACAAAACTTTCCACATGAGGGAACTTTTTGAAACTGCGACAAGACAAAAAATTCGGCAAACTCACTTGTAACCCGCATTTGAAAACAAAATAATTTTAGCAGCAATATAATTAACTAAATAATTCAAAACAAACAAAAATAAACCTGACAACAACATAAAACGACCAGAAAAAAACAAAACTGTCCAAAACAAAGAACACAATAGGCACTCTCCTGTAACAATGACAATAAATCACACAATTCTTGGAAACACTTGTAACTGAACATAAGAATGCAGAACACAGACTCTACAAGATTGCAGAATGCAGCAGTAGAGGTTTACATGTATCCCAGGGAACTTCGAGGAATATGTTTAGTGGGACATATATGTCCTAATGGTCATAAAAGGGTTAAGAAACCTAGATGAAAATCCTTTGAATATAATTTTTACGGTTCATTTCGCCAACTGTGTGTAAAAAGTGTACAATCTCTTGAATGAGCATTGAAATCCTACCAATTTTCACGGTGATTACCATGCTGAAAATAATCACAAATCTGTGGCAGTTTATATATTTTCTTAATTACAAAATTTGGTGATGTTTTTAAAGAAGGGTTTAAGGGATTCAATATTTGAGCTTTATTTTCACAGAAAAGTTACGAGTTACCTCATTAGAGGTCAACTGAAGCACTTGAACTCAATTTTTTTCAAATTCCTGGAAATCTGCATATTAACGGTGCGAGAGATCTTGCAACAAAAAATTACGTGTGTGTAATTTTTGACAAAACAAAAATACCCGAAAATGAACTTTACAACATATTAAAGAGAGCAATTAATGCTATCCATTCGAAAAGTGTGAAGAAAATATATAGAGTCATTTATCAGAAAATGGCGTTAGAGAGTTTCTGAAAATGTGGAATTTTGAGCTAGTTTTCATTGAAAATGATCGAATTTTCGAGAACCTTTATATGACATTATTTAAAGCACATGTACTCAAATATAATAATGTGAACAAATTGTCGCTAATGTAAATATTAACAACGTGAGAGAAGTCAAAAAAATTACATTTTTGTAATTTTTTAAAAAACAAAAGAAGAAGCAATATGGCATTTATGTCATCTCAGAGTGCATTTTAGTACTATCCCTAACAGTTTAAAGAAAAAAGTTGGAGCTTCCTTTGAGAAAATCTTATTTTGGTAATTTTTTAAAATTGTAGCACATATTGCATGCAATATTGCGCGAAAACTACTAAACGCTTCAAAAAAATGTACATGATCTTAAAGAAAGAACTCACTTTGGAGGACAAATTTTATTTGAAGGAAAAATCTGTATCATTAATTTTGTAGCTGTAGGATGATGCCAAAAACATTCAAACTTTCAGAGTTAACAATGGAAATGCCACCTTTATAAGTGTATTTTACTCTATTCTTTCAAGAAATTCAAAGAAAAAATATTGAGCCGTTTTGAGAAGATTTTGAAAACATCCCAGGGGCTTCATGCAAAGCCCCAAATTTTGAAGAAAGTTTTTCAAAATCGCAATGCCTTGAGTGGAACCAGATCAACCAGGGAATATCCATTTTGGAAGAAATCATACTTATGGTTTAGGCATTAGTGGTGGTGACAGACGGATCTAATGTCACATTAGTAAATTTTGTTGAACGTTGTTCACTGTCTAAACTTGGCATAAATATCCTTAAAATTTAAATTTAAAATTGAAAACATGATTTCCTGAGATGCTGGACTTCTTTCAATAGTTTTTCCTTTGAAATCTTTTGGTGCTTCATATGAAGATTTCATGGACTATATAACTATTTAACTGAGCCAAAGAAAGTTTGAAGTCTCCTTGGCCATCAGCTATTTCACATTTATCGCAATAATAGTATACTTTCCTCTTAATCTGAATAAAGAATAACAAAACTTTATACAGGAATATCCTTCATTCCGTATTACAGAGATCCATCAAATCATCCTACTTCTCATGCTTTATTTGTCCATTTAAGTCAGAGTATTAATTGAGGTTGTGTTACAGGTCTATTTACCTTATTTACCCAATACACTGGTATTGTGGAAATTGCAACACCAAGAAGGAGATATCCTATTAAATTAAAATTTATTAGGAATATCACAATACACAAATGATTACAATTACAGAACTATACCTACATTTTGACCTTGAGTGTTTAGTATGGTGTGAAGCTGCCATCAGAGACTGTAGACATTGTTACATGGATTTAAAGAGAGCCTGGATATTCTGTTGGTGAACACACTGCCATGCGGTTCTATGCGTAATCACAAAGCATCAACAGTGGCTGCAGGGGGACCAGAACGAACAAGTTGCCAACTATTTATCCCAGACAGACGAACATGTAGACAAGGGAAGTAGTGGAGCTGGCACATTATTAGAGCTGGAAGCTTGCACATTATTCACCACATATGATTGGGCAATGTCCTGCTAAAATATTGCATGTGAACCTGCTTCCAAGAAGAGCAGAACCACGGGTTCTACAGCCTCCCTGATGTAGCAGTAGCTGTTCAGATTGCCCTCGATACAGATGAGGTGAGTTGGAGCCAATTGAGCCCCAAACCATCACACCTGGCACTTGTCTGCTGTAGCGCAGAACAATGCAGACTTGCAATCACCACAGTAGTATCAAACACGTACAAGGCCATCATTGTAGCACAAATTGAAATGGGATTCATCTGAAAACACTACATTTTGCTGCTTTTGCATGCTTCCTTTTGCAAACTGCATTTTGCTACACCAGTGAACATGTTCACATGCCCATTGCTGCCTGAAGTGTTGGTGGTTTCTGGTCAATGGATTCCAACGCAGAATGTGGGCCAACAGTCCGGCACTCAGCAGACCGTCGATGCAAATATGACCACACCCGTTGCAGTGCTCCAAGTCAAGCCAATACTGAACGACACCATTCTGTTGGTTACAGCCATGCAGACAAGATGGCAGTCATCTCATGCCAAGGCCACATTATGTAATCAAGTATACACATGTTACTGTGTACAACCCTCTTCTATCCACTGGTTCCACACCCGCATCACTGACATACCAGAGCAGCCAATTTGTGTCACAGTATAACAAACCCTTTTCCCGGAGATCAATCAGTCTGCCCCTTTCAAACTCCGTCAGATGCTGATATTGCGCCCTTTGGCGTCAACGTGGCATACCAGCACTTCTTGCACATTTCCACTTCGCCTGACAGTGTGACAAAACACAGACCCAACCTGTCACACAAAGGCAGGTGCACGTAGGTCAACGTGCACGTCATCTCTATGCAAATTTAATCACTTCTTATGGATGCACTGTTTTACATATCCACCAATTTTTAAGTGATTCCAACCACTGCTTCTGAGTGTTGCAATTTTTCCAAACACCAGAGTATAAGTAGACTGAATGTAAGACAAAACCCTAGTTTTATAATTTTTGGAGAAGTTTTAGAATTTTTACCTAATTTTTACAATTTAGTCCGAATAAAATCTCAAAAAGTCTAATTGACTAAACAATTGTCTTGTTGAAGACCATGAGCTATTTCCTTCACACTTCATCACAATCAGGTTTTTTTGTTGCTGCTCTCTTCATTTTTACATATACCATGCTCCTTTCATTTTGGTCCTCCCATATGGCTGCATCCTCTGACTTTTTAAAGCCATGCATGAAGCTTAAAGTTTTACATGTTGAATTTGCATTAGTCTTTCATTTGACACCACATAAGAACAATCCCTCTGTGTTACCAGATTCGTCAAACTCAAAAACTGTCTGTGAAAAAGAGCTTCAAGTTTCACATTTTTATTAGCGCTGAAACGCAATTTTCTTAAAAACAGCTACAATTTTTTTTAAAAAAATTGGCATTTAGGATGAGATTTTTGTGTTCTTTAATATTCTAAAATTATCTTTCCGTTTTACCATTAGGAAACCGAAAAATTGAGAAAACGTAAAAAAAATGTACTTTCGACTGTGACAGACGCTAGCTAGCAAGAGTATGTGGCAATTCCAAATAGCTAACCCAGACTCAAGGAAATAGAAACCCAACATGGGAAAGTCTGTGCCATTCTGTAGCATCACTAGTTGAATTCATCATTAAATTATTGTAATTTAAATTTTTTTATAAGTGATACTATAATATGAGGGGTCCATGCAATTCCGCCCTAACCCACAAAATTTATTTATTTATTTGTAATTAATACAGGCAACAGTAACACTGATGGTAACCTGATTTGCAGATATAATACATAATGATTAATTGAAAACTAGTGTATCACAAAATATATGGAGTTGGCGTATAGCGAGTTACAGTAGAGAAATAATAAAGTTATCTATTCACAAAGCAAAAACATAGAGGCTTTAACATAGTTGAGATTGAATGAAATATGTAGAGTTCATCTATTTACAAAGTGATCGTACAGGTTTTTGAAAGCATTGAGTGAGGATGCAGTCACAACAGGTTCAGGAAGGAGATCCCACGTCTACTACTACCACGATGCACAAATTCTTACAATTCCGTAGAAATCACATGCATTAAGTGTCAGTATCAACAGCTCAGTACAAGAAATCAACATACAATACATGTACGTTACTTTACAACGCATTGCCAGACGACATAAAACAATTGAAGTCGGTACACAAATTTAAGTTTAAAGTAAAATCTTTTCTGCTGCAAAACTGTTTCTATACAATTAGAGACTATACTGATCGTGAAAAAGAAAAATAATGTTTAATGTAACAAAACAAAGATATATAATAAATTAGTTTACGTTTGCATTGTATACATTTTCAAAAAATATTTAATACGCCTGTAACAAGTAATGTACTTCAGCTTCTGGGTCAATGACCCCCATCTCGATCAGGTTTTTGTCCTAGTTTCCCTGATCCATAGAGCAAATGCTGAGATGGCCCCTTGTTTTGCTTCTGGACGTAAATGTAGCTTCACTGTGCGCATGTTTTGTTGAGCACTCCTTTTGCTTGTAGTTCATTTACAGTTGAAATTGATTTTCTATAACTCGGGAAGAAAACATTTTTCAAATATTTTGATTTTTCTAAAATAATTATTTTCTAATTTTTTTTATTTTTTTATTTATTCTGGCCCTCAAGAAAATGTGCGCAGATAAATTTCTTTCCCCACACGTCATATACGTTTTTACTGTTTTTTGACAAATAAATAAATAAATTTAAAAAAAATACTATTCTATTTCTGAGGAAGTTTTTGTGTTGAACCAGGTCGTTTCTAGACTTCATCAGCTTCATAGTGTGTCCTCTACGACGCATGTTGGTAGAAAAGAGGAAGATGTCTTGCAGATTGACGTTGCAATACCCATTAATGATTTTGTAGGTTTCGATGATGTCGGCTGCGAACTCTTCTCTCACTTCAATTTCAGGGTAATTTCAATCTGTCAAGTCTTTCTTCATACAGGAGATGTTCGAGATTGAAGGGTATGTGTGCCACTCCTTGTATACTTTCAAATGCCGCTCTGAGCAAGGTTAAAAGCTTTTCTAAGAGTATATACGGCCTTATTTGCTTTCATTACTTTGAATCTTTGAATTATAGTTTTGAACTCTTGAAACACGTCCTGAAATATTACCGAACAAGCTTGAAGTACCACCTATTTAAATGATTTAGAAAAAAGGCATTCTTCGTTAGAAGAAATTTTTACCTTTTTTTGTGCAATACCGCCTTAGTCAAAAAGCACTTCTTGTTGAAAACAACTAAATTCATCAAAAACTTATAACAACATTAGACAGTTCCTGAAATATTAAATTATATTATATAGTTGTTCTGATATTGAAAAATCTGAATTATAGATAGATAATTTATTTCATTTGCTTTGGATTAAGGCTGGTGGCAAATTCTTCACACATTAAACATCTAATACAATAATATTTGACAAAAACACTAAAATACATACAATAAATACATTAATGGTTGTTACTACCACCCTTTCCCATTCATCCTTTTAATGGTCAGTGGGAAGTATGCTCCTAACTTAAAATTGATTTTTATCATATCAATAAACTATGAAGGAACGAGTGGTGCCACTGAATGGCACAGACTTTCCCTGTGTTATATCCATTTTCCATTTTCTTGGGTTTGGGCTAGCTATTCGTAATTGCCATATACTCTTGGCAGCTACCATCTATCGCGGCCCAAAGTACATTTTTGTGACATTTTCTTAATTTTTCGATTTCCTAATAGTAGACCAGAAATATTATTTTAAGAATATTAAAGAACAATACAATCTCCTCATAAATGGCAATTTTCTTTATAAAATTTGGAGCTGTTTCTAAGAACTGGCATTTAAGCACTACCAAAAATGCAAAATTTGAAGCTCTTTTCACAGACAATTTTTGAGTTTTCAAAAAACTTTATTTGAAGTCATTTGAAGCACTTACACTCACAAATATAATGATGTTGTGGACTTATGCCACCTTAATAAGGGTTTGTTTGTTTTTTCCCACAATTAAAATATCGGATTCAAATTCAAGGAGCCACGAGATCAGCCAGATCGATTGGATTCCAATTTTGGAGAAAATCGGCTGAACAGTTTAGTCGCTAGCATTGTTCACAGATAGATGGATGGACGGACAGACACTTTGCTTTCAATTGGTTTTCCGGTATCAACAACCCACAAAACTGTTTCTGGCTGCACCATGCATTAGGAGATTTTTTTCTTAATTTAGCAACTGGATTTATCCACTTTTTCATTACCAGGGCACTGTAAGAAGAGTTTTTCTGCCAAAAATCCGCCATTTTTCTTGCACAGCATTACATAACTTTCCCTATGCTATACGTACATATAGTATACAGGAAAGTAAAAACTGTTTTAAATCATTAACATATTTTCCATAACAATCCTATAAGTAAAATTATACCTCGAATACATATTTACACCAAATCGTGGTGAATATATTTAAATTTATTAATTTTTGTAGGAAGGGATATGTTTGGTTGTTGGATCAGCCACAACCACGTGCTTCAGTCGACATATTGTCCGTGCATGTTTTCCTGAATCTTGAGCCCTCGCTTCACTAGGTGCAGTTAAGAGTAGGGAGTTTGATTATTTTGTAGGCAGGAATAATCTATCAAATCTGTAGCTCATTTTTCTATGCAAAATAGAATCTATTATACCACTTTTAAGTGATGTGTTTCTAATTTAATCTATCCAATGAATCTCTTAATTAAAAGATACGAAAAATAAATAAAAATAGAATTAGTTCTCGGGAGAGAATATCATACCTTGCTCAGAAAGTACGCGTTCTGGTTGTATACCTGCTGATCGTTTTGAGATCAATGGTTTCAAACACATCAAACGTAAATGTTCAATTTGTGCGTATAAATTTCACGAAAACATGAAACATTGGCTGTGTCTCACACAGGCACTCTCTCTGGCAACAAATTTAAATCATTGGCTGTGTCTCACACACATAACTTGCTGCGTTACTGTTCACTCACTCACAGCGTTACTGTTCATCCTAAGCACGAATTTCCAAATACATTAGACAATGTTTCACTTGGATTCTCAACTGGATTCGCTGGACATCGCCTGGATTAGTTACATTTATTATGTTGTTCACTAAGATTTCCATTATCACGTCTTTTTCTCAGTATTCTAGTTTCTTAAGGGGGTAAAAAATAGCCAATAAAAACATACAACAGAAGAAATGGAACAGGGAAAGCGTGAAATTTGAATTCATTCGGAACCAACGGTAGGGAGCCCTCTTAATCTTGCCATGCCCGTTCTGTTTTGATCAGTCCGTGCCGAGTGCCCTCTGGGGAGCTTAGAAGTCCAGAAAAGCCACGCGACTGTTAATAAGTTAGTTTATGACTTTATATGACTGTAAATAACTTAAAAAAGTTACTTAAAAATTATTATTAAAATTCATAAATTTTTTTATAAATAATTCTATCATTAATTCCGTCAATTAAAAAAAATAGAATTCTACTTTGACAATCAATTTTTTGATCATGAGAACTTTTCCCCTGTATTTTCTCTGAACTTAAAATTCCCTGCGATTTCCCACGTTTCCAGAACGTGGTCACCCTGACAACTGTCCTGTGGATCATGAATTCTGTCTCTTATAAGCGGGGTTCTCTTATAATGGGGTTTTACTGAATGTGTTAAGGTGAGTTCATACCTTCTTAATAAGTCCTTTCTTTAAGAAGGAATGGCATATGTGTTAAGGTAAGTTCATTTGTACCTGGTACACAATTATTAAATTTATAACAAATTGTATTTACTAAAAATGTATACACGATAGAAAAAGTATAATGTGCTAATTATTACCTAAATTATAATATTGGAAAGAAAAGGAAAATTGTAGCTAAGCATATAAGAATTTCTGTTTTATAGTTAAGACTCTTGAAGAGAAAAGTGCTCCTCGAAACGTTGAGACAAATAAATTTTCAAATTTAAAATATGCCCTTTTATTAACCTTTGGTTATCAAACTATAGTATTAGACCTGTCTAAAATAGAACTGGACAAAGAAATAATCTTAAAGCACAAAGGCAGTCAAAAAATATTGGAATATGTTAATACTAGACTTTTTTGTGAAAATGAATGAGAATATTTAATCTGTCTGGAAACATACATTTCTCTACTGGATTAACTTTGAAATTTGAAACATTTTCATGCATTTATTTCAAATAATAATATCAATTTATTTTACAAACAATATTTTTGGAGAAATGCTACCCCATTTTCAATGCTTTACATGCTCCCACAAACAAATCTCTGTACACACTACAGATTTATCCCAAACTTATAAAGCAAAAATTCTCTGACAATATTTTTTTCAACAATACTAAATACCTAGGCATCCCCCAACCTGTTGACCACCCTTCTTTTAGATTGCATCATCATTAATGTAAACTAAATATATTTCAAGGCATTAGCTCATTAACGAGAAGGAAATCTCAATCAAAATATTGAAGATTTAACCCCCTTTCTGAATCACAAGCTAAAAAAATTGAAAAGAGAAGTAATTTCATTCACAATGAAATTCACTTCTGGAATGAAAAATTTAAAACCTCAAAGCATCGAGTCTTATCACTTACCTCACAAACCAATTGTAGTTTATTATTGTTTTCTGCATCCTCTGATTCTTTAATATTCAATCTCTCTTGCTGTTCAGATAATTTTTTGTTGGCAATATCCAATTTTGCCTCCAAGTCTTCTATCTTATATCCTGAAATGTCAAACAATTCATTAACCCAAGTCATTACTAAAGCAATTATTATTGTTTAAACTATACTTGTCAACTCATAGATTGCCTCGGACATCATGCCAACCATTTTTATTTCCCAAAAATGGGCAAACATTAAAAATCTAACACACAACCTGATAACCTGAACTAGATATAATATTATTGTACTGTTCTGGGTATAATCTATGTCACATAATCAATGACATGTACAGAGTTTGTGATTAATGCAAGTAACAATTTACAGTAGTATTTTTAGTACTTGATACACCCTCCATGGTTTTCAAAATTTAGTCTCTTAACTTCAACTTTAAATTAAGGTGAAGACATTGCATTGCATTGTGCCTCCACACAAGCCAAGGTAGCTTTCAAGAATCTCATGTAACCAATGTTGATTTTTTCTGGCTTTCCCTCACTACCTAAAAATTGTAAACAAACTGTGAGATTACTTTTAAGGATGAGAAACATCTTGAGCGATTGATTTATACAATAAACTTGTGTTGCTACAACACCACATATTTTTCTCATATTATTGGTAATGGTTATATAATATTACAAAACTGAAAATTCAAACCTATTAACACTTCAGCCATCGTTTAAACCTTCCTAACCAAATGAAGTACACCATGATAATAATACTTTTTTTCAATATACAAAAGATTAAATGAAAATGTCTTTCAGCCACTATATTCAGTATATTACGATCTACTATTTATATGTATTTTTATGACAGGGTTGAAATTGATATACATATCATATTACACTTTAACATTCCAGCGGGCGCGCTTATAATGTTCACAACAGCAGGCGTGTGTCGTATATTTTACGTTATTCAATAGGGTCATTCCATCCAAAATTTTAGGATTTTCAAGGGTGGGTCCTTGAATGTTTTTCATATTTCAGTATTTGATTAACATAGTAATAGGTAGTTACATGGCAAATTTTAAGACTCCTAGCTTGAAAGGATTGGCTACAACAATGAGAAAAATATTCAGGTATCGCACTTGCAAGACTTTCGAAAATAATTCATAATAAATACAGTTTTACTTGTAACAGAACAAACGAATAACCAATTTAAAGTTAGTACGTACACGTTGAAATGGAGGTAAATTAATGGAAATTATTGTCAACAATATTCGCAAAAATAGACGTAAAATAACAACAAATATTAATAATTAAAAATGCAATGTTTTGAATAAAATGAATTTTTTCCCACATAAAGATCATCTAATGATTTATTCAAGGTTCAAATTTGATCACGGAACTACTTTAAGTTTTTATGTTATAAATTAATTAATACCGGACTTGTTTGTCTTTAAGGGTCATAAATCGCTCGCACTCTAGCTGCTCTGTCCAACACTAGGCCTGAGTGTGTGATGGGCGCTTTGGGATCACTGAAGGTCGGGTACAAGGGGACCTTCAGGAAGTGCTGATGATGCGTATAGCAATAAGTCTTTGTCCATGACACTTTTGTCACTCTCTGGATGTTGTCGTGCGATTTCGTTGCGTTAGGGAGCTTGCTTCAGTTGAACACTGGCCATTGGGCAAGTGAAGTCGTATTCATTGTGATTCAACAGTGTATTGGATAGAAAATAAATTGTATGTTAAAAGTTTTATTTAAAATGCCGCAATCAAAAAAACGGTGGAATACTTTGTGGTGCTGCAACCCTTTTGAACTTCAGAAGCATTCCAGTCAAATCGGGAAAAGGAAGGTGACCGGGGAAATGCGTACAAAGATTCCGCACTTAGTGGTTGGTGACTTCAATTTGTGATGGTTGTCGTCATAAAATATCGAAAATGACTGTTTACATTCCTGTTGAAAATGAAGAAGAAACCGAGGTGAGCAAATCTACAAGTGACGACGAATATCTGCATGAAAATCAGCAAGATGTGAGTGTTAGTAGATTAAACCAACTTTTAACTACTTTTGGTCATTCCCCCGTTTCAAAATTTAAACTTTCATGGATGAAATCATATGCTAGAAGAAAAGCTAGTGCTGTTAGTGAAGTAGGTAAGTGGAATTTTTAATGTTGATGAGAAAAATGATGGAGAAGAAATGATTTGCCAATTTAAAGATAAATTTTCAAATGTCAAAACAGCGAATGAAAATTACAATGATTCTAACTTGCCTACCAAAAAGCTGGAGTGAAGACAAAATAAAGACTGAATTCGGAGTTTCTACTCATGTAGCACATGTTGCCAAATTAACTCAAATGCAAAAGGCATTATGGCAATTCCAGATAGAAAATATCTGGAACTTGTAACAGATTGAGAAGAACTTGTAACAGATTTTTATCACTGAAGATGATATAAGCAGAATCATGGCTGGTATGAAAGATACGAAATGTGTTAAGGAAATAAAAAAGTTAAAAAGCAAAAGAGACTTCTTCTACCTAATTTGAGAGAACTTCATAAAGAATTCAAGAAAAGGCATCCAAATAATAAAATAGGTTTTTCAACTTTCGCATCTCTAAGGGCAAAGAATTGTGTACTTACTCCAGGTACGCATAATGTTTGTGTGTGCGTTATTTGCGAAAACACGAAATTAATGCATGCAAGTGTATAACCAATCATCAGCAGCATTAGTGATCTTGTTTTGAAAATTGTGTGTAGCAATCGTTCATCAAATTGCTACGTAAACACTTGTGAGAAGTGCCCAGATATTTCAAATCTTCGTGAAATGTTAAAGTCATGTCTACAGACGAATCTCATTCGAAGAAATAATTTACAAGAAGTGGACTACAACTGACAGGGCCCAAATGATTTTAGTAAAAAGTTCATCAGAGTTGTTTCTGAAAAATTACATCATCAATATTCAAAAATTCAAGTCTCATAATTTTATAGCAAAGGCGCAGAGGAGCTATTTGCAGCATCTGAAAACTGTCATCAGACTAGGAACATTTATTATTCTTGGTGATTATTCAGATAATTTCAGTTTTGTTACCCAAGATGCTATCCAGGGCTGTCACTGGAGTAATGTGCAGGCTACAATTCACCCATTTCTTGTTATTATAAAAATTCTGAAAACGGTGATTTATCAAATTTTTGTTTGTCAATAATATCGGATTATTTAATTCATGACAGTGCAGGAGTACATCTTTTTCAAAAGAAACTCATTGAGTACTTGCAAGAAATTTTTTCTGAAATTAAAAAAATGTATTATTTCAGTGATGGTGCCGCAGGGCAATATAAAAACAAAAAGAATTTCTCAAACATTGCGAATCACACGAAAGATTTCGGCATCTTGGCATTTTTTTCACTACCAGCCATGGCAAAGGCCCTTGTGAAGGCGTAGGTGGTACTGTGAAGAGATTAGCTGCGTACGCTAGCCTCCAAGGGACTCATATCTCCATTCCAAAAGAACTTTATGAAATGGGCAAAATGCCATATTCAAGTTGTGTTTCGTTTCAAAAGCTGAACATGAAGAGGAAGCCCAAATGTTGGAGGAAAGGTTTGCGGGACTACGGACTATTCCGGGAACATGAGGCTTTCATTGTGTTGTACCAGTTAGTAAAACTTGCATTTCTCTGAAACATTTTTCATCTTCATGTGAATCTCCCAGACAAGTTGTGATTCAACGCAAATGTCAGCACGAGGGCTCATCAGCGAGCGTGCAAGTGATGCGGCGCGCTGCACTGTTGAACGACTGGGGTGGCGTGCTAATGTCGCGGTAAGTTTTCATTTTTTAACGGCCTTAATATTTCATTGTTCCGTCTTCAAATTTTTAGAATTGCCTACAAATATCCATCATTGTTCACTGACTTTTTTTTCGTTTGAATTAACCCTCGAGCGGCGCGCGCCTAATTTAGTCACACCAGCGGGCGCGCGTTGCACTGCGTGCAACACCATGATTTTCTATTTTACATGCATGGCGAGTAAATATCTGATTATATAACTATAGTATAATAATATTTAACACATTTAGAATGAGTGTGTGTTGTAACATTAATAATTTTTTTTATTTCTACGAGTAATACAATTTTTAAAAAATCCTTTGCGTAATTACAAATGGTAAACTTACATAACTTCAAAATATGATTTATTCAGTATTAGAACATGTGATGCAGTGATAAATACACTTTGCATGCTGTTTGCAAGTGAATTGTCCACACATTTGACATCTGAGTGTTGTTGTCGTATTCTTCACCCGGCCGCACTTCACGCATTTGCCGCGTTTTCTGTTTGGTTCTTGCTCTTCTGTGGACTCTTCCTTGCTATAACCGGCTCAGAAATGCACGGATGTCCAAAGGAAGTGAAGAAATTTTTGCTTTTCTAACCATATGGTCTTGAAACAGCGAAAATGCCAAATTGTGTAAAAATTTTCTGCGGCTTCTTACGCAGTCTTGCATGTTGCTTTTCAAAAGAACGTGTGCATTCACACCTGCAATATCCAAAACTCTGAAGAAAAGAGACATTGGCCACCGTCTAGTAATTCTTGACACGGAATACCAACTGCACATCTGATCCACAGTATCCACTCCTCCTTTTGTAGCATTATAATCCATGATGATGCATGGCTTTCTCGTATCACAGTCAATGTCAGGTTTGTCATGCATTGTTGAAAGAAGCACGACCGCTCTACTTTTCTTGGGCACATAAGAAACTAGAGTAAAATCTTTCTGGAATCCAAAAGTAGAGGATTCTACTTCACGTGTTTTGTTTGGTAGAAATTCTGGAGGTATTTCTTTTTTGTTTTTTTTTTCAAAGTCCCTAATGTTGTCAAACCAATATCTAACAGCCGCTTTGACAAACAATAGCTTGTGTAGTAATTGTCTGTTGTCACGTTTCTGTTGGTCTTATGTAAATGTGAAACTAGTCTCACAACAATATCATCCGGAGAATTTGACATTTGGTAAGGGCTCCCTTCCTTCTGCTTTCCGCAGTACACTTCTAGGTTCCCAGTATAAAACGTTTTGGCACAACATAAGGCATAAATCTTTAGACCGTAGCGTGCAGGTTTGTTTGGAATGTACTGAACAAAACCACACCTTCCTCTGAATGGGTGAAGCATTTCATCCACTGTAACAAATTCACTTAAGCTGTAATTTTTTTTACAGTTTTCTGTGAACTCCTCCAATATTTCTCGAATAGCAGAAAGCTTATCATTTTCTTGCCGAGCATGCCGCGTTCCTTGTCATCAAATCTGATAGACCGTAAAAGAAACAAAAATCTTTTGTAACTAAAAGCAGCCCTCACAATTTGCATTCCGCTTCCATCTGTTTGCCACAGCTCCTGGACATTAGCATGCTGCCCTTCGTCCCAATCAAGTAAAGCATGCCAATCACCGCTAATATTTCCGTTCTGTCTGTTTCTTGAGAATCTCTTTCACGAGAATACTGGACTTCAAGTTTCTTGTTTGCAATGTACATGTTTGTATACAATACAATCTTGTCTATTATTCCAAGGTCTATGAACTTGTGAAATGCCGATATTTCATTTAGAGCATCCTTTGCGCACAATTTTGGCCCTGGTAACACTTTCACTATATTTTTAGATCTAACTTTTGAAGTTTTGGTCAGAGGACTCTTATTCCACACGTAACTTTTATCCTTGCCGGTGAAGAAGTCATTTCCGATATGGTAGTTAATAATTTCACTTTCACTGTCGTCAGATAATTCCGAATTACTCAAATGATCATCTTCTTCAATTACTTCTTCATCACCGCTGCCAGAACTCTCATCAAAATATATTTCAACTTCATCATCCGAGAGCTCTTCGAGAATTCGTTGAATATCTTCATCCTTCACATTGCGAGACCTATATAAACGAGGAATATTTGAAATTAAAAAAAAATGCAAATCTCATAATATTATGGTTTCGTGTTATTGGAGTTAGTGCGTGCTGTAGGTCTTTATCTATCAGACACGAGTAAAGAATTTGGCAAGTGTACTTACATCATTCACAAAGAGATCTAAACGCTTTTCTCACTTGAATAGGCGAAGAACTTACTATGTCAGCGTCTTTTTGGGAACTGACAACGATACCACTCATTGCAATATCGCTTGAATGGACGCAATACGATCTGTTGCGAGAAACGTCTGATAGCAGGAAGACGTGCCATGCGAGGGGTTTCAGTATCGCGTTGACTCACTGGACCGGGCGCGCGTGGCACGGAGTGCAACGGAAAGCGTAGGCTGCGACAAAAGGCGCCAGGAAACTGCTATCGTTCGGTTGACAGACATATTACCAACACAGTTCGATGACTAATACTCTGCTGTTGGAATACTTTCCGTCCTCAGCAACGAAATTTTCCGTTAATATTAATGAGAAGCAAAAATGTATGCGTGTTGCACTCCGTGCAACAGCGCGCCCGCTCGAGGGTTAAAATATTGCATTTTGAGTTATTAATTTATTAATAATGTCTTGAGCTTAATTATTAACAACAAATGTACGCTAAATATCAATTATGAAGTGAAAACATTCATCTATCTGTTCTCTAACAAACAGCGTTTTGAAAATAAAATTATTTCTTTTAACAGAATCAGGAAAAAATAAATAATACAGACGTGCAATGCGAATGCGTAAAACTGAAACCCTCCATTGTGATGTAACAATGGGCAATAATTGATTAATATTTCACAGAAAGCATATTTACTCTAAGAAGAAACAAATATAAAAAAAATTAGCTAATTTAGGGAGGTCGAGTTTTGATGCCCCCCTGTTTTCCGTGGAATGACCCAATAACTCCTGAATAAAACGAAGAAATTGTAGAACAATGCAATTTTATGTCACATTATAATATCTAAGAATGCTATTTACTACCTAAAAACATATCTGTTGATACACATTCGTAATTAGTATCAGAAAGCTCTTGTTCAAATACAGTATCGAGCTGATGCTCGGCTCTGTTTTCAATACTCAGGTCACTGACACTATCACTATCCAATAGATGATCATCCCCCCGATCAGACAACTCGTGTAGAATGTTCTGAATTTTATTCATATGAATTCTTTCTCTGGACATTTTACACAAAATTTCGATTAGGCCAAATTACAATATAATATTTTCAGACAACACCAAGAGCTCAACGTAAAGTTTACGTCACCATACACTTATCCCGAAGAGAGTGTTACAAAAACTGAATTTCGCAAGCAAACTAAACAGTGGCTGCAGGTATGGATCACTGAAGATACCTGCAAGATACCAAGAACACAGAAGTCTTCGCCAACAATGAGTTTACCTGCAAATGCAAAAAATCTGCATTTGTCGTAAAACTTACGACAGTGCGCCTGCTGAAAGGTTAATTCAATCGGTAAATTATATTAATTAAGCATCTCCACATTCAAATACTTCATTATCTTTATCATAATCGGTTATTTGTTTCATCTAACTTCACATATGTTCCTTTTTCATACAGTTCAGCATTTCTTTGAATGATTGGGCAATCTTGACCAACAGTCATGCAGGAGCAATCTGTTGACAAGAAGTTCTTCTAAGCCCCAGTTCACATATTCCCTTTAAGTTTGAGATAATGATCTTGAATTCTTGTGACTGGGCCTGATGATCTATTTCAAGTTTTGTATATTGTTTTTGCCATTGAGGATACTAAATGTCTCAATAATATTGTTCCCATCTCTTCAGGGGTTGTGGTGCAGGGAAGCACATTTTCCCATATCTCTCGGGATTCGTGAAATTGCAGCAAGTATTCTTTGCAACCTTTCTCTGAAACTTTTTATATGCTCCACATCATTCTTGAGACAGGGACATTTGACATGTATATTCAACAATGGGTCTAATATATACCATGTACAGAAAAAATCCATCCATCCATACATACATACATTTATATATATGTTTTATCCTTTCACATTTTCACATTTATACGTTCTTTCTGTAAATCCCAGATAAATTCCTATATTCCTAGATTTCTTCAGATATGCATTTTATATTTTCACACTTATATGTTCATAATGAAATAGACTGTATAATGTCCAAATGATAATGGCATAGGTGACCAATAAGTGAGAAAGTTTATGTTATCAGAGAGGAGCCAAACGAATTTTTGTGTTGAATTCACAATTCAGGTTGTTTAATTTCTTCACTACACAGGGCGATTCCACTCTCCATTTTCGAATTTTGGACGAAACTACTGGATGACACTACAGGGGCGCTAATGTCATCCAGGGCGGCTTTGCATTACGTTCACCAACATTGCACGATAAAACGGCGCCTGTGTCATGTGGGCGTTGCGTTGACGCATATCACTTAACGCTGATGGCGTCAATGCCTGCGCACACAGGTCACTTAACATGCATTGTAGATCAACACTATCTTAAGAGAAACGGCCAAATGAGCGCTCTTGCCGACGTGCGTTGTGTTCATAGCTCAAGCAAGACGCTTAAGCTACAACGCAAGTCAAGGTAATGCGCGTTTCTTAGTTTTCAAAGCGCGGCAGCCTGCTAGCTGACCCACGTCGCCAAGAGCGCTCGTGTGACGTTTCGCGTAAGATATACTAATCTACGACCGCGGATTAAGTGATTCGTGTGCGCAGGCATCGACGCGCGTCGACATCAGCATTAGGTGATGCGCAACACAACGCTCATGTGACAGGCCTAAAAGAAAATACTGAAACTCTAAGGAGCCAACGATTTATGGCACGAAAGGGCTGGCTGGATAAAGTGTGAATACCTTTGCGCTATCTTTTCCACCGGACGTGCCTATGCCTGGTCCACGTGTTTACTAAGTAGTAACAAGCAATTTACTTCAGCTTCCTTTACAATAAGTATTTTGTTTAGTTTTTCTGATCCATTGAGTAAATGCTGAGATGGCCCCTTGTTTTGCTTCTGGACATAAATGTAGCTTCACTATGTGCACGTTTTGTTGAGCTCATCTTTTGCTAGTAATGGTAGGAGTAGATCCTAGGGTGTGATACTATTTTGCGAGCAATACAAACGGTTTGTTTACCGGTGCAAATAAGTTTTCTATAACTCGGGAGCAAATATAATTAGTTTTCAAAAGTTGCTAACTTTGGATTCTTTTAAAAGCTTTTCTTCACCATTCAATCATTTATAGTTAAAAATCACGAGAAGAGATTCTGGAGTTCAAGAAAATGTGCGTGGATGGTTCTTCTCCCCCATACAACGGATACTCTTTTTATTGTTCCTCTTATTGTTCAGGTCCAATAAGTGGAGCATGCCTAAAAATACTGTTTTTCGTTAAGGTCATAATATTAGATTTCAGTTCTGCGTACCCAGTTTTGCCATTTCAGTTCTGCCATCCCTTGTACCTTTTTCTTTTCAGTCCTGAGAAACATACAAGTGTAGTTTTGCTGTACATTTTCTCAGAAGTAGGAACACTAAGACTCCAAAAAGGATCTTATGAGATACTGAAAGCTCTTAGCTCACTTAGTCACGGCAGCTATGGACCCTACCCATTTGACATTTTGTGTGATAATCACCACATTTTGGCTGGTAACCGTTCTCAAAAGAATATTCTCAACTGGTTCATGTGGATTTGACTTTCCTGAGGCCAAGATGAAAGATATTCCATTTGACTTCGGTTATAGTGAACTTCTGGGAACTAACATGTTTAGTTCACTATATCCAATGATGTCAAAATTAAATGGAATTCCTACACAATGAATGATTTTATTAATAAACCGCAAAATTTATTAATAGCACGAAATGAAAATTTCAATATCTTTATCTGTACGTACAAAAAATTAATTTTGAATTGTTTGCTTTGTACATTTTAAATTAGATCCTTCTCCTGAGTTAGTGCTCTCTCCATATTTGATTCTGCATTTCCCTTTGTCTCTAAGCATCGTACTGTAGTCTTGACATCTTTCCATGCCTCTTTCACTGTTGATTCATCCTTTCACTGTTGGATTCATCCCACTCTCCGAAGGCCCTTTTAATCACCAAATGACATAAGAGATTAATTTAATTTCCAGGTCTTATTTCCTACGTCACTACACCTGAGGTTCAGGTTCACTATAACCGAATTTTCTTATGCTTATTTGTAATGTAATTTGAATGGAACCAGTGAATAAAGTTCACTATATTCAGAGTCGACTGTACATTTATCCTGATGAAGAGGTCTTTCCAATCATCTACTTCAGTGCTGCTCAAGCACAGAGAATTGGGAGCATGGAGCCATGATGGCTATTGAGAGCATGACACTACAGTTAGTGTTGTGCGGCTTGCTATAACCTGTCACAGTATCCTGAATAACCTGATAACTCCACACAAAAGCATGGAAGTTGACACAAACACTTCACAGACCCGTGTACACTGACAATTTTTAACACAGCATGGGAAGGAAAGTATCCTTTTTGCAGATTGCAGCAGCTACCCCAAATGTTAGTTTGCAAAAAAAAAAGCACCAAATCACATGAAGTTCGCTTTGCAACAATATACGGTTAATCATGTTGCTGAATATGACAAGCGTGCCCCTGAATCAGACTGAAGAACAATGTAAAAAAGTTTTCAGCGCTTGGAAAAATAATGCATTACTGAAGAAGTTTTGGATATATTTTGATGTTCCTATGTTGTTTTAACAATAAAATAACATAACATAACTGAGGTTAATTTTATCTCATACTAATACT
Organism: Acheta domesticus; assembly: GCA_031308135.1. NCBI lineage: Eukaryota > Metazoa > Arthropoda > Insecta > Orthoptera > Gryllidae > Acheta > Acheta domesticus. Next base: position 166,331,269 of record JAHLJT010002406.1, on the reverse strand, counting down.
ACATCGTGAGCATTTAGGTAAAGATGTTACTAAACTATTTTCATTATTTTTCAGAAGAGTCCTTGAATTGTCATTAAGAATCAGTTACAAGATTTCCTTAAAAACCTTAATTGCCATTAAGTTAAAACATTTATCTGAAGGTGAATTTGTGAAATGGAGCTCGATTCTTGTGGCAAAAGAATTTTGGCCACAATTGATTCAGAGTTCGATCCTATGTGTCTCTCTCTCATTCCACAGTGATCCATTTTATAACACAATCTGAAATGCTTATTTCATCTCAAAATCTGTCAATCAAAAAAAAAAGAGCTCATAAAAAGTGCAAGAAAAATTAATGATTTCGCAATTAGCTTCATTTTTTAACATTTTAATTTCCTTGACTGGCATTATTTCCACCATTAGTTTATTTAGTAACATTTTCTTTGGATTACCTACTTGGTAATCTTCATTAGATTACTATTCACATTGAGCAGCATTATGAACTGAGCAATGTCACTGTGATTAAATTTCTTAAAGTGATTGAGGACCTTTTTGTAAATAAATATTTGACGCAATCTGCAAAAAGATACTTTTCTTTCCATGCTGCATTGAGAATTTTTGCTTCCCCCCCCTTAATACAGTACTTTTCTACATTACATATATTTGAGACAGTGTGAATTCAATTGAAGCATATTAGCAAATCTTTAAATACTTGAAATTAAAAGAAACTTTTCGAGTATATTTAAACTTTATGCTTGTACAGACTTCAATCATTTTCATCTTTTATTGAAAAGCTGAATTTATGTCGATGTTTAAAAATTCAGTATGATCAAAAATCAATCAGTTAACACATTGACCGCCGTAATGTTGTCAAATTTATTTTCTCCTCAGGCCACACATTTATTTTATTTTTAACAACTACATAAGCGATATAATATTATATATTTGGAAAATGTAACTAATTTTTACAGCTGTAACGGCCATTTTGGACCGTTAAGTTTTGCTAGTTAAGACTCTGGTTTTCAATTTGAAAGAGTGTGTACCGATTATTGGAGTCATATTTTTGTTTTCCTTACTGTTTATACTCTTTTTTTCTTCGGAGTCTTCGAATAAAAGTTCAATGTCGTAATTATTGTGTATTGAATTGAATTGAATTGCCTTATTTTACGTGGCGAGACTCAGGCCATGAGGCCTGCTCTTCCGTCTGACCACGCAAATTTCGCTACGCTCCTTTCACCTAGCGGAGAAAGAAGGTATTATCTCGGGCGACGAAACAGGCGATTTGAATTTAGCTCAGAGGCGTCATTTAGGCTTGAGGATCTGTTACATGCAAGTAAATCTACTAACATGGGCCAGCCGGCTTTACTTCCCCTCCGCGGAAGGCGTACGAAGGATTTTTTCGCCCGTAAAAATCCACGGCTTCGATCGGGTTTGAACCCGCGAACTTGGGTATGACAGTCCGGCACGCTAACCGTCACACCATCGAATCCGCAAGATGTATAAGAGAATCTATACAGAATCATTCTATTTAGAAAAAAGTGAAATAAATGAGATAATTTACCATATTATTAAAAGAATTATATAATTTATTCTGGACTTTATGGGTAGATGTGTTTGACTCCTGTTTTTAAAAAAAAGTAATTTGAAGGTAATATTTTGTATATTCAGGTAGACCAAGAACACTAATCTGTTCACAAGGCCTTAGAGTATATTGCTCCATAGCATTGTAGCGTGAAGAGCCTCTGACCCATACCGCGTGGATGAAAATATCGGGTGTGTAGCACCTTTGATTCACACTGCTCACTAATACATTGCAAGTGTGAATCATACGTGTTGCACATGGCAGTAAACGTGTTAAATTAGAACTTTTTACTTCAAGTAAATCTATCAATTTACCCGTTGAGCCACCATCTTCTCAAGTTCACCATTCTGGGCAGCAAAATCTTCATGCTCTTCGAAATGCTGATCGTATTCTACTTTTGCATCTTCCAGCAATTTATGGAGTTTCTGAAACATAATATAAATGTTGGATTCATACAACAGAATTTAAATACTTGATTCAAACAACAATGACAGTTCCTCTGAAGAATCTCTCTTTCACTGAAGTGTGAGGCTGAACAACACGCTCCACTGACCAAATTATGCAGGAAAAGCAAAAACCAAGCAAATAAACACACAAAAACCGATGCGCTGTATGGTTGCATATATAGCAAAAGTTTCTTATAAATAACTCCTCAGAATGCCCAGCAAGGTATGTTACAATTAATATCATCTGATTCCTTGAAAAATTTACTCTAAATTTCATAAAATATAAAAATCATTTGACCAGTATAACTTCAATAACTTAAAAAGCCAATGCCGATGAAAGTTTTTCCCTAAGAACCTGTACTAATTTAAGTTCTTTTATTAAAACATTAGGCCGGTAAGGGCCAGTTTTTACTTCCTGGCTACTGCTTACGCAGTGTAGTAGAAAGTTATTTAATGCTTCAGGCAGAAACTGTGAATTTTCACCAGAAAAACTCATTGCTGGGTCCTGGATGAAAATTGATAATCATGTCCCTAAATATAGTAAATTGCTTCCTCAACCACATTTAGTGTTTCCATGTTTTGTGCGTCTGTCTGAACAACGCTAGTGGTTAAACTGTAAGAAGTATTTTTACCAGAATTGATATTCCCCAATTAATCTGACTAATATCATGGCCAATTCACTTTGAAATCAGTATTTTAATTTTGAGGAGCACTTTACATGAATTCCATTGCAAGTTTTAAAAATTTTTTAAAAGTGTATTTTTTTTAATTAACACTAGAATGCCCAGCTTTCTCATAGTCCCTAGAATGCCCAGTAGAGTTCTTTCGATTCCGAGCCTTTAATGATACTTCTTAAAAAGGAAATATTGCAAAAATTTTTATCTATGTTAGTAAAACAATGTTAAAGATGATTATTTAGTGTATAATGGAATTATTACGCAACAATGTAAATATATTTTGAACAATTTTTGTCACTACTATTCCGCAGAATGACAGTAATAGAGCGATTTTTCTAACTTTGCCCCTCAAGCCCCTATGGCTACAATGGCACACGGCATGTCAAGTCTTTCTCAGCCCTGTTGTTAGATGACGCATGATTGCAGGCACTGTTTGATACAGTCGCGATCATGCTATATCTAGCAGCAAGACTGAGAAAGACGTGAAATACTGTGACATATTCCATTGTGAAGATAGGCCTTGAAGGGCAAAGTTAACAAATTCGCACTATAAAGAAACATCTTGGACTTAGTTGGCATTTAGTTTCTTCAGGCTGTATTTCCTTTCTACATTACTGACTTTACTATGCATACAGTTTAAAATACACCCAGTTGAACGATCCCAACTTTTAATGCCTTGTACAGGCCACAGTTGTCAAGCACATTTTGTAGCATGGTTCATGGCTACAGTTTTCAAGAGGTTTCAATCCTTCTCCAATATTTCCAATGAACGAAAACAATTGAAACACACCCCGCATGGAAATGGAAACACCCCCCACAAGTCACAATTGTTTGATGCTTTCATTCACTTTATACCATAAACTGTGTAAATATATTTATGAAGGAAAATGCCAGCATATCAACTCTGTTCCTCTGACTTGGAATAAGTCTACAGTTTGTAAATCATCATATCACTTCATACTAAAGAAAAATAATTTTTCAGATAAAATCATTGAAATTTAGCCTTTACTTCTTCTCAAACCTCCCCTATTAATTTGTAAATAATGATTCATGAAGAGCGAATTAAAAAAAAATTATAACTGACCACATCATTATCATCTGGAGATTAAATTGCCCTCCTGAATACAAAAAATCTTTTCTAAACTCTGAACTTTTTCTATTATATGAAAGAACAGGAACATGAAGAAATATTTTGTCATCTAACCCTATGTGATAACTTTTTTCATTCATGTGATAATAGTTTGATTTTGAAAATTTGTTTTTGATGAACCTTGACGAAATAACTTATAATTCATGACTTAACATATATTGAACAGAAGACCTGCAAACAATGCAGAAGAAGAAAAGCTAGCATATTTTTTCAGAGGGTATCTGAAATACTAGGAGACATACCTAAAATGTTTTCTACGTTGAATATATAAAACAGAACCTACAAGATCAGGTCAGTATCCAAAGAGACGAAATGACACTTTGCAGGCATTTTAGGTAAATTTGATTATTTTTAATGAAATACATTTTTAACACAATTCAGGTTTTAACGTACTGTAAATAATTGAAATTGATGAAAATTCATGAAATCACATAATTCTATCTTTAAAAATAAAGTTACAAGGACATAAAGAGTGCTAGGAGCCAAAGTGACGCTTCTGGAAGTTCTATTGTTAATTGTCCTCTGATAACATAAAGAACGCTTAAGAGAAAGGTGCAGGTCCCACGATGACTGCATCGTAAGTAAAGTCACACTAAGAATGAAAATTCAGATGGAATAAACAGAATTAGAGTACGTGGAACACAATCAAATACTGGCCTTTTTCAGTCCAAAACAAAATTTTTGAATAGTTTTTGGATTTTTTCCTGACTTCGTGAGTTTCTAGCCTGGATAACAAAACCATACACACCTCTCAAAAGGCCAGTGGCTGCAGTTTCCTTTCAATTTCTGCACACATAGGAAAATGATGAAATAAACTTTTATTTCTTGATTTATAGTTATTTATAACATATTCAATTTGGACAGTAAATGACTTATTACTAAAGAAAAGTATTACAAACTATACTTGTAATACTGTGTCATCAGCGAGGGGAAGGTACCTTCAGAACCTGGAGTCCCCTCTCCCTTTCATTGTACCACCGGTGAAAATCATTACACTTACATAAATAATACAATTTCTCACCTCAATCTCACAGTTTCTTTCTTTTAGCAAGTTCTGATGTTTAACAAGTTGTTCCTTAAGAACTTTGATACCATCCTCCATTGTATCTTCTCCTCTATCTTGGGAGGTAGCCTAAAAAACAATGATATTTTGATTACAGACTAATCCCTCGAGCAACTAGAACCAGTACTACAAAATTAAGAGCACTTTAAATGCTGAGCATTTTTAATTTCTAATTTTTAACCTTATTAATTTGTAATGCTGTCTCCAATTCCTGTTTAACTGTAGCCAACTCAAACTGAAGTTTTGAATGTTTGGTCTGTAGAGCAATATGATCAATTTTCATTTTGTCAGCATTTTCGACAAGTCCCATTAAAGCCTCTACTTTGTTTTCGAGAAATTTTATCTTCTCTTTGTCATCATCTGCTTCTGCTTCAATTTCTTCCTCCTCCTCACCATCATCATCAGTCTCATCTTCATCAGAGTCTTCCATCCGACCACGTTTTCTGGCATTTTTCAAGTACATCTGATACAAATTAGCATTGAGCTCTTCACATTCTGCGAATGCCTCCCTTTCATTTTTTAAGCACTGTCTGAAAAAGCAAAAACGAAGTTTGAAACATTAAAACAACAGCTAACTATATACACTTGTAAATTACTTTGTTCATATTTCAAAATTACATTTTTGAGATGTCATTTCAATAGGAATAAAACAAAAATAGAATCTGAAAATGACACAAAAGGCATGTAAATGTGTTAAAAAATTGAAATCACTAAAAGAGTTACGTAAATACTGGGCATGTGTGAGAATCCATACAGGTAAATTGTACACTGACATTAGGCAGAAAATTATACCTATTGATCAACTGGCATTGTACTGTCCTTTAATATTATTAAGGCACGAATGACTAAGTATTTCAAACATTAGGGCTAGTCCATTGTCGGAATAATATTTCTATCTATTTGCAGGTGGGAAAGAGATTGTCACGTACTTGAGTGGCAGACACATGGTCGTTCTTGCATCTGATCAACATCATAACAACAATAGTTACAAGAAAAATCTCAATGAGAGAACAACAATAGTTACAAGAAAAATCTCAATGAGAGAACAACACTAGATGACAATGAACTACACACATGACACTTGACAACACAATGACACCAAATGGTTCTCTTCAATTTTCAGTTACTTCACGCTGTCAGAAGTAATTTTTTTCTTAATAAGGATCAGCAACTCTGCAGGTAAAATCATCAGAATTTGAAGCTCCTAATTGGATAACAGCCCCACTCCCGTCAGCCAATAGCTGGCCATATTACATTTTAATCCCTCGGTTACACAGAGAGCTTTGTGCCACTGATACATGCTTCATTCTCTTGCTGCAGGCAAAGTAGAAAATAAATTACTACAGTAGAAAACGTGGACTACAAGTATTTCACCTGAAAAACTTGTTTTTCTCAAAATGGAGAATGTTTTTTCTCTAGAAGGTTCCACATTTGCAAAGTCCAATGCAGGCCTGATGATCAAGGTTTATCAGGAAAGTACTGGGAATAATTTTCTAGCCAGTTTGAAAGGCTAAAGAGGCAAGTTTTTGGAGGAATGGTGGGGACTTGGTATACAATGCAACCCAGCCCAAATCATGTGAGAGAAAAGATTGCATGCACATACACACCACACAATTTTTAAAATTTTAAATTGCTTATTTCACACAAAATGACATGTATTTTTGAAGAATTGATCATGACCTTATTTTTAGAGATCTATTTTTGAAGAACAGATTTTATTAAGGAAACATCTTTAACTTAATATTTAAGTTAACAATATTTGTAGTCCTAGGAAGATGCTGAAAAAAACTTCAAATTCTCAAAAATTGCAACAGTTCGGAGTCCACAGCAAATGCTACACCATTCTTAATGAGTAGACATCGGATGTTTAGGCACTAAAAAATTGCCTTTTAGGCACCTAAAAAGACACTGAAAATGTCAAGAATAAGGAGAAAAAAAGTCACTGTCATAAATTACATTCACAATAAAATTATTTGTAAATCTCCATACAAACAACCCTTCTTCATTTTATTCTTAATAGTTCCCATTGCAATGTATTACCAGTAACGTTTCAAGGATCACAATTTCAAGTCTGCAACGACTGGGAGACAAAATCAGTTTGAATACAAAGAAGGATTTCTGAAAGTCTACTGATGTGTCTGGCAAATATTTTAGAAGTCTAAAATTAGCAACACTGAAACCTTCTGGGAATTTACATTTATTTCCACACAAAAGGTGCCCTCGGTGTATTGTCAATCAACCATTTTCTCAGAACATGGCTAGCATTTATGAAATAGGAAAATGGAGAAAAAGATGTTGGTATACTTTCAGGAATTCTCGCATATTTCAAAATACAAATACATGAATTGAAGGTTTCGTAACGAAGGGTCAGGTTGGACCATGGTCGATTTTCTGATATCTTAGCATTGTATATAAAAATAATATATAAAAGGCAAAAACGTGCAATAATTCTGAAGAAAAGGCATTTATGCTAAATAAGCATTATAAAACTTCCTAATATGTCATCATTTGTGCACATACATTATCAGCCTTAAAATAAGTTTGCTAGAAAAAAATAGGAATTTCCCTAAACATCCGATGTCTATTAAGGAGTCTTTTGCTTTATTAGAGGAAAAAAATTGGAACATTTTTGAGAAAATGTTGAGGCTTCATATAAAGTGGGTATCCCCAAAATTCAAAATATCCACTTCAAATTCAAGGGGCCTGACATCAGTCAAGTCAATCACTGAATATCTATCGCAGAGGATTTGGTGAAAATCATACTGATGATTTAGCTGCTAGCATTGTTCAAAGATTGATGGGCAATCGTTATGCTGACAATCAATTTTTTTGGTGTAAAAGACCCACCAAATATGGATTCTGACTACATGTCGGGGGAAGTCATTTTCGACACAAGATTTATCTCCTTTTTTATTACCAGAGTTCGGAAATGATTTTTTCTGCGGAAAATTCTCAGACCCCCCCCGCATTACAATTCTTTCTCTATAAAGCAAAAGCCATAGGCAAGGAAATTAAAACAATTGTACAATTATTAGTTTAAAAATGTCTACTAGACCTATTACAACCATGTGGTGCATCCAAGGATTAAATTACCTCGCATACCAACAGTAGTATCAACTTAACATCACTAAATAGCTTTGGTGGAAACAATTTAAAAATGTAAATAAAAACAACATACTTGTAACTGTTTTCCATGTCTAGCATTATTTTACGGAAATGGGTATAAGCTTCCCTTCTTATTTGTACTTCCAGAGTCATATTTTTATTCTTCTCTTCTTGTACATTCTTTTTGAGTTCTTCAATATATTCAAGGAGTTTCTAAATACAAAATTTATAGAAAGATTATTTACATAAAGAATTATTTCAGCACTAGAAAGGAGAAATCTATTAGCCAGTTAAGTTAGAGAACAATATATAAATTGCACACGACAATCAAATTGAATTTCAAATTTAATTTTTAAACAAATCAGTCATTAAACCTTTATTACTGGTTATTGTTAAAATAATTGAGAATGTGAATGATGGCTCATGCATTCCTTGAACACTTTCTTAACTGAAAGTCTCGTAACAGTGAAGGGATTAAATAAAAACATAATACATACTAAGTAGCGACTGTTTTCTGGAACCTCTTCAATGCCTTCCATAGAAGATTGGAAAGTTGCTGAAAAATAAAAACAGGAACCATTACAATTCTATGAATGGATGTATATCGAAAAAGGAACGATAGTGTAAGCTCAGGAATAATAAAACTCATAAACCAGAGAAAATGAAAACAGAAGATAAATTATGTTAAATTTAGGAGACAATGGCATGCAATTTCAGGTGAAAATGCATAGAATTGTATCGTAAAAGAAATTAAACCTCATTACATGTTTGAAAGGAAAATTTATTCAACAGTACAAAAGGAAAAATAAACAAACTAGTGGTGCTTCACTAACACTTCAGCCATCTCTTGCAAAATTCCTAACACTGGAGACACAGTAATAGATGGAAGAATAACGATGTGCAATTGTTACAATTTGTCCTGATGTTAGCAAACTTGCAAAGGGTCCAATTCGGTATTTTATTCCTTGAAATATGTAAGACTGGAATGGTTTATCTGCCTCACACATCCAAATGACAGGACTTTTAAGACATCACCAATACAGTTTGATGACCACTCATGACAATTAACACAAGTCAAATCCACCACAGAAAAAACAATGCAGAATGATCTAATATGAAGATGTTCTTTGAGATATTTCATTGAACAATAAACTCAAAGAAGTACTACATGCAAAGGAATTGCTAGAAAACACAAGAACATTTCATGTGGGAACCAGATCTTAGCAACAGTGGGAGGGCATGCAAACCAACTGGCAATTGCAACATCACATAACTGCTGTTGCAGACAATACCACAATGTGGAGATAAGTGATTTTGGCAAAAGGACGGATATTCACACACAATCTCTCATAACCATTTATCTATTTATTGCTGTCTTCTCCCAAAACCAAATGGAGTGCAAGTTAAAAACACACTTCTGAATTTTTCTTAAATTAAAGTTAATGAAAACTGCTTTACTACTCTGAATCACGGTCATTGTGCTCTATTCTTATGCAAGTTTAAATAAATTTAAAAAGAAAAGGTTACTCAGACCGGGATTCGAACTATACTACTCCAAGTGAGGACTGAGCTATTCTGAACACCTTTATCGTTCACTATAAAATATTCATAATGTCCTGATGATTCTCCACATTTTTTCCCATGGATACTTAACGGAATGGAGACTTAATAGAACGGCACAGGTCTCATTTTTGTTGAACACCCTGAATTTTTGAAAATTGCAAATTTTAAAATAATTTTTAGATAAAAGAAAACGAGAGTGTGTGCTGTTGTAACACTATTAGTTACATTTGTTTTAATCACCATTTAACACAAATCCTATAATATTTTCACTTACATTTAAATTAAACGTGAGAAAGAAGATCATACTGTGCAGCATTTGTGAAATTAATGAAAACAAAACAGGTAGTTAATTCAGCCATTTTTTTCAAATTGCCGAACAACAAAAGAATGGATTTCTATGGAGCATTTGTCAGAACAATGTTGAAAGCCAACATTCCATGAACGTAACTATATTACGATTACTTCAGAAACTTCCTACTCAAGAACGTAAATAACGGAAAGAAAAATATATAATGCCTTCTTCAATGCCTATTTTACATTTTAAGGTGCCTACTTCCCCTGCCTATTCCTAGTTTTTCATGCCTATAAATCCACAGCTTAGTGATAATTCTGAGATGAGTTTAGGCATTAGTCTGGTCATTGATGAAATATTATAAATATGCAAATAAATCATCTTTGCTTATATTTCCCTTTTTATATTCAGTATTACTTACAAGTTGGAAATAATCTATATAAAGAGTATTCCATATGAAAAATTAATTACTAAATAAATACTAATATCTATTTACTTGGCATCAAAAATTTCAAATAAACATTTTTCCATTTTAAACCAAAAAAATATTTATTCAGGAAAGTAATGGTAAAAGTGACACTATTTGCAAGTAGAAAATATTGCTACATTAGGCCCATAGGCCAAGTGGAGCAATCCTACGAGTAAAATAAAAATCACGTTTACCACATGTTTCATATCCATTTTTTAGACAGCCCTACTGATTTTCATTTAACTTTTATTTGAATATACATATCACTTAATGATGCATTAAGGTCAGTAATAGCTGCTGCAGTCAGGCAATATTATGTTTTCTTTGTTGCTTTCACAGATTTATCTGAACACTTTAACATGTCACTTTTGGAACTAGTGCTAAAAATTGAACTTTTGTCACGCTAGGCACACCCGGAGTGAACCACTGTCTAAAAAATAAATCTGTAAACAATCAAATTAATACAATACAGTCGCAAATTTTGGTATCCAAGCTAATAAATTAAAAATAAAAAATATAACTGTAAAATACTTACTTGAAAGTTTTGACATGTACATAGATAAACTTGATCTCCGCAAAGAACACACAGTGGAATCATGCACTCTGTCAAATTGGAGCTGCAACAAAAATCCAATTTACTAATGTGTTATTAAATTATATAACAAAGTACTAATACATTAACAAGTAAATACATACTTCCATTGCAATTGCAGAAAATTTTAGTACATTAAGGGTTTCATCAAATAATTCCTCATCTTGATTGATGTTGACAATCATAGTGAGAACTTCTTTACCTTCCAGGGCTCTCTGGAACAATCTGGTCAGCTTACTTTCACGACAGGGTAATAATCTATTGTCTCTGTTCTTCTGATTGTGCCTAAAAAAAGTTGAGATGCTTTTAAAAAAGATTAAAGTTTTGAAAAGGTCAATGCTTTTCTCTACGTTACCACTAAAATAACTGAGATGGAGTAGGAAAAAAATTAAAATTAAACAAAGGACCTTGTAACACACGTACAGTTATTTACAAATATGTGCAAAGGATAGCATTAGGTGTAATATAGAGTGGTTTCATAACAGTGAATACAAATGTCCTGAGCTGTTAAAATCAAACTAGTGATGCTTCCAAATGCCACGGACTTTCTTGTACTAGTTAGTTTTCTAATTTCTTTGGTCTGGGCTAGATTTTTGCTCTTGCCCATTCCTCTTGCCAGCTGCCTGTCTATCGAAATAGACAATACAGATCAATTATACCACTATATTTTAGAAAAGCCTGCATGTCAGAATTTTGCTACCCAATCCAGATATTACCAGAAAACAAAAAGCTACAAGAATAACATATGAGTCCTTTGTAAGAATGAGACTACCATTATCCAAGACCTACAGCAACAATTTAGGAAGAGGATTGTACTTCATGCTATTCATTCGTTGTACTTAATTTTATAACGATCACATAAAAATTAATTCCCCCCTTATTAATTCTGCTTTCTAATGGTGTCTTTTCATAACTTTAAATATTATTTTAGAAGGAAAATCACCATCCAACATGTACAAGAGTGTTTCATACATTTTATGGGAAGTATGATTTTGAAGAAACTACGAGATGCTAGAAAAACTAACATAATAATAGACTGATATGGCTATACTGCGCTCTCTGCCTCATTCTTGGTCATGCTAACAAGACTGATCACATTATAACGTTACAATGACTGTTTTCTAAGGAAAACAAAACAAAACTCGCTGTATTCTTTATTAAAATAAAATACATCAATGGTTCCATAGAAAACAGAATTCCATAGAAACAGTAAAAATCTTAATATTGCAAATTATTTTTGACATCATTACTTTTGAGCAAGAAGTTACAATTTTCTCTACTAAGGCTACATGCCACCATTGAATATTTTCTACAATATTGTGTCTCAAAAGTTGGCACAGGTGTCACAATCATCTTATCAAACAATGCAGGCAACCATAGCCATCCCCAGCATTCCCAAAAAACATCATCTCTCACCGACTATGATGGGACAATAATATCAGAGAGAATTGTGCACTATGAATAAAACTAATAACTAGAAGCGGATATTTATAATGCATATTTTTCGTCATTGCTTCCGGGCATAGCTAAATGGAATTTTTTGACATTTGGGTAGAATTGAAGGCTATAGTTAGAGCATATTTGGCCAATTTTTCCTGTTGGTGCGTTTTCATGTAATTATAGGAGAATAATTTGCATTTCTGAACATTTTTAAAACAGACTTATCTCTAAAATGTTTCATGTGTTCATAGAAGTAGCATTCACCAATTTGTGAACATTCACCGATTAGAAAGAGCTTCTCAGAGTTTGAATTTTCTTTCCTATAGATGATAAAATACTTGAGCAAATGAAGGATACTTCTTGATATTATATTTGTTAAACCCGACAGAAAGAAAGAAATGCTACATGCCGAGAGATTAAAAATGATTAAAATTAGAAAATATGAACTTTTGCAATTAATAATGATGGAGAAAGTTCAGGGTAGACAGAAAGTTGGCAGGAAGATGTCTTGTTAGCAAACATTCACAAATAGACCCATATTTCGAGTGCATCTAAATTGTTTCATCTGGCACAAGACAGAAAAATTTGGGGAAGTGGTCGCCAACCTTCAGTAATGGGGAATGAAGAAGTTGGTGAAGACACAGATCCAGAACCTCCTGTTCCAACGACGGAAGAAGCAATTGATCCTATCACTGTGTTGAGGAAATACATTGAGAGTCAACCAGGTGGTGAAGACTCATTCAAATCATTGTATAGTGCAGAGAAGCAAGTTAAAGAAATAAGATTACAGAAAAAAAAGGAAACAAAAGTCAATTTTAGATTTTTTTTAATTAGTTTAAGTGTAACTAAAAGTGTAATATGAGTGTTAATGAATAATAATTATGTAAACAAGTACTTGCAGTAAATAATGTAAGTACTCGCTTGGTCTTGTTTTTTTAACTTTCCTGCATTTTACACTTTTTCCCTTCAGTCCCCTGAAAAGTGTAAAAAGGGGTTTAAAAGGGGGTTCTACTGTATATTGTTGTCAAGCAGTTATTAAAACCAGAAAACGAAAAATTTTTTAAACTTAATAATCAACGAAGTTATGCTACTGATCTGATTTTACAATATTAGTCTCACAAGAGCACAACAAAATGGAAGGTAAATGTCTCAAGCATTCTGGGTCGTTTCTATGCAGGAATATAATTTTTACAACTTGTAATGTTCTATTGAAAAATTGTAAAGGAAAAAATGATCAATTATTGTGCAGCAAAAACAAATCTAAGACAAAAAGGATTAAATTTTCTCAATGAAGATGTATTAAAAGTTTTTGATACATATGTTTTATAATTATTCACCCTTTGTTCCTTAGCCATTATTTATAAACTTCTTAATTTTAAAACAAATGCAACATATCAAATGGGTATGTTAGAACGGTTTCTTAAACTGACATGTATACCATTGACGTTGTTGTACCATCTCTACCTGGTGAAATATTTTCACAATGACTCATTTTTATGTAGAAGATTAGAGAATAAATTGCAATTTGAAGACTTCAAAAAACATCTATCAACATTACAAATATGGGATTTGATATGAAAATGAAAATATTCAAAATTACAACAAGTTAGGAAATCAATACTAGATCCACCTCTTCTAACTTCAAAAGGAAATAAGTAATTTTATCCAGACTCCAAATTGGGCATTATAATTTGGGTCACTTATTTGTTCAAAAAAGACAAATCCAAATTCATTTCCAAATTGTGGTTAAATTATATCTACATCGCATTTATTCGTTGAATATCCTTTTACAAGTGATCTCAGGAAAAATTTAAAACTTGATACTGATATCCATTCTCTATTAAATTGTACTTCAGAGTGTGACAAAATTATTAAATTTCTATGTGCAACAAAATTAGATAAATATATATAATACTTCCTTTCTTGTTAAAAAAAAAAATATTCACATGCTTGTAATATTAAATGTAATCATTGTTCACATAATATTAAGAAATATTACATTGTAAACAAAACTGTAAATAATATTTTGTAAAATTGTAAAACAGATTTTGATCTGTTATGACCAAGAAGTTTCATAGAGATCTAAAATAAATTTTTAAAAAATTGCAATTCATCTCGATAGATTTGTAATTTTAACACGAGACATTTGCCCACTGCGACTTATATCAGGTTCAAGAGATTCAAGTAACTGTATAGGGATTTAAATTATTGAGAACAATAAGTGAATTTACAGTTTAAACAGTTTCATGTCATACGTAGACATCGCTGGAAAAAGCCTGTGTAAAACGTGAAGGTTTATGATCGATTATGGATAATACTTTCTTTTCACTTCAATTTTGTCATCTATTTTGCACTTTTAATATATGGCATTGACATTCAAGAATCTGTGTAATTAAACCCTAGAGAAAGGTTTCAATTTGCCGAGTTAACAGCTTTAGTGAGTAAGTCTGGTCTGCCTGGCCATCACCGGGCCTTCACTCTGACGGCCCGGTCGGCCTCCAGCTGATGACGTCAGCACAGAGTTGTGAGGCCTAGTATCTAGGTGGTATTCTATAACCCCCGTGAAAATATACCAGATCTGGAGCTACTAGATGGCCATATCCAGACAAACCTCTGTCATTTTAGGAGACTTCAACAGCCCATCTCCAAGGTGGGGGTATCAAAGAACAACGAACGCTGGCAGACATCTTGAGGCTTTCATCGACCATATCTCCTTCGATGTTAAAGTGATGCCGGCTACTTTCTTGTCCTATGTTGGCAGCCAAACCAGACCCGACCTGGTTCTAACCCACCCGCACATTAGGCAGAAAACCACTGTCTCGTTAATGGACGATGCAGGAGGATGTGGACACCAAGCTCTACTATACTGTGATTTCTCTAACTTTGTCCCTCAAGGCAACTCAAATCCCATCTTCGCAATGGAATACGTCACAGCATTTCCCATCTTTCTCAATCGTTCCGCTACATTTCGCATGATCGCGACCTGTATAAAGCAATGCTTGCGATCATGCGACTTCTACCGGCAAGACGCGAAATGCCGTGACAGATTCCATAGCGAAGATGGGACTTGAGTTGCCTTGAGGGACAAAGTTAGAGAAACTGCAGTATAGTCAGTTGTGAGCTAAAAAATACAGAAACAGATGCAAAACTAGAGTTCTGTGATGGAATTTCAAGAAAGCGAGATGGACTCAATACCAACAGAGCACAGACGATGACATTTTAACAGACCCAGAAGCCTCTGCCACAGTAATAACAGAAGCCATCCTGAATTGCTGCCAGTTGCCTTGAGTTGCCTCCCCCGAGGACAAACCAAAGGCTATATGCTCTTCTGGAACCCATCACTAGAAAGGCTGATAGATCAGAGAAACAAGGCCAGGTGCAAAGCAGAATGGACAAAATCTCTGCAAGACTGCCTAGACTTGAGAAAGCAGGCCATACTTACCAGAGCCATAAAAACTGGCAAAAGAGATGCTTTTTGAAATTTCTTAGAAAAGTTTGATTTCAGAAGGGATGGTCCCAAAACACGAAGTTTGTGACAACCTTAAATAATGATAGCAACAAGCAGTAGCAACTCCCTGTCAGGGAAAGGGATATAGTACACACGACTCATAATGAAATCGCTAACACCCTGTGCAAACACTACACCCAAGTTAGCAACATAAAAATAAATAAGAGGGAAAAAATAAACCAGCTATGCAGCCTGCCCACACAAAGTCTAGACGAAAAAAATGACCGCCATATGCATGGACGATTTCTCAATCACAGAGCTGGAAGTGGCACTATCGAAATGTAAGAAAAAGAAGGCAACTGGCCTCGATCAATTATTTCCAGAAATGTGAATTAATCAGGGAACTAAACCAAAGGAAGTTTTTTTTGTCTAGGCATTGTGTGAGCGGGCTGTGTGGCTTGTTTATTTTTTCCCTCTTATTTATTTTTATGTAGCCAACTTGGGTGTAGTGTTTGCACGGAGCGTTAGCGATTTCATTACGAGTCATGTGTACATTATCTCTTTCCCTGACAGGGAGTTGCTGCTGCTTGTTGCTGTCGTTATTTAAGACTACTTCAATTTTGACCTTCGGCCGATATTTTTTCCATGATGCCTATGAATTCATAGCATTGAGGCGATATTTTTTCAGGAGGGAATTAATTTCCAAGACTGATTTCCGTATTTCCTATGTTCACTACAGTCCAGGTTCAATGTTTACTATAACAGAATCTTCCTATGCTTGTTTGTAATGTAAACGAAACGGGACCAGTGACAGGTTCACTACAACTGAGAATTCACTATAACCAGAATCGACTGTAACATAATTTTATAATTAATTATCATTCTATGAAGTACTATATCTGTAAATTATTTAAAATATACAAAACATTATGTTCATGAAAATACTTATTAGTTTTAAAAATCAATTTAATTTTCTAGCAATAACAAGGATCACAAAAGGACATTTCTTGATGCTTGATTACAAGCAAAAATAATTCATTCTTTGGAGTATAAGGTACGTCATTAAAATATTGTTCTTAAAAGAATGATCTTAAACTGGTCCATTAACTCACCTCAAAACCTCAAGACACTTTCCTAAAACATGAAGAGATGTATTAATGCTTTGAGATTCCTTCATTCGTTCTCCTGCATTTTTAGTCTTCTTTGCTCTTTCAGCACCAGCAAGATCAACAAACGTGCACCTAATAAAAGAAGACATTTAACTGGTTTAGAAGGTAAGGATATAATTTTAAAATGAAATGCCCAAAAAATACTTACGAACTCAATGTTGTAAATTGTGGTAAATCAACATTTAAATGTTTTACCAACTTAATGGAGAAGATACTGTGTGATCTACTGGAAACATGATTCACATTTGTTGAAGCCTGGTGAAGATTGTGCTGTCCATACATAAAAACCTTATAAGCTTCATCAGCTGAGTGGACACATACATCTGTAAGACCTTTAATAAACACTTCTTTCTTGGCGGTTTCACCCATTAACAAGGGTTTGTTAGGTCGAGTATTTGTTGGTTGCAATAAATCATAGATGTTCTCATTATAGATTTCAGCATACGAAACCCAAACTGAGTAGACACTGCTTGTGTCCTCCCCTAATTCAATCAACTCATCTTTAAGATTCATCTTCATTGCTTGAAATGAAGGAAATACTCCTGCAAAAGATATGAAAATTATGTAAAATGTTAATTCTTAACCCAATGTCAAAAAACTGTTTTGATTTTTGACAACTGTCAATTTAAACAACACTTTTAAAAACATAAATTAAAATTTTAAGAATGATAAAATGAAAAATAATACAGAGCAAGGCCAGTGGCATCTTTTTATGAAAATGCACAATTTACAGTTTTCAGTACTTTGTGGTAGTTAAGATTTTTGTGATAAATAGGGATCAGCCACATGTGCATAAAAAGTGAAAATAGGTGTTAAAAGGACAAAATATTTATTTATTTCCCATATGAAAGCCAATAACCAAGATCAAGAGAAGTCTCGATGTTAAACATCATGTCAACCTTTTTATCACTGCACACTGCATCAGTGCAATCTGAGGAAGTTTGGGAGCTGCTTGGACAATGATAGTATGTTATTGCTGTGTTGTTGCCTGAACTGACAGTGTTAGAAATGCCCCTCCGACGTTTTGACATGTTGTGAGCCAGAACTGCTCCACTCAATCTCACAAAGTTCCACAGAAACCTGTGATGTGTGACCAAATACGCTTTCCGAACTGGCAGGTCTTTCACCATATATCAAAACACTAGCGTACTACACTTAAAAAATTCAAAAAATCTATTTATTCATCTCAAGTTGAGAGAAATAAGTGGTAAGTTTGTTCTCAGGAAAATATTTGTTTTTATGTAACTTAATAAAAATATTCACAGTGAAACCCCTGCTTAACACCACTCTAGGGGCTGGTAAAAAAAAAAGTGTAAAATCGAGGAAAACGTAAAATTGATAAAACTATTTTTGTGCACACATTTTGTTCGAAAACAAATTGTAAATCAAAAAATAATAAACAATACATTAAAACTTCAATTGAAAAGAAATGAATAGAAACTAGTGGTGCTAAAATAGCAAGTACTTTCTCGCCTGTACATTGAAGCACAATTACGCAAAAACTCAAATTCTCGAAA
Source organism: Acheta domesticus (assembly GCA_031308135.1). NCBI lineage: Eukaryota > Metazoa > Arthropoda > Insecta > Orthoptera > Gryllidae > Acheta > Acheta domesticus. Next base: position 166,312,780 of record JAHLJT010002406.1, on the reverse strand, counting down.
ATTGTACACGACCTTATATCAAAATCTATCTTTAAGGAACAGATTTCATTAAGGAAAAAAATTTCTATTTTCATTATTGTCATTGTCGAAAGATTCTACAAACTTATGCAATTTTCAAAAAATCAGAGTTTTCAACCAACAGGAGACTTATACAATTCTCTTAAACGTCATTCACACTACCCAACAACGAAATTTAATTAAAAACGAGGTGCCATTTTTGTTAAAATATTGAAAATATCCCAGGGGCTTCCTGTACAGTACCCCCAAAATTTACATTATCGGTTTCAAATTAGAGGGGCCATGACATCACCCAGATCGATTAGAGAATATCAATTTTGGAGAAAATTGGATGAATGGTTTGGCAAGTGGCGTTGTTTACAGACAGACTGGCAGACGTCTGGCATCAATCGATTTTTCGGTATCAAGGGTCCTCCAAACGGATTCTGGCTACTCCATGTGTTGAGGGGGTTACTCTACTGCGTAAGTGGTAGCAAGAAAGTAAAAACAACAACAACTGACTTATCATTGGCGACAAACAAAACATGTGGCCTTAGCCCTGGAAAAATACTCAACCAACCAATTCAGAACATTCACCAAGACATACTCTGATTTGTAAATAGCATAAGCACATGTTTAGATGTATTCCCACCACCCTTCCCGAAACTGAAACAGTCATTGCAGCCTTTTCTTTCAGAATGTCATTCTACATTATGTCCTTCTGCGCAAATATCTGAATATCAGAGTTTTAACACACAGTAGGGCTTCACGAGTCAAGACTCAAAATTGAGGAAAACTTCAAATCAAAGAAAATTATACATTACTTCAATGGATGTTTTGCCGGGACTATTAATTTGTCATAAATTCCGGGAAAAGTATAATTGGGGATCTTAAAATCCAGGTTTCACTGTATTTTGAAGCAACATGCAATTTGGTAAGTGGAAACTATTTCTCGCCAAATTAACACATTGCAATCATCATTTTTTGTAAAACTCATTACCAGGGTTGGCAAAATACTTTAAATTTACTATTTAAATATTTTGCTAAAATACTTTATAAAAATTTAAATACATACACAAAATACATTAGGACTTTATGTGCTATATACATCCGTATTTAAAATACTTCAAATACAATCAATATATAAGGATTTTGTATTATACAATTTTTATAGTAACATATTCAATTACAGTAAATTAGTAACTGACAGTCCTACAAATTTCTGAACAATAAGTATTGCAAAATTTAAAAATCCAAATCCAAATTCAATAGTTGAAAAGAGCTTTCATTTGTCTCTCAATGAGGAGCGGGCACACACGCACACACACACACACACACACACAGACACAAGATGCGTAAGAAACAAAACTAACACTGAAGATGGGGAGAGAAGTTATGACTGATTTACAGATTTATTAACAGCAAAGTAACAATTATTATTTATTGAATGCCGGTTCATAGAGAAATCAGAAAGATATCTCGTGAAATATCCCTGCCAAGCTGTTCATTATTTATAAAAATAATTTACTATTATTATTACGGAACCTGGAAATGATACAAATAGGGAGATCTTAATAAAATTGATAAATATTAATAAAATTACCTCCTGAATTTCTAGATTTTTAATAATTTCTCCTCCTTTAAAACAGTGGCAATGCGACTACGCTTTCTACCCATACGGTTCCTCGTGTCCCAGAAGCGCTGGATTAATCGACAAATTGTAGATATGTTGGGAACTGGCATTTCCGTAAATTTTTCTTGAACCATTTCCTGAGTCTTTAAAGAGGGGAAGGGAAGAGATCTTAGTATTTGAAGATACGAAACATATGCCAAATATTCACAAAACTGTTGCACGCATAAATACCGCGGAAAACGGAATGTGGTTCTTCTTGATTGTCCGCCTCTTGATCGCCAGCATATTAACCAGTAGCACTAGACCGTCAGTTCGTGGTTGTGACTAGCGCTGGGCAAGTGATTGACAGCCCAGACGAATGCCGCCGAAAGTTTCGTTTATTAGTGTCGCGAGGCAGCCTAGTCTACGAAAAAGTGCCTTTTGAACTTTGTATGAGAGATCAAAAGTTAGGAAGGCTACTTAAAACATTTAATTAGTAGACAGTGTTTGATAATTGCCACGAGAGTTGAATAATTGGCGCAGCAGGACTTATTGCTCTAACGTTGCGCTGCACCATTCGCCCCATAGACTTTTAAAAACCCATAATTACGTCGTGATTTGTAAATTCACAAAGGCGTATCGTCGGTTCGAGGACAAGAAGAGAGAAGTAGAGGGCAGCGAAGCGCCGTCGAGGAGAAAGAAGAGGGAGAACCGCAAGATCAACGCAGTCACCGCTTGCGAGGCGAACGCCGCTAACGCTGCTGCCGCCGTTATCTCTACCACCGAGTACTCTGGGCTGAGCGAGGCGCCGGCCAAAACACGCCAGAGGAGAAGAGGGGAGGAGGCGCAGGAACTGCCTTTGCAGCTTCGTTCGGTCGCCCTGGGCTGGCTCGCCGACAACAGCCAGCAAGGACGCTACTGCCGTCACCGCCGCTCCGCAGCTGCGTATCGAAATCCATTGTGATGTCAGGTAATTAACGGTGCCGAAGGAGGAGGAGAGACGCTGGGATAGGTCAGCGTTTTTGAGCAGTGCATTCACGACGCCATCGCGCCGCCGTGCACTGCGGTATTAAATGATTTAGTTGAACGTTGATAATGGAAAGAATTTTTCTAGCCATTCAAGTCAATAAAAATAACTTATTACTAATGCCTTGAAAAGTAACATTGTCGTTGTAGTGAATGTTTAAGGTGTGTGTGAAAAGGGGGAAAATTAAAGGGGAATGTGTGAATGAGTGTTTAAAACCAGGTCATAATGTAGTAAATATTAAGAGTTGTAATTTGTTGTAAAAAGAAAAGTTCAGTAGTCAAGTCAGAATAATTAGTACGACTGTGCAGAAGTATGAGTATTTACCTAATGTATAAGTGTAGTACCAGCACATTTAAATCAATTACATCATTCGTAAATCGGATGCATGCTAGTAAAACCGAGAAAGGCCATATTTTCATTGTTTTTCTAAGTCCACAGAAATGTGTAGAGTGTTGATTTCAAACCAATAAAATCCATGTGTTTTGTTTCATTCCATTTATCTGTGTGTGTTTGGATATTCCTTATCACCAAAAAAGATCCCACTGCCCTGAGGTAATAGAAAGCTCGCTTACAAGCATTCATTTTCATTCTAGAATGCTAGAACAACCGAGAGCTGAGCAATTTAGGAAAGAGTAAATGTCTGCGAACGCGAAAAATGGCGCACGGCGCGAAACAAAAATGGCCGCCATTTGTAAACCAGGTACAATAAAAAAAAGTTAAAGATGGCTTTGAACAGCCAAAACATATGAAAATTTATGTACAAAATATGAAATTTTTTCGAGATGGTCGAGCGACCAGTGCTGGACCACTTAAAATGGATTGACCCATCGGGGAAACGTAACGAGGCGTCAAATATTTGGCATTCATTAAAGTGAAGATCGTTGAGACAGCTTTTAAGGAGGTTGGAGAAATCGGCATAGCACAGATGCTAATATAGTGACACTAACTCCCAAATCGTGGGCTGAGAATAGGGTGTAGATCCTAGCGTACAACCCCGTCACAAGCTCCGCGTGTTCTTTTTCTTCGTGCCCATCAATTCGGTCACTGTCACATTTTATCTACGGGTAAAAGCAAAGGTAGCTTCTCCTGCGATCTTCTAAAAAAATAGGTAAAATTATCTACGAATATCGTGGAGATGATAACATGGACGATTCGCCGCCGATATCAACAAAGTGGCAGACTGGAACAAAGGACACAAACAAACTCAATTACTGAGTTCCCAATGACACATTTGTTCCATCAATATCTCGTTTGTGCTCATTCTTCACACAACCATAGATGTGCTCAATGGTGCTACATACTCTACCCGTTGCCCCTACACATGCAGCAGTGTTTGAAGTCGTATGACCCGCGAGTCAAGGACTTTACAATCCTAAAGCATATATGTAATTTTCATACATACTTCGATTTTAACTCTCGTCATTATGGTGTATCGAGATGAACCTTGCACGTTACAGAATGTGATGACACATGCGAATTCATGCTAAATGTTGGCGATAAATCAGAAAATCGAAAAATCCAGGTTTTCAAATCAAATTCCCAGTTTCTCAAGCCTTTTTCAAATTCCCAGTTTTCAAGGATTCTAGGTTCGCTGGCCACCTTGCTTGAGACTTGCACCAATAACTTAAGCTTAAATTTAATAAAAAATGAAGCGGTTATCATAAAAAGATTTAAAGAAAATAAAAATTGCCCAAGTTTAGCACAAAATTTCGTAAAAAATACTAGTTTCTGAAAAATTGAACATGATATTATTTTTAATTTGTTTTAAATGAACACATTTCATTAAGAAAAATATTTATCTTCTTAATTGTACTAGGAAGACGCCAAAAAAATTTGAATTTTATCATTTTTGAACTATTACGGTTTTCAACCAACACCATACTCTTAATCAGACCTGTACAATTCTCTTGATCATCTTTCAGACTATCCAACAATAGTATACTACTCAAAAACTATGGAGCAGTTTTTGAAAAAGTTTAAACAAAATGAAAATTGCCTATATTTCTCGCAAAATTACGCGAAAAGTAATCAAATTTTTGAAAAATTGTACATGATCTAATTCCAAAATCTACCTTTAAAAAATAATTTCATTAAGGGAAAAAACCGCTATCTTTAATATTTTAGTTGAAGGAAGACCCTGAAAAAGTTTGAAATTTTGCAATTGTCGACAAATTAGAGTTTGAGACCTGACGAAATCGAAAATGAGGCCCGTACCATTTTCTTAAATGTCTTTCACACTATCCAACAACAAAATTTAATCACAAACTATGGAGCTATTTTTTTTTTTTTAAATTTTGAAAGTGTCCAAGAGGCTTCATGTAAAGAACCCCTAGAATTGAAATATCGGTTTCAAATTCAAGGAGCCGCGACATCAGCCAGATCGATTAGAGATTGTCGGTTTTGGAGAAAATCGGCTGAACGATTTAGACGCTAGCGTTGTTCAGACGGGCGGGCATGTTTTGCGGTCAATCGATATTTTGGTAACAAGAATCCACAAAACATGGATTCAGGCTACACCATGTGTATGTGTATGAGTGAGTGTTTTATTATTATTTTTCGTTAACATCTGGATTTACCTACTTTTTCGTTGCTTGGGCCCTGTAATACGAGTTTTTCTGCCGAAAATCCGTCGTTTTTTCGCGGAACATTACATTCTACACTTTACTCTATATTGCGTCATACAGCTCTGCTTCATACACATTTCTCTCTACTGCGTAAACAGTAGAGATAAAGTAAAAATGATTCTTAAAATTAATATAATTTTTATAAGTAATTTTATCATAATCCATTGGGAGCAAACAATCATTAGCTAGAATTCTACATCAACAATCAATTTTTTAAACACAAGAATATTTTTCCCTGTGTGGTTTCTGGAATTGAAATTCCATTTTCCAGAAATTGTTCAGCCTGACAACATAACGGACACATTGGGCAGAGTCCAGTGCATGAGTAGGCCTACTTGTGCTACAAATGATTGCGTGAGTGGCTAAATGTTAACAAGGGAGATAAATTTGATGCTTAACTTTTGAGAACTTGCTTTAAAAACAAAAAAACAAGTCCAGAACAGGCAATTTCTAAAAAAATAATTTTTATGTCTTCTGGACAATGCTCAGTTTGTAACGAAATGCAGAATGTTGAAGGTGGTGTTCTGAAGATTTTAGTAGAAATAGAACCGCGTATGGAATACCCTTCAAACTCTAATAAGCCTCTAACGCCCACGCAGAGGTACATGATATTTAAGTTTTTGTGCTACAGGATATATTCAATTTGTGGTAGGAGATTACAATCGAATTTTGATATACGCAGAATACCCTACCTAACAGGATACCTGTTGCACCTACACTTGCAGCAGTGTTTAAAGTTGTGTGATGCACTAGTCAAAGACTATGCAATCCTCAAGCAAACACGTGGCACTTCTCATTAACATTATTAATTTTCGAGTTATAAGGGAAACGAATCAGAAAAACTGTAATTCTCGAAAACAAGTGACACAGTTTGGTTCACGAGTTTTGATTACCTTACTACTCTAATAGGTGCATGATGCACTGACATACCTTTTAAATCATAATCTCTGAAACTATTGCAGATATCGAAATATCTTTTTCACCAAAATATTACAAAATAATTAATGCATAAGCAATTTTTTTTGTAAACAATTGTTCAAAATTACATTTTTCCAAAAAAGATTTCCCCAAATAAATTTTCGAATTGCCCTCATAGTCCCAGGATGAATATCAAAAATGTGGGCTTATAGGGCAATGACGACGTGCTTCCTGAATCTAACATCATACCAATCTCCAAATCGGATGAATAGGTGTCGTAATGTAAAATTTGGCAAAATGTAATGTGTCCCCTCCCCCATCCCACACCGTCTGGTCTGGGGTAGGGAGGCAGGGTACAGAGGCCCTCAAGCGAAGTAGAGAGCCAGGCAAACTTCAGCAGTTCTCTTGTGGTCCACCTGGGATCTGTCAGTTCCGTGATTTCCATATTTTCCACCCCTCAACATTAGTTTGACATTCTCATATACGTATGTATATACTGAGCATATTATATGAAGTATAAAGAAAGTTATGAAATTCTGCGGAAAAGAGATTTCGGGAATTCAACGGAAATGCCATAAAAATCAGTAAAATCAATTGGAATTACAACTTGTAATTATGATTTTCAAAATTGAATATTCTGAAACTATAGATCTATGTACAAATTTTATGAACTTACCAGAAGAATCAATAATTGTACTGCAACCCAGCTGACTTGGTTCAGAACACATAGAGGCAGCTGACGTGGATCTGCTGGTCTTATTCTGAAAAACGGAAAGGCATTCTGAACAAATATGAATGAAAAGAGCACTTTTCATCCAGTTTTACTTTTTAATCCTTTCAGCCAGGGACTCAAAACTGTTACTTACCCAATGTTCCCAGATGGTAACTAATTCAAGAATATTTGACCAACATATCTATACTGCGATTTTCATAACTTTGTCCCTGACAGGAATCAGCTGTTGACGGTTTCATCCAATCGGGAGCTTAAACATCATCACAGCGACGTCTCTGTTGTGAAATGTAAGCTCCTGATTGGATGACAGTGAAACAGCTGATTCCTGTCAGGGACAAAGTTACGAAAATCGCAGTATAACCTCAGGAACCTGGGGCTGACAATATTTTGATAAACTTAAAAATATAAGTCAACAACTCACAAGCATCTTTAAAATTTTTAAACTATGATGTCACATTCTTGGCAAATTACTAAAAAAACCTGTGCAACTTTCCTTCTCTGGAGAATATTGATTAATAAAAATCTAAGAGCACATATAAGAAAAGGAAAGACTTACAGTCAATACTTACCTTTTCCAAGTTAAAATTTAGAATAGAGTTCTTGATTTCCCTATCTTTTTCCATTTCTTCTGGTCCCAACAACACAACACTGTTCAGTTTATCTGGCTTAAATTTAATATCCTTTGACACTCTATCTTTAATGCTGTTAAACACCAGATTCAAAGCTCTGGGTATGATCCCAGGCTTCTCTGAATTGCCTAAAAAACAAATCATCAAATACAATAGTTTCAAATTGTAACATAGTTGCACATAATTACGTTTTTTTTCTTTATCCAATTGTGTTCCAGCCCATCACACATCTTTGTCCAGTGTTACCATTGCAGTTTCATGATTCATCATAAAAGTAATAAAAATATGGTCATAGAGAGAACACTAAAGGACTGTATAACAGAATAAAAAATTAAAACATGTCCATCAGGAATAGTAATACACAATTCCCAAATTTGATATACCCAAAAATTATTTTTCCAATTGTGATAGAAAACATTAACACAAAATGTTTTCTGGGATTCTGAAAATATTCATTTATTTGGTCATGAAATGGTTGCATTACATATAAATAATCCAATTTACACTTCACCTCTTGAAATAAAGCTGCTCCTTTCACATATTACTATTATCATGTTGAAAGAGGTTTCTCAGTTCATTAAAACAAAACTTTTCAATACAGATTTCCACAATACAAAATAACCTTGAAACTATACCGTTAATTGTAAATAAGGGCTGTTATTGTAATGCTTATTGAAGGGATTTTCAATTCAAGCTTAAACAATGCACGTGAGAAATTTTCCAAAAACCCCTATCACATATTTATGTTGGGGACCAAACCACAGAGTCGTACATTAAAAACACAGATCACAGAAACAAATCATACAGTAAATAGATGGTATTTAATTATTTATTAAGGTCCGATTAAATTAAGAAGGTGATTGACATTTGTGAGTGGAGGGGAGTGACGTTGCCAGGTCAGCAAACCTCTGAGCACGTGTTACTGGGACACGAAAACAAACACTTCAAAAAATACGTGTAAAAGTGTAAAAAATACGACAAAAGCCTAACCTCAACGCAACTCATCACAACACAGTACACATTGCGCGCACAGCACAGGCAGAAACGCGGGCGGCGTGGCGGCAGGGAAGTAGCTTGCGATGCTCAAATGTTCCCCGTGTTCGGCAGCAGGCAACTGAGCGACCTGACACGTCACGTTTTGTCTCTCTGGTTGGCAGCTGCCATGGAAACGGGAAAGGCGTCCTGACGTCACACAGAACTGTCAATCACCTTCTTAATTTAATCGGACCTTACACTACCTTCCACATCACACAAATCGTAAACAAGACTAAGGGCCATATTCATAGTCATCACTTATAATAAGGAAAACTGTAAAGAGTTCCTTATGTTTTTCAATTCATAGTCGCAATTTCTCTGCATACATAAGAAACTCCTTATACCTGTAAGTAAAGCCGTCTATTGGTGAGTTGAAAACAGTCGTAATTTGAGAAATGGATATGGACTACTATTATGCACATTATAATAATGTTTATAGTGGTATTGTTCTTCATAGCAACTATCTATATTTACGTGACATGTACAACCCTCCGGAAACGCACAACGATCAAGAATATTTAAGAAAAGGTATTGTTTTACCCGGATCAAAGAACATGTTTCAGTAAACGTTGGTGGCAATACCCAGCTATAACTAATTGAGGTTTACCTATTTTCCACTATTTAAGACACTGATTAAGGTACTATCACTCTTTAAGTAATTGTGTAGGTTTGGTTACCCCACACACAGGACGCATGCATAGGAATAGTTCACAGCCAGCTTGATGGGATGTTTCAGGCAGAATTCAAGCTGACTGTGAACCACTTAATGTGCTGTTGCCACGCAAGATGCTGCTAGTGACGTACTTACATTAAGTATGGTCTATATACATCAAATGTGCATAAGCATTTCCTTATGAAAAGTAACTTCTTGTAGCTTAAGTATTTTCTAATCCTGTAAGTGACAACTATGAATATGGCCCAAATAAGCCGACTAATCACTTACCTTGAATGGTGTAAGTTTTCCCAGCATTAGTTGCACCATAAGCAAAAAGGAGGGAATTTGCACCATGGAGAAAATTGGTCAAAGGCATATTACAAGTTTCATTGAAAATTTCTTCTTGTTGACATTCTGCACCAAATATTTTAGTAAATTTATATCTATAATTAAAAATAAACAAATTTACTTGAAGTTCAAACATCACCTTATATACCAAGAAAGTTAAACAAAGCTTACTGCTGGAAAATTCCTTTTCGAGACTTCTGGGCCTCATTAAAAATTGGTGATAAAGTAGTATCATCAAGGGCCACAAAGGTGCTACTCTGCAATAATTAGTAAGATTCAAAATTACAAGAATTAAATAAAGAGATGAAAACAAAATGTTGATTTTTCTCAACAGAAATGCAAATAATTTAAGAAATAGTGTACATATTTAGAAATTATTCACTCATTTAACTCTGTACAACGATACAATAACTCAAATAAATAAATTGTTTAAGTATGTTACTGCAATTTAATTGCAACAATGCAGGAATGTGCTTTTATCAATAGGCAGTGAAATAGAAATCTCAGCAAATATTCTCTTCAGCACAAAAATTAAGTAGAAAAGAACTTCAGTTTTCTAAACAGTGCAATGACAAATTCACTACCTCAAAAGCCAAGTACAGACCTTAATTCACAATAACATTGTCAATAAATAAATGTTGAAACATTTTCGTGTACTATTCACAATACATGGAATAAGGTGTGTTGAAACATTCTTTATGAGGCAGAAAAACTAAAATCCCAAGAAACAAGGACTCTGAAAAAATCACAGCTTTCCACAGATAGCATAAACTGGAACTGATAAGTAAAAAAACTTTACAAGCATAATATTTTTGTTTTAATTACGTTTACACCTACAAAAATGTAAATTGAATTGTAAAAGGCAATTTTAATGCAACAAAACAAATCTTTTTCTCCCATTTCTTAACACTTTCATACTTACATAAGATTTTTAAGTGACATTGTCACAAACTCATTTTTAAATTACCAACAAGAAGCAAAATTTTAAAACAAATACTAAACTAACGAGAAGTACACTTAAGCATTAAGTATGAACGTAACAACGCAAAAACCAGCATAATTCAATCCCCTGTAGTAGTATTCATTAATTTAAATGCCTACGCCTCCTTTCCCGAGCAACATAACTTACCTTTCCAGTTTTAGGCTTCATCCGTAAATATACATTCCTCCTATCTTTATCAATTCCTACTTCAGACATTTTAAATGGGTGAACACGAGGTCTTTTAGATAGGCTCTTATTAGGCGTTGCAGAATGTAAATACGATGGTTTCTCTCTCATCATCTTTCGCTTTAACAGAAGAACACAACACTCAAAACACGTAACTGAAATAACACAAGAACTCACAATAAGAATCCACGAATTACGTCCAAACAAAATACATTGCCCAGATCCATTTGCACTAGCTTGTCACTACAAAATCAGAGGCCAGGAGAAACACACAAGCAAGCACAGTATCGGTCAGTCAACGGTTTTCATTTACACACGCTTGCGGAGCAACTTCAAATTCGACGTTCCTGCCAGTTATGCCTCTAACCAATTACAGTAGACTACGCTGCACCACAGTATCGCAAGCTGATTGGTTACTTCTTTTCGCTACAATTGTACCATTGGTCAGTTTTATTAGAAACTTTCTATCGATAGTTCGATTGTGAAGAAATCGATGAACATACGATATGTGGTTCCGCGGAAGAAATGAAAGTAGAAATAAAACGACAAAAAATATTTTAAACCTTATTGTATAGAAATTTATTCATAAGAATGTTTAAGGGCGTCTACCAAGAAAAGCGTATATACCATTTATTTTCACAAATTCCAGGATATCGTAATATTTTAGACGAAATTCAGCCGACGGTCTTAAGACTACCATCGATCGTTAAGAGGGCTGTTACAAATTTGCATACGTCCTTAACACATTTATGCACGCGAACACGCATTCTTACTGAGCATGGTTTCTCCTCGTGTTTATATAATGCACACTAAACCAGATCAATAACGGCAGCGGAGCCCACTAGGAGGGGGATACGAAAAGGAAATTTGCTGCAGGTGTCGACCTAAATATTTTGGTTCAATACACCTGGAAGCGAATTTTTTGGCCTGGATAGTTTCGCTTCAGAGTCGTCTCTCACGTATGCCAATGATCATGTGTCGAAAACCGCTATACTCACAAAAATGCAGATTGGGAAAAATATACTAAAATAAACATTAATGGCCAACCCTGAGTTTAAGACATCGCTAACCTAATTTTGGAAACAATGTACTGAAAATTAGAGGTATGTTTGTTTGTTCAAATGTGAATAAACAAATATATCTCCTCAACATGTGAGTTTTGAAGAAACTACATTACAAATATTTTGAAGCGCTTGTACTCACAAATAAATATAATATAAATATAAAAACAATATAATATAAATATAAAAACAATATAATATAAATGTAAACACAACATAATATAAATAAACACAATAAAATATAATATAAATATAACAATATAAATACCGGGTGATCAGTTTAACCCTTATCACCGTAGTGCGGTCTGTGAGACCGCTGCGATATCGGTTTTATCTGCTGCTGGCGCAGCGCACGTTTGTTTTTCCTGGTAGGGCTATGTATCTTATCGGCAGGGATTTCTCATTTCTCCGGTGCGTTTCCCGTGCCCTTGCGGCAGTAGTCTGGCGTCTGTAAGGGAAGGAACTTGCGGCGCGGTCTCCGAGACCGCACTACGGTGTGATTGTTTCCATACTTACGTAAATTTCCATACTTGTTTACATACTTTTTCATGTTCTTTCAGCATTGTATTTAAGATGTTTAAAAATATATGTGCTATTATCTTTTGCAAAAGGTGTCCGTTTCAATTTTCTTTGAACTTCCCCAATTATCAGTCGTAAATGTAGTTGCAATAGTGTGAGATCATTTAGTGCTTGTAGTAACTTAGTTCAGCTCAATTTCACGTTCAAGGAACTAACAAAGACGTAATAGACGAGATTGAGTTGCATTAATTCATAATAATCTTAAGTTTTAAAAAAAGGATGTTTAATTCGGCGGTCTCAGAGACCGCGCTACAGTGCTAACGTGACAAAAATCGCACTACGGAGGTTAAGGGTTCAAATGCAACCCTCAGCAGGAAGAACGAATTGCACTGGCAACTATGTTTGAGCGGTTCGGATAGTTGCTGAGGTTTCAGGCAGGTAAATTGTCGGAAAGTACGCTTAATCCTCTCTCCCCTAATGCCACTAAGGCAAGCGCCTGCTTGTTTGCCGTGGAAAGAAAAATATTGAGAAGAACAGTAATTCCTTTGTAAATTGTTTCAAAGTGAAATAAGCTTGCCATGTAAAATAATTAAGGTATATTAAATAACAAGCTTTCCGTAGGCAGTGAAGAGTAGTCAAGAAAAGTCCGTTGGCAGTGAAGACCCACACTCTGATGGATTTCAAATTGTAGAATATAGAAGAAAGTGTAAGATGGCGAAAAATCATGAGGCCATAATAGAAACCGCAAATTAAGAATGTCATGGAAATGAACCTTCCGGGAACCAGAAACCAGCTCGGGTAAGGATCTCAAAACAAAAGTAAATGACATGGGCCAAGAGAGAAATGCTTATAAATTCAATAATAGGGACAGGAAAATGCAGCAATCAATTTAAAGCAGCGCCAAAAAGATAATGGCTATTCGTAGGAAATCTTGCATCGGTCGCAACCAAAGAACAGCTTCTAGAATTCCTAAAATCCTTTCAATTTAAGGACACAATCTGCAAGGAACTACACACTAGAACAAACAAGGCATTCAAGTTTGGGGTTCCCGAGTCACATGCAGAGATAATTCCCGACATATGGCCGGAAGGTGTGACGGTCAAGCCCTTTCGATTTCGGGGCAGATCCAAACCGTGTAGCACCACTAGTTCGTTGTCATGGCCCGGCAATGAAATTTTGTCCGACGAAAATTCGCCATTTTTTCGCGCAGCATTACATAACTTTCCCTATATTACGTATATCACTCCGTGTATACGTACGTATACGGGAAAGTAAAAAGTGATTTAAGGCAATTTTCTTCCACGTCCAAATAAAGTTAACGCGCGTGTACTTTATGATGTATGATTTAAGTATTTACAGATACTGCGTGAGCGAATTCGTCCCTAGTGATTTTGTGAGTATCTGAGTGTTAATCATTTAACAATGCCAATCATTTGTTTACAAGAGTTGTTTTCAAGCATGATAAAGTGGAACTAAAGTTCCGCCGCAAGATTGGTTGGCTGGAAATTTATTTCCAAACATCTGTAAAATTATGTGGTTCAATACTTTTATTTAAAACCTACAATTTACTCTTTAGTGTTATATTTACTCATAATTTACTCAGGTACTTACTGACAAAACATATTGTGGGTAAACATTTTTGATGAATATGTTGTATTCTACAGAACGTACTGTCGTAATAATTTTCTTATATCCCTCTTATTTTGGATATCTAAAGCTTGGATTTACAGATACTCCGCGCGAGCAAACATGACCTTATTGATTCTGCAAATATCGGAGTGATAATCATTTATGTATTTGAAGGAAAAATATTCAATTTTATAGTTGTATGAAAACGCCGAAAAAAATTCAAACTTTCAATTTTGGAAAATTCAGAGTTAACCGTGGAAATCGGACCTACGCCACCTTTATAAGTGTATATTACTCTGTTCTTACAAGAAATTTAAAGAAAAAATTTGGAGCCGTTTTTGAGAAAATTTTGAAAATGTCCTGAGGCTTTCATGTAAAGTATCCCCAAATTTTATAGAATCTTTTTCAAAATCTCAAAGCTTCGACTCGAGCCATTTTGACAGGGTTTTCTTCAATTTGAAAAAAAATCGTCCGCATGGTATAGGCGCTAGTAGTGTTCACGGACGAACGGACGGACAGACGTTTTGCTTTCATTTGGTTTTTCGGTATCAAGGACCCACAAAACAGGGATTCTGTATACACCATGTGTTAGGGGATTTTTTTTCTTAATTTAGCAACTGGTTTTATCTACTTTTTCGTTATCAGGGCCCGGCAATGAATTTTTTCTGTCGAAAATTCGCCGTTTTTACTTTCCCATGTACGTACGAATACACGGTGTAATGTACTTAGTATAGGGAAAGTTATGTAATGCTGAGCGAAAAAAATGGCGAATTTTCGCCAGAAAAAAATTCGTTGCCGGGCCGTGATAACGAAAAAGTGGATAAATCTAGTTGCTAAATTAAGAAAAAATATCCTAACACGTGGTGTAGCCAGAATCTCTATTTTGTAAGTTCTTGATACAGAAAAACCCATGGAAAGCAAAACGTCCGTCTGTCTGTCCGTCCGTCTGTGAACACTACTACAGCGCCTAAACCATTCGGACGATTTTTTTCGAACTGAAGAAACCCCTGTCCATCTGGCTCGAATAAATTCTCTTGTTTCTTTTTATTCATAATAATTAGAAAAATTGTATTTCTATATCGATTCCGGATGAAAATAATTTCCCCCGAGTTCCGCAAATATTTCCCTTTGCATTTATGTTCCGGTGGCTTTGAGGTGGTATATTCGTGCCAGTCGCTAGTAAAAAACTTGACCCTTTATTACATATACAGATTAACAATAGCTACTTTTTTTAATTTTATTTTATGTCGCATCAAAAATATTTACTTGTAAACGTAAACTTGTGAAAAATAGCTACTTGTAAACGTGAACGGAGAATTTAAATTATTTGTAAATAATTAAAAAAGAAGTATTAAATAATTGCTCTAGAAAAACAATGTTTACTTATAAGTTTAGTCTCTCACATGATTTTTCGTTTTCCTAAGCTGGCAATACTTCACAGCTGTGCCAATATATTCATAGCTCCATGGCAATACCTAACATAGTAGGTTAGGTTGACTTCAACACCCGCACTTCCCTATCTTTCTGCGTTGAATATTAGTCCATGTCGTTTACAATACGTTAAAAGTGGAATATCTTCAAACAGTTTACAGTAGTGTGTGGTAGAAATTTTTTAGTTAGGATGGCTTTCGCTCGTACACCGAGAGAAATAGTGCTTACAATTGCATGACTTATACAGCATAACTCCTAGGCCGAGAGCCAGTACTACTGATAGCGTGGCAACATATTTTATCAATAGTTGATAAAATGTATTATTACTACTCAGAATGCTCGGTGAGGTATTTAATACCATCGCATTGCTCAAAACAGTTACTATGTACTGAGTAAAAGAAAAAAGTACTTTCATCGTATAATTTCTTTAATATACTTAAAAAAAACAACCTTTGCCCGCGAACATTTTTCCGTAAGAGCCTGTACTAATTTTAACTTCTTTTATTCAAAATTTAGGCCGGTAAGGGCCAATTTTTTCCTACCATCTTCAAGAACAGAGATTTTCCTTTCATTTACGGTATTTTTAGGTTGTTTTTTTTTTTCATCGTGGTTGGTCAAACGAACATTCTACTTTAACTGACTACCGAAGTACACAATTGTGGCGGGCGCGGCAATTGGTTCCCGGTTCGAGCGCTCGGCAGGAAAGACTTCGAAATGCGGTCGGTTGTTTTCCGCAGAATGCGGTGGTCTTCTGGACAAAAGCCACCATGGATTTAGAATTCGCTCCTGATTTTTCACACACACACACACACACACACACACACACACACATTCTGCAATCTTCGATCCCTGCCTGCAGTCGGCTTTGCTCGCGCTTCCTTGACCCCAGGGGCCGCCTACTATGATTAAAACATGAGGATGATGCTTCTTCGCTCACGTACCGTGCACTCTCCTATCCACACGAACCTCCTGCGGAATCATCGCGGGCAATCGAGGTCACAACAACGGCGATCGTAAAGGGACGAGAGAGGGAGACGTGAAGTTCTGCCGGACCGAAAGATCTGACGCACTGCCGACATGTTGAAGAAATTTTGCGTAGTTCCTCCCTCCTCTTGCACCGTTGAAGGTTCTATAAACGCTTGGGATATGTTCTATTCTTCCGACCAAACACGAGTGACTGTCACCCAGTATCGTCCGGTGGGTTGTGAATTATGAGGGGGCGACACATCTGTCCGAACTATCACGTACATTTTACCTCTTAAAACATTTCTTTAACGAGGAAAACTATAGAATGTAGTGCACCACGAATTTGTACGTATCGGGATTTTTAATCCTCGTCCAAGACAACTTTTACGATAATAACGGAAGATACAATTGTGCTTACGCGAAAATAAGATTTTTTAAAATATTTCCTGCAAACGAGTAATTTATGAAATCAGATGAGTCAGTATTCTCAGCTCAATAAGTGCGGACTCTGCTGAACACAACCCTAATAGCAGCACGCTGACCCCACCCAACTCCCAGTAGCCTCAACCTTCTCGCATCTCGCATGCACCAGCTAAGTGTGGCGTCGTGGCAATGTTTCCAAGCAAGCAAGTGGCATACCTGAGCCGGAAGCTGTAGTGAAAGGGCGCGCCTGAGCTAAAAATAAAGGGGCGACCGACAGGATGTGACTGCTCCAGGAAACATCCCACGCAAACAAAGTGTTGAAGGTTAGTGGCGAGTCTGGGATGATTGTGTAAGACCCCTAGAATTGGCTAGCCATCGAGCCTGGGGACGCCGACATCATGACGCCGGGTGGGGGAGACGAGGGTGTATATAAGGCGGACTATTTCTGCTTTCGAGATTCAGATAGATTCGTAGAGCTTGTTGTTAGCCGAGAGTCTGGGTGGGATCTCCAGTGTACTCGAGCACGTGGTTTCCGGGGCGGAGACCGGTTTTTGGCGCCAGGCCATGAAGACACTTGGATACCGGGGACTTAACGTCCGATTGCATCGCATCATGCGTTGTACCTGCTTTCGAGTAGTGGCACTGGGCTGCACGGTCGCGGGGTTTTCGCGGCTAAGGGGAAGAAAATGGTTGCCGGGGTTTAATTAGTATTTGTAAAAATTTCTTTAAATGTTAAGTTCTTGTAAATAAATGTAAATACAGTTATCTTCAACGCAGTGTCTGTGTCATTCACTCCAATACGTCACATAAGGACGGACTCCCATAGTCCACTCCAGCGACCCACTCCAAAAACGTTTTCTTTCGCTGAAGTGGGCACATAAGTCTAGACTCGTTCTTAAAAATAAACGAGTCGATATAATACTTTCTACAATTTGAAATGTGTTGTGTTCGGTGACTCTATTGTGCGTCACGTAGGTCACGCAAACCTTCACGTAAAATGCTTCCCGGGAATCCGCGTAGAGCAGCTCAAATCACAAATTGAAGCTAGCGATGTGGAAGCCCCAGAAACTTTTATCATTCACGGAGGCTTAAATAACCTACGGAGATGTCGCTTGTTTGACCACCTCATGGGTGACATCTACGAACTTGGTGTAGCAGCTAAAATGCGCTTTCCGTCCGCGTGCATAGTGCTGAGTGGTGTCATTGCCGCCGGGATGTTTGGTCCCGTAAGGTCGTTAGGGTAAATCGCGACATGGGCTATGTGGCAAAAGCGCTTGGATGCATGTTTGTGGATCCAAACGGGTGGATCTCGGAGAGCGCGCTAGGTCGAGACCGCATTCACCCCAACCGGAAGGGCGTTGCGGAGCTCAGTGGTCTCTACCAACACCACCTAGATACTAGGTGGTGTTGTCTCTACACCGGGGTGGCTGAGTTCTGCACAGTGCACACGGCCCGTAGCCCGTTGACGCCGTGAGCGTCCGCCAGTCTCGCGCTCCATGGCCAAATTAAACTTACCGGCAGTGGCGATGGAGCGGGGACTCAGGTAACAGAGGATTCAGCGGAGTGTGTGTGACAGTGAAGAAGACGGTGACACGTCCGTTAAGCTGGCAAAGCCATTTTCAAAAAAACACATTTTCTCTATACCCAGAATTTTGTGCTTTCCAAATATCCAAAAATAATTTTTTTGCTCTAACAATTTTTCCAAAAATTGATGGCTTTGCTGGCTTATTGTTAAGCTGGCAAAGCCAATTAGCCAAAAAAATTAATATTAATTGTATTCATTCTTCTTCATAAAATATTGAATTTATTATATGCCTTAGCACAAGCTCGAAGTGACTGAGGTATGAATATCTTTTTCTTTCTGTAATTGAATAGCAAAAGGAATTAGAGTTCTGTATTTGGTCAAGTTACAAATAATACAGTAACACTAAAAGGAAGTTGTAGTTTGAATAGGTAAAGTAATATTTACAATTTGCTTACGTGATTGAATATTTGGTATACAAATTGATCCTGATTGTGATGACAAAACATAATCACTCTAAATAAATGCGTGATTATTGGATGCATTATCTTCTTCAATTAGAGCAGATGTTGATCTCTTGAATATATTTGCCTGCGCCATATGCAAACCCTACCATCAGCTCTTACCAACTTGATATCAGGACTCATCTGACCCAGCCACGATTTTAGAGTCGTCTAGGCTTTAATCGATATGGTCAAAAGCCTTCGCTTTGCCCTTCCTTTGGCGAAGAGTGGTAAAGCTGGATGACGAAATCCGGGGGGGCAGCAACAGGCATACATTAGATCATAAAAAGGACATTAAAGATTCATTGGGAAATAACTGCTTTCCTTGTATTTCTATATACAAGTCACTATTTTTTTGTATTTACACTCAAATTATATCCAAGAAAAATATAAGAATGATCTAGGGACATTACAATTAAACCAAAACAAAATAATGATTTAAGACTAATAACTGATGCGTTTCTAAGTCCGAAAAAAGGGGTTGACCACAAAGTGAAATTGGATCAATCAGTTTATTTATATATATTTTTTGACAAGGAATCCAATGAAAATAGTCATTTTGTTTCTAAATCAAGCATTCGACATGAAATTCTAAAACAACTTGTAAAAAAAGTTTAAAAAGTAAGATTTTCAGTGAAAATCGTCCTTTATGTTGGTCGTAAGTACCAAAAATATCAAAATAAATTGGTGTATATCTTAGAAAATTGTCTAAAGAATACAGTTCGTTACGTTACATGTCAAGAAAATCTAAATTCCGCCTAAATTCAGCGTCAAAAGTGAGAAGAGGGTGAGAAACACATTTTCGATATTATGACACTATAGTAAGATAACAAATTATAACATTTTGTTTTTCTAGGTTATTTTGGGGGTAGAATAAGATAGCATTTTCCTCTTCTAGTTTGGTCGTGGGCCAGTTATACCTATCTTATTCCGCTATACCCTTTCTATGTAACAATAGTTCGAAATACATTCATGTCCGGTTGTGACCGATTCATTCGCATGTGTCCGATTTTCACGGTTAGTCCTGAATTTTCGAAAATTGCAAAAGTTGGCGTTTTCTCCCCGTCTTCTTACAATATTGAAGATAATGATTTTTCTTTGAATGAAATTCGTTCTCCAACGATTAGTTATTTCATTAACGTCAGGTACATTATTTTGAAAATTTTTGTTTTTGAGCAAAGGCACTAGCCGGATAAGGGGGGTTTCTGGCCTTCGTTTGCAATTCGACTCAGATTTTTCTCACAAGTTTGGATGTAGCAAATTTAATTATTTTCAAAATGAGGCAAAAATATCCATATGGTAAGTAATTACAGCGAAAAAAGTTTTTTCGTGTTTAAATTAAGAAAATAAACATTTTATGGCATTTATTTTATTTCTTTGCTTCTGATTTGAACTTTGCCGTAATAAATGGTTAATTATAATTAACTTGTAGATGCCTTTCAGCTCATAAATAGAGTAATAAATTGATTAAAATTATTTTTTTTCTATAAAAATGTTTACTTTTTTTTTAATAAAAATTCACCTAGTTCATAAACTTCCAGAAGGAGTTTCAGATAGTGCTACTTATGAAATGTAGACAATTTTATACGCTTTCGAGTGTTTCAATTTAAAGTACTTTGCCAAAACAGAATATAGTGTATGAGTTAGGGTAGGGAACCCACAGCTCACGAAAATGTTCATGGACTGCCCTTTCCCTCTTTGTACATCACATCGTTTTTAATTATTTTTTATGTTAAATAACACTACCTACAAATCTTACAATCTTCCTACAAATAATTTCCAAACATTAGAAATATTTTACTTGAACTATATGGCACCCCTTAAGATGTACCACCCTGGGCCACAGCCCATTTAGACCCCATCACACCTGACAACAATGACTATTTGCAATCAAGTGTGGCATGAGAACATGAGAAACATTTTCTGAAAGGTGCCCTCAGTATTTTTCAATTACCCACCCAACCCTTCGTGTCCCATCTGAAGTGCCTTGCCCTGAATCTGATCATCAAAAAGACAAATAATGTTTATTTTAACAAAACGATATAGAATGAATTAGTTTTTTAATTTGCCTTAAACAAAACAATTTAATATGCCTTAAACAAATAATGTACTTCAGCTTCCGGGTCAATGACTCCCATCTCGATCAGGTTTTTGTCCAGTTTCCCTGATTCATTGAGCAAATGCTGAGATGGCCCCTTATTTTGCTTCTGGACGTAAATGTAGCTTCACTGTGCACACGTTTTGTTGAGCACTCCTTTTGCTTGTAGTGGTAGGAGTAGAATTGATGTTCGTTACTATTTTGTTAGCAATGCAGAAAAAATCAAATCAAAAAGATGGATGCAAAAAGTTTGAAAACACCTGATCTAATCTATCAAATCCTTAATTTGATAAGGGCATGCCATAATCAGGTAGTCTTTTAATTTAATTTTGAACTGATTTCCATTTGTCAGTTTAATACATTTTGGCAATTTATTGAACATTATTATTGCATTGTAAATGGGATCTTTACTTGTTGCGGCTGCTTTAGAGTTGAAGCTTTGAGTGGTAGCTTTCATGTCTGCGAGTGTTGTATTTACATAGTTCATTATTTTTTGAGATATTAAGTGTACTATTATCTTTTAATAGAATAATTAACCTGTATGCATACAGTGCTACTATAGTAGGAATTTTATATTTGGTGTCGGCCTAATAGTTCCTACAACATTGGGTTGGTTTTAATTTGAACATGCATCTTAGTGCTCTATTCTATACATGATATATTATACCATAATATTCAGTTAAGAGAGATTCAGTGTTCAAGTATTGTAAGAAGTAATGCAGGAGAAAAATGTTGGAACTCACTTCCATCATTTCCAGTGATTCCAAGAAAATTATGGCATTTAATTCTTTGAATAGCCTTTTTATTCACTTGGATGTTACAAATATCATTAGTATTGTCCATGCTATGATGATTAAATAACATACTTTTTGTTTTATCAGCATTCATCGTTAGATTATTTTGACTTAGTAAGTGTATATTTATGTCATTGAACCGTTAATGTTTTCTTCCAGGTTTTCTAAGTCTTTCTCACAAAAAATAATTGAGGTATCATCTGCATCAGATATTAATTTATAATGTGGTAGTACTGGAAAGTCATTAACATACATTCAAAAAAGTAAGGGACCTAGTACTGTACCCTAAGGAACTCCTGAGGTTACAGTCGCAAATTTTGATTGTATTTTATTAATAAAAATTCTGATTCCCAGTATATTTCAGTACACTGCCTACGATTTGGTAAATATGATTTCACAAGATCATTCATTCTTCCCTTTATTCCTACATGTTCTAATTTTTCTAGAAGTATAGAACGTGACACCGTATCAAATGCTTTGGAAGAGGTCAATACATATGCTTGTTGTATGTTGATTATTTTCAAGGTTTCCTAATATTTTGTGTATAAAGTTAGCTGCAGCGGTGATAGTTGACACGCCTTTCCGAAACCCATGTTGTGTGTTAACAATTACATTATATGACGCTATAAAATTACACATCTTCTAAAAGAAAACTTTTTCAAAGAGTTTAGCGAAACTTAATGTAAGTGTTATAGGTCGATAATTGTGAACACCATAAAATTCGCCCTTCTCATACAAGGGTCTTACAATTTACTTATTTAACAGTCAGAAAACAAATAGTAGTGTTACCTTACCTAAAAGATAACAAAATAAACAATCATCACTCCGAACCAAGAGATGTGATCTATGGGGTCCTGCAAGGATCTACACTAGGCCCGATTTTATTTCTCATATTTGTAAATGAGTTTTCCATTAATAATGGAAAACAACAAAACAGTACTTTTCGCTGATGACACGAATATAATATTCAAAGAAAGAACAACAAAATCTCTACAAGACAAAGCCAATTCTGCCATTGACAAACTAACTCAATGGACCCACCAAAACGAAGACAAAACAATCACAATGCATTTCCGCAACTCTCACTCACAACAACACTCACCAAATTTAATGTTAGAAGGTGACAGCATGACATAAGCACAGAATACAAAATTTCTTGGAATCACCATACAATCCAACCTCAAATGGAATTCACACCTACAAGATATTAATTTAAAATTGAGCAAACTTAATTATGCTCTTAGAATAATAACAAGAAACAGCACCAACGAAACAATCGTAACGTACTTTGCGAATGTGCACTCTGTTCTCAAATGCAGAATAATAATGTGGGGCCAAGCACCAGAGGCTAAGCAGACATTCAAATTACAAAAGAGAATCATCCGAACAAAAACAAATACAAAAAGAACAGAGTCCTGTAGACCTCAATTCTAAAAATTGAACATACTTCCGCTGCCTTGTATATACATTTACGAAGTTCTCATGTTTGTAAAGAAAAATCTAATAAACAACAACACACCTTACAAATTTAACTCAAACTTACACTCATATAACACAAGACAATCATATAACCTTCATCAACTATTATGCCAAAAGGGTACATTCTCTACAGGAATACAATTCTTCAATAAATTACCTATACATCTGAGAAACATAACAGGAATACACAACTTCCAAAATAAACTTAAACACTTCCTTGGCCAAAAACTTTTTTATAATGTTCAGGAATACATCAGTAACTAATATGTGCAAACTGATTTCAGGTGCTGCAGTAGGACTCGGTGTAGGAATAGAAAAAAACCTGCCTCCTCCTCACCATTTCAAGATTGGACAATTGAATATACTAACATTATTACATTATATGTAGCTGTTACCATAATTAATATTATGTGCTTTTATTTTTACTATTATTACTATTATTATTATTATTACTACTATTATTATAAGTAGTAGCAGTAAAATGACGGTAACAAGTAAATTTTACTTTTACATTAAACATAAAACTGTCCAATACTAAAATGTTAAATATCTTGCTACTAAAAATAATTATATACTGTATAATATCTTAATCTATCTGTAAAAAGTCTTGTAGTATAGTTCTTAGGGCAATGACTCCATCTCGATCAGGTTTTTCTGTCCAGTTTCCCCGGTCCTTTGAGCAAATACTGAGAAGGTCCCTTGCTTTGCTTCTGGACAGTAATGTAACTTCCCTCTTTCCACCCAAGACAGCAATACAATTACAATCGTCATACACGATTGTAAGTGTATATGTGACTCAATAAATTATTATTATTACAACGCTAATTTTTAAAGTGTCTGGGAAGGCACAGTCATTAATTGAGCTGTTTATTAGGTGTTCTAGAATGTTTACCAAGGAACCCTGGCAAGTTTTGAGAATAACAGCTGATATCGCATCCCACCCTGAAGATTTACTACTGTTAAATGTATTTATTTGTTCATTTATTTCTCTACAGTCAGTGTTACTTAAATAAATGGAATTCATTATCTTTCTGATTTGTATTGGCTCATAGAGTTGATCACTTGTGTGCCCTACACTTAGGAAGTAACTATTAAACAGATCACATATTACAAAAGGATTATTAATTATATTACCGACCTTCACTAATTGTATATTTTTGTGTTTATTAACTTCTCTTCTGTTCTGGTTTACATCATTCCATAATACTTTTGTTTTATTTGGTGAATTATTAATTTTATTGCTTAATTTGTGAGCTTTAAAATTATTTAGTGCTTTTCTGCACAATTTTTTGTATTTATTATATAGTCCCTTGTAGGAGTTTTCTTTCGCTATCTTAAGCGTTGTGTAGCAGTACTTCATGTTATCTTTGAGTTTAACTATCTCCTTTGGAAGCCTGTATTAATTTTTCTTTTTATTATTACATGATTGCCTTATTTTTGGGCAGGTGGTATTTATGTTTGTTGATTATGCAGAGAAATAAGTTCCTTTTATTATTTGAGTTTTGTTCAGAATATATTCTAGACCAGTTCTCATTTTGTAGCATACATTTCATTTAAAAGAATCAATTTACACATTCTGATGTCCCTAATATACGAGTACCTAGTTTTTTCTTCTGTACATCTAAAATTATTTATTGTTATTGTTTGTACAGTGTGGTCGGATATATGATAATCTTTGTTATTTATTGTGTACATTTTTTTATCGATGTTAGTCATAGCGTGATCTATTGCTGTATTCGAATGTTGTGTGATTTTTGTTGATCCTAGTTTCACATCAAGGACGTTAAAACTTGCCAGTAGATCTTTCAGATGATTGTCCTCTATGTCTACATTTATGTCTCTGAGGATTACGATCTTCACTTATTTTGAGAGATTTTTTTTGACTTCTTCAAA
Organism: Acheta domesticus; assembly: GCA_031308135.1. NCBI lineage: Eukaryota > Metazoa > Arthropoda > Insecta > Orthoptera > Gryllidae > Acheta > Acheta domesticus. Next base: position 166,287,716 of record JAHLJT010002406.1, on the reverse strand, counting down.
TTTTGTGTAGAAATCAATTAATGTCTGTCTTAGGAGATCTATATATTCCTAAACATTTTATAGCCTTATTGTCTTGAGGAAGTAGGCCCACATTAATACCAATTGCCTCAAATGACATCTCTGTGCAATAACTGTTAATCCAGTTAATTTCTTCACACTTAATATTTTCTTTTATATATATTGCAATACCCCCACTTTTATGAGAGACTCGACAGAAGTGTGTTATTAGAGAGTAATTTCCTAATTTATTTACTTTCAGTTTGTTATTTCCAAGACCATGTTCTGTAAAGATGCATGTGTGTGGTTGTATATCATCAAGAACCATTTCCAATTGATTGAATTTTGATTTAATGTATTGAACATTTTGGTGGTAAATTTTTATAAAAGTAAAGTTTAAGAGAGGGGCTAGAAGTAATTTTTATGAAATTGTTTGAGAACAACCTTTTCTCCTTGTTTTAAATGTCACATGATTAGAATAAACCAGTACATTTGCATTAAAAAATACAAACATTCTTCTTCCTTTTTTTTCTTTTCTTTTCTTCCCCCAACTGCTCCAGATGTGCTGAACAGTGTTATTTACTCTTGAGCATGTTGCAGTACTTTATATCAACAAGATTACTCAGACAAACAAAAATCATAAAAACAATTATATTAGTTTTTATATCAACTAAAAAAGCATTTTGAGATTATTAAATGGCAGCTACTTTGTATCACAGGCAGACATTCAATTTTATTTAGATATTAACAGCCAAGTTTATACACTGTTCACAACTAATGGTTATAAATCAAATTCACAATTAATCATTATGATGTTTTGACAAACGATGGTAGTATTCTTCAGGTATTAGCCAAAAATTAGTTGAAAATGATAACTAAACAGTTCAATTTCATACAAATATATTCAAACAATGATTACAAACTTAAAGATTTTACAACTTTACGTCTGTTAAAATGTGAAAATGAGTCAATATATTGTTAACTTATGCGTTATTATGTCAAAGTATTATTATCTTAATGTAAAACTTTTTTATACCAGTAGTAATCTGCTAACATGCTGAACATTATTATTTACTTTTACTTCTTTGTCCAGTCCAAACATAAATAATTTGGAACATGGCACACAAAAAATTCCTACTTAGGTACATTTTATTTCTCATTTGACTTCAAAATTTTAAATTCAAATTCAAAAATTCAAATATCTACCAGATGTTACCTTCCCCATTCTTCTATTCTCTTTGGTCTCTGATACCAATGAGAATGGTCATGCAACTTTGCCTTTTTAGACAAGATGTAGTAGTAATTAAAAATTACTAATGAATTCAAGAATTTAGGGTAAAGGTGAGTTCTTTTGTTCCTGGTATACAAATATTAAATTTGTATAATATCTTAATTGTAAATAAACATGAAGTATTTTTGTATTTAAGACGAAGAAGACAAGGAAAAATGCTCCTCGAAATGTTGAGATAAATAAATTTCCAATTTTAGAAAGATGGCTTTTTATTAACCTTCTGATCATAAGAAATATAAGACTGTCTTAAAAAACTGGACAAAGAAGTAAAATTAAAATTTAGAAGAGAAGATATTTGAATATCAATTGCACAAATGTTATTTGCTCTTGAGAATGTTGCAGTAATTTATATCAAAGAGTTGGATGGAATTGTTTACTTTTTGCTTTATTCACAACACGACGAGTGAAAATTTACCCCATGTTATAGTAACTGCTAACAGCTACTACTAGGGGGTTGTCCATAAATTACATTAAGCCAAAAGGTGGGGGGAGGGGGTTTGAGGCAGCTAAATGCTGAGTTACTTGGGGGTAGGGGGTGTTAGTTTAGTGTTACGTAACATTGATTTCTTTTTAGTTTTCCAGCATCTGGTACAAAAATTATTTTTTTCTGTCTTATACCAAACCTTAAAAAATTAATTACTTTTTAAAAAACGTAAATAATTAATTTTTTTGTGTAATTTGTAAGATCGTGAAGAAAATATTCAAAACTGATATTGTATATTCTACAATCCAATTAAATTGGTGCAGTAGATAGTTGCTCCTGCATCGTCCAAGACGTGTGCATGGCTTGTAAGAAATTTTCACGTCTGTGAGTCCTTCCTTCATATAGCACTTGTTCCTAATGTTATTGTTAAATGTAGTCAGCATCACCAATTAAATCTGGCTTTAATTATAATAAATTTTAAAATAGAACTCAGATAAAATTAATGTAGTATTTTTTTCTGTAATTTAATTTAATTTTATTTCGTGTAAATGGGGGGTAGGGCGGGATGTCCTCAAGCGTTAAGTAATTATTTTGGGGAATTTCAAGCATGTGTTATATGGGGGTGCATTATAGTGGGGGGAGAGGGTATTCAACATACTCCAAATTTGCGTTACATAATTTATGGACGCATTACTTCACATCCTCTCATTATGTTTTCTTGAAAATCAGAAACCAATTCCAAGAAAGAAAAAAAGAAAAAGAAAAAAAGCATAGTTTCGTTAAATTATTTTAATTAAAATTATCATTGACATATCAATTTTATTTTCCTGCTTCAATAACTTTATTTAAGACTTAGAAAAGCACATTGGATTACAGAAGAAAAAATCATGAGTTTAATTTTAAAATTAAGATGACTGAAAATTCACCTCACATTATAGTACAGTAAAACTTAGTCAATGCGGAATGTATATAATCAAGAAATCTGTCTAATGTGAACATAAATTGCAGTCACAGCAAACAAATTCTGCAGTATTACAAGTTTTACTATAATTGCTAAGAGCTACCGCTAAATAGCATTACTTCACATCCTCTCATAATGTTTTCTTATGAAATTCGTATACTAGATTCCAAGAAATAAAAAAATAAATACAAGAATGGTGTAGTTTTGTTAAATTATTTTCATTAAGCTTGAGTTTTGGCTTAGGGTATGTAACTCAAGAAATCAGAAAATAATTAAAAACTCCTAAATATTCCTCATTCATGAATACCATTTCTGTCACTTTGGTCAATTAGAGCACACAAATAATTTGTATATTTGAAATAAAAACTGATCCAGTAAAAGTAATAATGATTCACGTACTTCATGTAATTTACTGGTTGAAAGTTAGAAAACGTTGACTGAAGTTCACGACCTAGCAAAATATAAATGTGTGTCCTCATACTTTAATAATAGGAACACTATCAAACCTAATGGTTTTCAAAATTGACCAATTCATATCATTTAGAATTGGCATAATTTATGAAATGGAAAGCAATGATCTATAATAAAAATACAATAGGAAAGAGAAAATCAATCAATTTACAGAAACGTAATGAAAAACAGTTGACAATTGTTCTTTGCTACTTAGATCAAGGGTTTCATCCAGTACCGAGGAGACAAAAGAGGCTTTAGAGATTTCATTTTTACTTTCAGGATATTACCATACTCACACTTGAAATCCCATCAATCTGAATTTCTGGCGAGATTGCACGAAACACTGGAATTTCCCATATCATCCTTGTCAGTTTTATCATATTTCATTATTTCACTTATATACTCCATGAAATTTTCTCTATTTGATGATCCCTTATTTTCATTATGGCAAGAAAATACAAGCCCTTGTCTCCCAAAAAAGCATACAACTCTAATGAAATGGGACAGAATTTTCCTATTTTCCCTATATCACTGTTGTATTGCTCAACATAGCCTGTATTGGCCATTTAAATAAAATTCTATCGCTCATATTTTTTTTCAAATATTTTTAACTTTTCTCATGTGCTGTAATTTGTCCATGGCACAATGATACGATTCCATAATTAGGTAGACACTTTGGATCGCATTGTGCTCGCCATTCCATGGCACAGATGTAGATTGCACTGTCACATACCCTTGTGCATTCAACCAGCACAATCCCTAACCTAAATTGACAAATAAATAGTTGCTAAATGCATTAAAATAAGGTAATAAAATTTAATAAAATGACAATGTTTTTTAATTAATCTTGTTATCTTACAAACACTGGACAGAATGATGAAGTTTCGTAAAATGACAGCTTTTTTGTAAGCAAGCTGGATGTACTGGGTCACTGTGCATCTGATTTACAGCGCAGGCTAGGCAGCATTTCAGGCCAAGTTGTTCATCCTTGTGAAGAATCGAATTCTCAGCGGCGCAGTGTTTGAAATATAATGAAATATTGAGTAGTAGAAAAAGAAAATACAAACGGACAATTGGCAATTATTTTAAAATAAAAATAGCTGATGTTTTCAGGGTATGCAACACATCATCCACATCCATGGACCCTACACCCGTCTAAAAGAAAGAATTGAAAAATGTATTCAACTAAAACATGGTTTAGAGACTAAAAATGTGTGACTACAAGATGGTTCACTTGTACCCATTTAAAACTGTGGAGGAAACAAAATCTTTGTAATAAACAATAGTTACATATTTGAAAATATGAATGATCCAGAACGTGAATGAAGAATAAAATAATAGTACATCATGCATTTGATGTTGCAGGACATAATGGTCCTGACATAGTCATCAAATAATGTAACCTTTCAAATGAACTCCTCAGTGAGTGTTATCGTTTAAAAATTCTTTTATAGTTTCCGCGTGGGATATGGATCTACAGGGATCACAATCTTTAAATATTAACTTTGGTCCGATTAAAAGAAGTTGGTGATTGACAGTTGCGAATGGAAGGGAGCGATGTTGACAGGTTGCCTACCACGGAGCACGTGTTTCCAGGACACGAAAATAAACACTTGAAATAAATATTTATTATAGTAACCAAATCATACATATTAAAATTGTCTGAAGCTACAGCTTCAGAAGCACAATTGTCAATCATCAGCTTATTTTCATCGGACCATAAACACTTCGATCCAGGTCAAAAGACTTATTAAACGCGATTTTTAGGCAGATAAAAGTTTGTAAAGTAACGATGAGTACCTTCGTTCTAGATCACTTTTTCCTTGAGAAACGATTTTATTCTGAAAACGATATCAACAAACTCAACCACTTGTCCAAAATTTTCATACCATTCGCACCAATTCGCACAATAGTATTGTTAATTACGATTTTGTAAAATTATTGCCAGCCCGCTTCAAGCAGCTGGCACCAGAGAGTATATATATCGCTGGCACTGAACTTCCTTTCACTCCACGTGCAACATTCCAACAATTAATTTTTTTGTTTATGAACTTCACGTTTTCGTAATAACCAAATAAAGAATAATTATTTTTAGCTGAAAATTGTGTGCTGGGAATGAGAAAACCAACATTTACACCTGAACATCAGTAAAATTACATGAAATTCTAATTCTAATTTTAAATGAACTTTCGGCAGCTTTGTTTTATTCCAAGTGTACCAATTATTTAAATGTAATAAATATATGATACTGATTGAAGTCAGTTTCAGTTGATGCAATAGGTCACGTAAAATATCTTCATGAAAAACCATTTTTGCAGCGTGATCAAAACCAATAAATACTGAACGGATGAATAGTTCTAAGATTGTCTTATTTGAGGGTTAATATTTTCAATATGTTGGCTACATTTATTTTCCAAGTTTTACAAACTTAACAAAATATAAATACGGAGTTAGAGCGGGACAGGACCAGAGTGGTTTAAGCAGGAACAAGTGCTGGGCATAGTGTCGAGCTTACTGCAGGAAAAGTAAAGTGATACAATTATTAGACGAAATAAATACGTGTTAAACCATTAGAATTTGAACAGTCACGCCTATGTATGTTATATAACAATAAACTGAAAGACTTATTTATTTTGTCGATTTTGGAATTACTGTGTTGTAACTTATACTATAGTATACCTGCAATTGTCATTCTAGATCGCAAAACTTTTCCTGTGAAATAAATATTTTTGGAGTCGGTGCATTATAAGTGCAGGAACATGATTCTTCAAAGGGTAAAACTTTCAATTTTTAGAGATCAGCTAAGTAAGGTTATGGTTGTGTTTGCAATGCTTTTTTGTTCTGACAAATCCTTATTTTAAAGATAATGTCTGCTGGAAGGATTGCATCATGTCGTATACTTCCAAGTGTATGCCAGGCATCAACTTATCAATCGGAACCATCTAGAGTAGAAAAAAGTATGTTGTTACGATGAGACAGATTATAATTGAATGGGAGCAAACAAAAAGGTTGTGTCAGATTTTTTGAATTTATGGCAGTTCTTAAGACATAAGGATAACTTTGCATGCATAAAAGTTAGCTGTCCATAACCTCTGTATTGTCTGTAGAGGTTCTTGTACTGTTTATGTTAAGAAAAATTGCCAGTCCAGAAATTAAAAATTCTTTTGGTTGCTGTTCGAAAATTGGACATTGAACTTTTTTTGTTTTCTCTAATTCAAATTAGTTTTCAAGTTGAAGGTTTCTCTTTGTGTAACTTCCATTATATCTTTTTAAGCATTGAACTCTGTTACCTTATTGGGTCGAGTTGGTGGAGAACCACAAAAACGTGGAACAGAGGAGCATCCTGTTGTTATTTTCTCACTTGCAACGCATGCAAATTACAAATATGAATCAGGTATGTATCTTCAAAAATTACAAAATATCTTTTGTAACTTTTTATTAAATCTTCATAATTGAGGGGCTCATTGCCAGAAGAGGCTAACCCACAAAAATGAAAAAAACACTTTTTGACGTATTTGAACATCTCATGCCATCTATTAACGAGTTCTAAAATCTAGTGTACGTGGGTTATCCCACCTGCCATTTACAGGCAGTAATACAATTTTTTGAGAAAACCAAGTTCTAGTAAAATCTCATGTGGGTTAGCCCCTTCTGGCATTGAGCCCCTCAATTAATCAATCTCTACAAAGATGATGACAGGACCATTATCATAATCATCAGAATTATTTACTAGTAAAGCATCACAAAATATAGCACTTCACTCCACAACTTCTTTGAAATGAATTGATTTTTCTATCTAATGTTATTTTGATTTTACTGCAATGGTCCAAAAGGGAATTACAATTTTGTCAAGGGTTTAGCAGAAAAATACAACTACACTTCCTACAATCATTATTAATATTACTATAATTGTATTTCAGTTTTTACTATTTTGCACTAAAACATATTGTGTCATGGTCTTTATATATGTTCAGTTAAGTAAGTCACTTTTTTTTAAATGAGACTCCACGTAATGTAGATATTACTTGAGTTTGGCTGGTTAACCTTGTAACCTACACTACTTACAAGAAACAATTTTTCTGTCCCTTGTGTTTTGTTATGAATACTTCATTCTGTTTTATTTATTTAACACAAATGTTTCTAATTATGTTTCTTGATGGCAGTCTGCTTTGATCCAGATGAGGTGATATCTATTTGTTTTCAAATATGTAACAAGTGAAAATTTATTGAAAAGTGAGATTATGAGAATTTAAGATTCTCAATGAAAACTTCAAACATTCAAAATATGACTGTAGGAATTAAATCAGCGAGCAAAATGCTTTATTCTTCTGTCAGCAAATAAATGTCTATTAATCATACTTAGCATGTGAAAAATTTGCATTAAATTTAGCACCGCTTATTTTCAGGTGAGTTTGTGCAGCGTACTGATTGGCACCGTGTTTGTGTCTTTAAACCACATCTTCGAGATACGGTATACAACTTCATGAAGAAAGGTCAACGAGTCTATGTTCAAGGCAGACTAACATATGGTGAAGTAAAAGATGAAAATGGAATGTCCCGTTCTACAACAGCAGTAGTTGCTGATGATGTAATTTTCTTCCAAACTGGTGACAAGTCAACCTCATGAAACCTCTCATCATGTTGACCTAAATTTTGTGAAGTTTAAAAGTTAGTGTAAATAATCTGTGAAAGAACATTTTTCATTGTCAAAGATCACAATAGTTCTCTTATTGGTCTTGAATCTCTGCTACAGTACCCTTTATACATGTTTATACTATGCTGTGGAATACAAAGGAAGGAAAACTAAGGAAATTTTGTAATAAAACTGCTGTGCTACTGATTAAGTATTATTCATTTTATATTTACCTTACCAAGCTGCAGCTGATGTACAGCTCTCACAAAAATAATTATATATAATTTCATTTTACCATTTGTACATTACCTTCCTGGGTTTTTTAAAAACAATCTGTTCATAAGTAATGAGATCTTTATATTCATTGTGTTTTTTTTACGGAGACATCTAATTTGAAATCTACTGTACAATCTTGGTTCGAAATAATTCCATGCTACCAAGCTGCCAATTATCCCAAATAATCCCTTGTCATGGGTAAACTTCAGTAGAGGATCTCACAGAAATTGATAACTATTTATAGTATTTGCATATTTCTAAGTAAAGCAAGCTGCAAAGCACCCTGCATTTAGTAATTTACCCATTAAAAAATTCTTAGCTGAGTGCTCTATATAAGTATGCCATAAAATTAAGAAAACTCTTAAAAACAATATTGCCCTTAAAATTAATCTGTACAATACAATATATTGGATTCCTTCCCTCATGATTGAAAATTTTTCCTAAAATAAGCTTTGTATTTTATAACACAAAACATTATCTAACAATATAATATGTAGGTATTTTAAAATATGTACAAAATCTAATTTCTCTGTTAAATCACTTCTACATAACATTAAAAATATTTACAACACAGTAACAAAAACCAATTGCAATGGATAATACAACTAGAGATCACAGAGTGACAAAATACAGACAAGAATCTAACACCATGAAAGTTTAACATGGTCGATTCATAAACTTGTCTGTATTCAACCCATATTTGTTAGTAAATGGGAACATGAGCATGTGTTGCATTGATCACCCTAGTGACACTTAACCCAATGCACCACAAATTTGTACCTATATTTGAAGTGATACAAGGTTGTTTTTTTTCCCACACATTTGCAAATCAAGTTCAAACTGCTTTTCCCAAAATCAAAATTGTGCACCACTGATAATTATAGGGAGAATTTGTTTAAAGCATCTATTTAATTACTCACATGAAAACCTTTCATCTCCACTATTCATTGAACAGTGGATTAGGCAAATAGTAAATTTGATTTTGTACAAAACTTTCTTGAAATTCCTTTATCTTCCTTTTCAGGAGAAAAGGTATAATTGAAATGAAATTTTCTTTTATGAACACAGAAATTGTCAACTTATATCAGAAATATTAAATTTAAGGATACACAACTTTGGAATTCTGTTCCTTACACATGCATAGGTTCTGAAATGATTCCACAGAACAAGAAACAATGGCTAGAATTCTTTACTGAACTTACACTGGTTAACTTAATTTACTATTAAGAACATTTTGTTTACCAACAGAATTGTTGAAAGATACCCTTCTTTCACTGTCTGATAAACACTTAAATATCTTGTGGGAGGTGCATAGCTATATTTAATATTATCTCTACAAAGGAATCACAAAAAAACATCTATAACTTGTCAACATTCTGCCCTGAATATTGTTTCACTTCAAGAATGGTTAAATGGAGAGTGTATGACAATCACTTTGCCATATTCCAATGCTCTTCATTCAGGAAAAAGTTACAACATAAATTCTTGGCACAATAGATTTCCCAAGGAGACCTTACATGATCTCTCCGAGATTACAATAAGTGTCTGAAAAGGAGCTTGGAGATTCCAGAAAGTCTCCACACTCCCTTCCCACGCCTTTTCTGAAGGCAAGGCACCTTTAAATAAGATTGTGGGGGATATGAAGAGGCCTAAAGGACTAGTTCTTAAATGCTGTTCAAGGTGAGCAAACTTCAAACACTTCCTTTAACAAACCAACCTAAAGCATTACTGTGCCAATCTGACTTACATTTGATTGGTAGTCTACTATTAAGATTTAATATGCATGCACTTAACAAATCAGGTCGCATGAATTGTTGAGCACAGTACACTTGCATGCTATTCCCAACCATAAAGTTCATGGGATTTTGCACGTCTTATTTTATCACATTGCAGACACTCCTAAAGGAAAAGAATATCGTTGCTACAGAATAAACTGCCAAAGTATCTTAAATAACAACAATCTGGATTGGAAAGCAGGTAGAAGAAACACAATTATGTGCAGTAGCTTCTACTAGACAGATTTTGAAAATAAATCTTTCTGCTTCTGGTACAGCTATGTAAAGAATTAAATCTAATATAATATTTAATAAATATACATCTCTTACAATTGTGTTGATATGGGCTTCGGAGCTGGCAAACAACAGGATGGTTTCTCATTGCAAGTTGTGCACAACACTAAGTTCCCACAAATAGCTTACTCTGTAACAGGTAGATAGTCTTATTTGGGTCATCCCAAAAAATTTGCAGACTATGAGATATGTGTATCTTTGTAGCCCATTTGTGATCTGCAGGTCACAGGCTCTCGCTCTCCAATGTTTATAGTCTGCAAATAGGCATAACTTAAATTCGGCAAGACAAAGATTGCCTTGTCATTATATGTTCCATGTTGCACGCCACATTGATAGTCACTTCTCATCAGACACTTCTGACCCTTCATTCACTTTCACCACATGGCACAGTAGGGCTGCAGTGCAATCGGTGAGTCCAGAGTGTCGAGTAGGACTCAGGTCGGTGGGGTGTTCCATGCTCAAGTCAGTGGGACTCAAGTTGGTGGGGTGCTCCATGCTCAGGTCAGTGGGAACATCGTCGTCAGCAGGACTCTCACTTTCTACTTTAGGCTCGATCTTGATGCTCATAGCTGCAGCTGGGTGTGCTATCTGGGGCACAGCTGGTGATGGGTGGTGAGGGGCTTGAATATGCTGTTGCTGCTGCTGCTGTTGCTGTTGCAATGATGCTGGAGGCCGTGTAGGGCTCATTTGCTGGCGTAGCAATGACATGTTCTTAATACTCTTCAGCTCACTTGGATTGCGTAAAAATCTAGAACCACAAAATCAACATGTGAACACATATTCCTTGTTTCAGAAGAACGTTTTATAATTGTTTGAATTAAGGTCACTGGTACCATTAACCAATGGTTACTTAAGGGGCATTAGACATTTTGTCTGTTTTGGAAGATAGACCAAGATTTTTGTTTCATGTTATTGTGTGAAAATATTGTATCTACATGAATAGAAATTACTAAATGGATTCACGTTAGAAATTTGTTGCTTACAAAATGGAAATATTTGTAAATAGGCCATAGAGATCTTTTTGACCCTAAAGATTCCAAATTTAAAATAGAGGGCAGAATGTAGTGGTAGTATTATTATACTCACTGATAGCAATGCCGTTCTCCTTGAACTTTACGAAGAATGTTTACTCGGTAATAATACCGAAGTGCTCGAGACATCTTGTCATAGTTCATGGACAGGTGATTCTTCTGAATTCCCCAGAGTTTAGCAAGACCAGCTGGATCCACAATCTTGAACACTCCAGTTTCTCGGTTCTTCCAAGCAATGTAGTTTGTGTAACGCTGAGTAGGATCATTCAGCAATTGTTGAAGAAAATCCCATAAAAGACGACCATCTGTTTCAACAAAAGGACCAATTAGAATTAAAAAGAATATAAATAAATGTTTAAAATAATGGAGATAGTTGTATCAAAATCCTCTGTGTTAAAAAAAAAATCTGTGAAAAAATCGTATCGTGTTACTGTTGTATATTATTATCTACAAATTTCTATTCAAATATGTAATTTCATAATATTGAAACTAGTGATACTAAACTATTTTCAATCCAACAAATTAGAATTTTAGTGAAGTACATACTCGTGTTGGGTTCAGGTGTGTCTGATGGGAAGAAGTCCCGAACAGGTCTGAAATTATTGTTGCCCAGGACATTCATCTGTTCCTTCGAAGGTGACTGAGGCTGGGGCAAAGCAGGGAGCCACAGCATTGGCACCTGGAGTGGACGGGGGACTCGAGTGGCCTTGCAAGCCGTTTGTTCCATTCTCTTGGTAGCTGTCTTCATCGGTATCAGACTGATTGCTTCCATTGCTGCCACTGCTGTGATAGGAAGAACCAGCATTGTGATCTGCATGCTGCGGGCTCCCTGTGAAAAGATATCGACTTTCAGTATTGTACAATGACAAGACAAAACCATTATCCTCATAAGTCTACACTGATGATCAATAACATATTTTTCAGTTTCATCAAAGATCCATTCTAGACAGTAGAGCTAAGTAAAACAACGCAAATCAGTGGTAATAAAATAAGTAAATTTTCATCAGAGGGAAGACCATAAAAAAAATGTTTTAAAATCAACTAAAAAGCACCTTCATGATCTTACCACTGAACTTTAAAAATGAACTGTTAAAACCTTTTACTAGTGTGATATATGCAATGCAAAACTTTACACAGATCATGTCAAAACCTGAAGCTAAATAAGGGAATTTAGTGTATGAAACTGGAATGAAACTACTCAGCCAAGAAGTTAGGAGACGTGCAAATTTTCACGAAACTAGATGAAATTAAATGTACTGCATGCGAACACTGGTTGGGTGCCTCACCTGACTGGCTGTCGACGGAGGGCGCCGGGCTGAGGGTGACCGAGTTGCCCTGGTGCACGAGGTGCGCCAGGTTGGGCGCCTGGAAGTCGACCAGGCTCCACGTGGGGGTGCTGGGGTGCGAGCCGGCCACGTGGTGCGGCGACAGCGGGTGCGGGTAGGGCAGGTGGCGCGACGTGGGCGTGACCGGGCTGGAGGGCAGGCAGCGCTGCAGCGACTGCGCGTCGCGCACCAGCAGCTGCAGCACGTTGTGCAGCACGTCGCCCGCGCCCGGGCAGCGCTCCGCCAGGTCGCTCTTGGTCAGCAGGCAGATCGCCTTGCCTGCAACACCCGCACAACCGCACGCCTTAGCTCGAGCCACGCCTACCCTTATTTTTAAACATTTTATTCCTGTCAGGCAAAGTATGCCTTTCAGAGGCTTTAATGAACGTTACATTCATACAAAAGTTTTGGCCTTTCCGCTATGAGGATTTTTCGGCAGCAGAACTCAGAACTTGTTAATGAGAGGCGAGTGGATTCATTTTAATTTACGGTGGTTTAAGGGAGTCTTTGGGATATCGGAAGAAAATGCGAGGCATTCCCTGGTGTGCGACTCGAGGAGAGGCGGCCTGAGCCGGAACTAGAGAGTGGGAATGGGACGCAACACAATTATAACCTTCCATTTTCTTGTTTCTCCCAAACTTATTTTTTCTAGTTACAGTTTATAGTTTTCTTTATAATTTACGTACCTAAATGCCCTTTATAAAAACGTCCTTGTGTTCGGGCAAAAGGGTATCAGTGCCGTTTCGTAATTTTACAGGAGAGCAAAAAGAAATGCATTTACTGAAGGTATAGTTGAATAATTAATTTTCAGATTGAAAGATATACATATTAAATTTCATAAGAATTGCACGCAAAAGACAAAGTGCATAGTTTTGAAATTAAAGAAAGGTTACTAGATTAAACTCAATATTCAATTTGTCTGATATATACCGTTTTTCCCGAATATGAGCATTTGCTTAGGAAGTTTAATATAAACTATATGATTACTGTTAATATGAAGTGAAATTCAGGCTTTTGAAACATTCTCTGCTTCACAATAATGTCACGTTTTTTTGTTGTTTTTTCTTTTCATTTTTCTACAAACACGCATCACTTTCTTGACACTCCCTTGACAAACACCATCTCATTGTACTCCATTTATTCAAAACAAATACCACATTCATGGCATCACATTACAAACTACTATTTCCAGAAGCCCGAACGGATGCTATTACGAGGAAAACTTTTCATTATAAAATGGTCACTTTTCTACGAATTGGGGGCTGGAGCTGTTTGAACTGAAATTTCCCCTTTCCCGAAATACTTTCTGGATCCGCCTCCGCCCCTGCTTGGCACTGGCATTGGTCCGAAATACCAACACCTCTCCAGACAGCTACACTGGTTTTATATTTGGGTATTGCAGGATACTGCGGAATCGAAAGATTGTGTCAACTGTGGTATATTTACCGGAGCTTGTTCCGACACGTCCAGCGTTTCGTATCACAGTAGTAAATTAGAGAAACTAGCTGGCATCTTTAATTTTCGCCATTTCGTCGTGAATTCTAATCAACGAACGGAAGGTCTTGTTTGGTTTTTGATTCTCCCGGAACATACCTGGTACTGGAAGGGGTAAAATTCTTCTAAAAGAGTAGTCTAGCAACACGAGATGAAACACGTTTATTACAAATGCGCAAATGAAACGGGAGCCGATTCCCTCTTCCCAAACGATCGTTTTACATACTGAGCCGATACTCTTTCCAGTTTTGAAAGCAGTATACCTTACTTTTTAAGAACTATTTTTCATTCCTTTGTATATTAATTTGGTGAACTTTACTTCAGAGCATTTCATCTTCAAAATGAAATCTTTGATATTAGATTAACGTCATAAAGGTGGTGATCGATTGCAATAGTCGATAACGGCCAGGAAGAAAGTACTCAAACGACGATCACGGCTTCAAGCAATGATGTTCCTTTTGTATGGTAACATAGATAATAAAGTCCAGGTTCAGAACTCTACGCTCAGACTTCCTAGTACTATGGCTATCCGACAAGCGCACTCTCTTTTCGAGCATATCTTATCTGGTTAATCATTTCGATAGTTTCCTCTCTGCATTGACCAATCAGTCGGACCGACAAATGCGAAAACTAAGTAACATCGCAGACATTACAAAACAAATTGAAAGAAGAGAGGAGTTACTGCGATATTTTAACTCGCCACTACTTTTAGCTCACAAAAGTGATTTAAAAACTACTATAAAAATATTACAAGTCAAATGCCCCGTTTTCAGATTCCCGAGATTACACAAAGAAATTCAGAGTGACGAAGATTTCGCAATGGCTTCATAGCGATCGTCAGGTACTCACCGTTCATTTGGAACATCTCCATCTCGAAGTGCGGCAGGTCGAACTCGCGCTCGCACCACCGCAGGAACGTAGTCACGTCCTCTCGCGACCACACGCGGGGGTCCGACGCTGCAACACAAGAGCTCGCGGTCACCGGTGCGGCCTGGGGCGGCGCGGGGAGAGCTTGGAACGGGAAGGTGGAGGAGCCGAAATGAGGGAGGAAAACACGGCTAAGGGCAAGGCGAAGGATGTAAAGGGCAATAGGTGGTAATACTAATGAACATTTTACAAGTTTTTAACAAGATCCGCACAATCGCCCAAACATTACTAAAGCTTCTCAATGCAGTGAACACGAGTCATAGCCAATAAACGACAAAATAAATTTTATAATTTGAAGTGGTTTTCAAACTACAATAACGTGAAAGTAAACTGACTACAACCATTTCTCTAGCAGTGATCAGAAACTGCTAGGCATTTTATACTGACAATCTTATTCGAATTTTCTCTGTACGAAGAAGAGTGCGAAATAATGTTCCAGTTTTGAGATTGTAAGGGTAGAAGGATAAGAGAAAGTAAACACTCATACACAGGATGCAAACATACAAGTCACGACAGGAGACAGTTTGGAAAGAATGAGAGAGCATTGATTAAAAAAACACGCAGCCAAGCAGAAACAGGAGCATCGCTTGGAGAAAGGAATGTCGACGAAAAAAAGAAGGAATAGAGGCACAAAGGATAAACTTGGCATGGCAAAGAAAACTAACGACGAAAGTTAACAAAAAAATTGTGGAACTCTATAAGAGAAACCCTGCTTAGCGAACGAAAGCGCGCGTAGCATAAAATAATAAGAAAAGCATTAATTAGAACAAGAAAAATAAAAGTTAAAAATCTTTCCTACATTGAACTCAACAGTTATACTTAGTAAATTTAGCTACCATTGATTACAAGACCTAAAATAGATTCAGTCACTATCGTTACCAATAATCCCGAGAATCATGCAGTAAAAATTCAAGAAGAGGGCATAGGATAGGCTGTTTATATTTATGAATGTTACAAATCTGAAGTGTACAAAATATTTTCGACTGACTACTACGAATATCTGCGAATACAAAATTTTTAATTTCAGCCCACCAGTAAATCGGATCAAATCCATTAAACATGTGATTTCGTCGCTAATGGCCAAGTAGCTGATGCGACCTCAAATAACAGAAGTGACTGCACGTCATGCTGTGGGCGTGTGTGCTTACCGAGGCTGTTGGGCAGGTGCGTCTTGAAGTCCAGCACCGGGGACGCGGGCGTGGACGCGGGCTGCGTGGGCGTCGCGGCCGGGAAGCCCAGCGGGTACCTCCACAGCAGGTCCGTGGGGCTGAAGGGCAGCGACAGCGGCAGGCGGTCCATGGCGCCCACGGGAGGCAACGTCAGCGGCAGCAGTTTCATTCCCCGGCGACCGCGGCAGCCCCCTGCGATCTCACCTGCACAGCACAAAACACGCGCTCGTTAGTTCCCTGCTCCGCAACGGCACCGCCGCGCGCGCGGACTTCCCCGGCGAAGACGAGCCAGGAAAGGGAAGCAGACGCAATGGCTCAATGGGACCCACTGATATTTGTCCAAGAGGCCGTTGCGTAGGAAACGTATCGAAGAAAATTTCCACGCATGAAACTTTTCTTCGGCTGAACATAAAACTAATACTATGTGATATATTTGTCGGGAGGCCTTTAAGTCGTTGCATATTATGAAAGGAATATTCCACAACAATCTCACGAGTTCAACTAGTTATCAAATTATAATGCATTATTATTATTATTATTATTATTATTATTATTATTATTATTATTATTATTATTATTATTATTATTAATTATTATTATTATTATTATTATTAGAAGAAAAATAATTAACTGTGTATTTGCCATCAAACAGTATACAGACGCAATTCCCAGTCCAGCAACAACCAGTAATGTTTTCAACGATTACGAACCACGTAGTAGCGCTCACAATATTTCAACATCGTAATATCACATCTTTTAGATTTCGGAAACCAACGAACGTACCACACGCACCGCGTACCGCACAGCGAAGTCCGCCTTCCGCTCAACGAGGACTGGAGCGACCTCCAACAACAACCCGCTCGCGTCACGGCCAGCCCGCCACCTGCAGGGAGTCGACGCGCGAACATCGGCGCGCGCGCGCGCGCGAGCGAGCGGCAGCCGCGTCAAGGCGCAAACGCGGCGACGTCGACGCGAGCGCGCGTTCGGATGTGATGAGAAAGCAGGAAGGGAATCCCGCTGAGCCCACCGTTCCCGCAACGCCGCCGGCGGAAGCGCAAGGATTCCGATAGGCGACGGACGCGCGCCTGTCGTCACCCGGCGCGGCACGGCCGCGCGTCGCCTCGCTGAGCATTCTCGGGATTGCATTCACACAATTGCTATTTTTTTAAATTAAAAAACACGAATTTTTAATCTTCTATTCACGATTTACAATGCAACTAGGAATAAATGACAAATTACTGAATATTTGCATATTCTACGAAGTCATATCATTCAAGACGAGCATTGACAACTCGAGCACGAATAAGTAAAAAATGACAAATTCTTAACGAAGCGTCATAACTTAGGCGGTTAAACAATATGACACAATCACAAATAGAGGAACTGCCCAGACATATTCCTAGTTTTTTCCCTCTTCAGTTAAATAGCGTAAATTTGTATGGTAAGTAACCAAGTCAGGAAATATAAAAAGCGGAGAGAATTACGAGAAAAATTCGAAGCCAAACGTATAAACGCCCTAAAAGAAGGTTAATCACAGGAAAAAATTGTGATCAATCATATTCACGTTGTAACAGAAAATTAGAATCGGTGGGTACGTTCTCACGGTCGAGTTTAAAAGTTTTACGAGAGGCACAGAATTATAACGCAGCTCAGTCAGCTTCTGAATAAACACTTGTGGAGCACCTGCTGCATCATTCAATGCGTCATCCATCGAAAACGCACGGAAATTTGAACACATCACTGGTCGAGAACTGTATTTCATAAACACTTTTTTTTTTAATTTCATGCATCAATTATGTAAACACTTTCCGAAGAAATTTAGACACCGGCACACCAAACTTACACTGCACAGGAAAAGCCAACATCGCACAGCTAGGCGTCGGCAAACTACACACTATTTACAGCGTGAACAGCGCACAGGCACATGAAAAGCACGATTATCGGAAGCGAAATAAGAGAGCGAAGCGCTCCGCACCGCTGGGCGAAGTGCAGGCGCAGCGCCACCTGTTGCCGCGAGGCGCCTGTCGTCGCGTCGGGGCGCTGGGGCGCAGGCTCACCGGGCATCTCCAGCGGCAGCGGCGGCGGCGACGTGTCTCCCCCGCGCTGGCGACCGCTCGACTACCTCCGCCGCCGCCGCCGCCGCCACCCCCGGCCCCGGCCGCAGCCTCTTCCGTCCCTCCCGCCCCCCTTCCCCCTCCCCGCGCCAGCGCCCTGCGGCCGGCGCATCCGCCCCTCGCGGCAGGTAGCGCCGCCGCCGCCGCCACCGTCGCCTCCCTGGGCGGTGCGCGCGGCCGCCACCAGGGCGCGCGCGCGGCGCCGGATCGCATAGCATCGCTCTCGGCTTGGCCCGCCCGGCCCGGGCCCTCCGCGGCGTCGGCGGCACCTGAGGTGCGGGGCGGGCGGGTTCGGCGGACTTGGCAGCGGCACCCACTGACTCACACACGCCCCGCGAGAGAGAACGCCTCCTTGCTCCCAGCCGTGCGCGTGCGTGCGGCGCTCACGTTCCGTCGACTTCGCGCCTTCGCGCGCGCGAAGTTTGTAGCCTTCCCTCGCCAATTCCCGTTCTGCCAGCACAGCACCCCGCGTCGCGACTACGAACGCGTCGCATACACTGTCGCACAGACCATCCCACAGAAAAACACGCACCGACGGACGTAGAAGTACACACAAGTCGCGCAGAGTACGACATACACACAGACACAAACGCGAGCAGTGGACGGAGACGGGTACGCACAAATACTCACGGCGCATAGCCGGCCGCCACCACAAGCCGTTCGCGAAGGCGACCCCGTCCAGCGTGATACGTACTTCGGGGGACGTGGTGTGGGTGCGTCCGCGGGCGGCGAGCGACTGGCGACGAGGCGGCAGCACGGGCGACGCGCGCGGGTGTCGGCGAGCGTCTGCGCGCGAGGAAGGAAGTCTCCGGCGCGCGCGGTCGCAGTCGCGGGCGCCTATCGCGGCGTATCGGCGGCGCGCGCGGTGGGGCGGCGGCGGCATCGCGCTCGGCCGTTATCGCGTTATCGCGCGGGGATCGCGAGAAGGCGCCGGTGGCGGCGGCGCCGCAGGGGGAGAGGGCGGGCGAGTGGGCGAAGCGGCGTCACCGCACGCGCCGCGCCCGTGCGGCGACGACGGACGCGCGCGCGTTCCGGAGGGGGGGCGCGGTGATAACGCGCGCGGATGTCGCCGTGACGCGCGAACGCGGGCGCGCGGTGGCGGCGGGACGCGCTGCGTCAGATCCTTATCCGCGCGCCACCGGAGCCGCCGCCGCCGCCGCCGGCAGATCTTATCGCCTTCCGCGGATCGCCGCCGCTATCGCGCGCCCGGCTCGGCCCACCGCCGGCCGGCGCCCGAGATGCGGGCCTTTCCCGGTCAGAGCAGGCGTTATCGCGATGTGTTTTGCACTGTCTTGCCAATGCCCCGGCGACGATACTGGAACTGTTAAGTCACGGTGGCACTACTGCGTAGATTAGTCATTCTTTTATTTCCTTGTTCGCTTGACAAGACTGCCGCTAATGACTATCTCAATGTTCAGAATAACCGATGAAGTAACGAATATAAATAGCATCACCTAGATGACTTTCGTTTTTTTTTTTTTCTTAAAAGGCATCTTTCTTACAGCTGTCCCATTCAACGACTTATGTTTACTATCACAAGTGACTTCATATATTAGCACACGCCGATGTTTATGTTTCGCTGCCCGCGCCGTCGTGCTCCAGATCGCCCACCGGGCTGCTTTCGCGGAGGGCGCGAGGCGAAGCCTTACGCGCGGAGCGATCCCCCGTCGCTGTGCGGGCGGGCGAGAGGGCGAGCGGGACGCCCCGTTCCGTTCCCAGATGCCGGCGAGAGAAGCCCCCCCCGGCGCCCGCGCCCGCACGCCCACCTGCGCACGGGCGGCGGCGGCCGCGAAGCCGCAGCGGAGGCGGTAACCCGAGCGCGCGGCGGTGTCGCGGTATGCACCGCCCCCGCCGCCGCCTCGCGCGCCGATGCGCTCCACCGAGGCGCAAGGGGGGGGGCGGGTGCAAGTGACCAGGCGACCGCCCGTCGAAGCACGTTCCGAGGGAAACAGCTAGAGAGGAGCTACACCAAGAATGGACCGTTTTAAAAGAAAGAGGCGGACGATGGCATTAGTATCGAACCAATTACAAATGAGCCAACTGCAAAAGAACACATAGACGAATTGAGCGTATGGACGTAATCTCCAGTTTTGTTGCTAGCAGTAGCCAAGTAGTAGCTACGAAAGCGGTCCCTTCTTACAGTAATCTCTCTAGAAACGATGACGCCAAAGAAAAACAGCTAAACGATGGCGACCGAGTGCGAGCACACGATAGCACGTAGAGGTGCGACAAAGAATTGGGAAGTGGGCTGGAACCGATGTAGGAAAAGAGCAGCCTCGTAGTTTGAAAACGAGGTCACTAAAATTGTAACGATTCATTTCGAATAGGCGCAATAAATATTCATCCCAAAACTGGTTATTTCGTCATTCCTAGTAATTCAGATCCATCGACTTTTGATACTCAAATTAAGCATTACACCTTTAGAACATCCAATATAACGGAGAGTGTAAATATTCAGAGGGCGATATCATGTCTGTGATGAACTTCCAAGCATGAAGAAGCAACAACTTGGTGAAACTGGAGCAAGAGGAGGAAAGAAAGAGCCCTCTAAAAACAGGAAGAAAACGTAAGAAGAGAACGTACGAGAGAAAGAAGCTACTATGAAGGAAAGAAAGAGACCTTCAAAACGGGAGGAAAACGTAAGAGCGTCCGAGAGACAGAAGCTACTACGGAGGAAATAACGAGACCTCCAAAACGGAGGAAAACTTAAGAGCGTCCGAGAGCAAGAAGCTACTGCGGCAGCGGGCAGCGGGAGCCGCACCCACTCTCCTCCACGCCTCGTGCTCTCGCCCTTGCCACTCCCTCTCCGCGTGCCTGCCGGTGCGGCGCGGAGCGCGGCGTTTGGATTCTCTCGGCGGCCGCCGCACCGACGCTCGCAGAATACGCGCCTAGGGCGGCGGCGGCGGTGGCGGAGGCGAGCGTTCACCCGCGTGCCCCGCCCCCCTCTCCTCCTCCCCCTCCCCGCCCCGGCCCCGGGATCGCCCCCGCGAGAAGGCGCGGCCGCTTTGCATACTGTCGCCTCCGGCCAAGCGGCCGCCCCGCGCTCTTGCGCTGCGAACGGCGGCGGCGGCGGCGACTGGGGCAGTGGCCACTACGGTCCGATTAAAATAAGTTGGTGATTGAGAGTTGCGAATGGAAGGGTGCGACGTTGACAGGTTGCGTACCACTGAGCATGTGTTCCCGAGGCACGAAAGTTAACACTTGAAGTAAATACTTATGAACGTAATACCAATCCAAATCATACCCTCATTTTGTGTGAAGCTACAGCTTCAGAACCACAACATCGTCCATCGCCAACTTATTTTAATCGGACCATAGAGATGCGACATTGCCCACAAAACATCCATGTTTGGGAAACTGGTTTAGTAACATATATCCACTGATTGATTGAGTACTCGTTATTCCAGGCGCGTCCACTGCTAAGGTCGTGAATCCCGTACGAGTAGTGAATGTTTTTGCTCGGGAGGTGGCTGTGTAGTAACATATATCATTAATGTCAGCGCGGGAGGAGGGGAATCTGACAGTGATCGTGATTCTACATTACAATTAAGATTTGCGAAACAAACTGAAAAAAGTATAACGAAAACTTCACTAATTTTCCTGCCTATATAAGTACTTTCAGTTTACTGAGAGGTGAAAATTAAGGATTTTTAGTTAGATATAGTTTATTTAGCCTTCTCAGCTATTTGTTACTATAGTACAATTTTTGTACAACTATTGTTCTATAGAAATTAAAACCTCGACATGTAAATGCAGAAAGCATGAGAGTTAAACAAATTCTCAGCTTCAATAATTTGATGTTAAAAATACAGATTTTACAAAACATCGCATTCCTTGTGACCTAGATGATTTGGCAATTTTTTTAAATCCCTCTCATCGGATAAATAACGTTGCTGCGTATTATAATATATTTACAAAGCGTATTGATATCCACCCAAGGCAAGTGGCGTTACTTTCTCTTAAATCTTCGTGTTCACGAAAATGATTCCCGTCCCAAGGTCTGCTAACGACAAAGAGGAAAATTCCTGTAAATGCGACTGCTCGTTACCCCCGAGTATACAAACGAAGGTTTGCAACGGGCAGAGGATTTTCTCAGGTAAGAACAGTCCTAAAGCTCGTCCTTTACAGTTAGGTGTTCGATATTTGCGGTAAAGACAACTGGCCAGAAAATTCAAGGAAGAGGGAAAATGGAAGTAAGCTGTTTAAAATTAGAAAGGCGTTGGTATTCTCCGAAGCCTCTAAGCCACGTCTCAAGCACCTCTCGTGAAAATTCAAAATATTCGGGGGATGCATTTTCGACTTGAAACTGAAAACGTAAAAGAAGTTAACACTCACGTCCTAATGTAATCAAATGTTCAATAAGCTTTTTCTTCATTCAGATTACCATTAGTTCATCAATACACAGACAAATGTTCTCTAGACTGGCGTGGGATATTCATATGAACTTACATATAATAAAGCTTCCCCATGTCAACCGCAGTTTCCCACACGGCGAGGCACAGGCGTTGTTTGAAACCCAAGGTTGAGGCTGTTCCGGTGTAGCTTACGTCTGAAGGCTTCCTTAAAGAATCCCCCAGAGACGCGCTCTGTCAGCTCCTCCCTTTCAGCGGCGCCTCCCGTGAAAGACGCGCAGGGGCGGCGCGACCACTGTGTCAGAGCGCGCGGCATTGAAGCCTCCTCAGCAGCTCGTTCCCAGCGCAGCGCAGCGCGGCGCGGCGCGGCGCGGCGCGGCGAGGCGACGGAAGTTCGAACAAAGTGCAGAATAGAATAACGTAGAATAGAATCAAAACGCTGCGCCTGGAGGGAGCGGTTGAAAGCGCGGAGTCGCCGCGTCGCGTCGGCGCGGGTGCCTCTCAAGGCCGATCGCGGGGGCGGTTAGGGTCCTGCGGAGGGTGGCATCGAAAAGACCCTGGGGGAGCCGTCGGGGCGGGGGCGAGGGCACGGCCTGGAAGCCGGCGGAGGGATTAGCGTCTCGGAGGCGACTTCCGGTGCGCGAGCCGCCGACGCACATCCGGGTCACGACCGGAAGGTGCTGCGGGCCGCGAACCCTCTCGCCCGGTGCCCTCTCTCTCGCTCCGCCCGCCAACACGTGGCTTTTCTCCAAGGCTCAAACCACGGGTTTCGGCGCGCGTTAGGAAACAATTGACACGGGCGGAGCGCCGCGCCCGGTGAAACGTCGTCTTTTGTCCGCGGCCGGAAGTGGCGAGAACGATCGGCGGAGGTGCTGTCGGCACCGTTTCGCCCCACCGCGCCGCGCCGCGCCGGCCCTGATCAGCGGAGGGGCTCCCGGGCACAGTCTACTTTTCTTGCAAGACCTAGCTCGGACACGTCATGCGACATCGCAACAAAATACATTGATGTCTCCAAACATCATGTTCAAAATTAAACGCCGATGTTATTAAAATATCGTCCCAACACCATCGATGTTTAATAGTATCCGTGTTTTTAGAACTAAATTAATGTGCACGCGAAGGGAGATTTAATTTAAAAGTCGTAGTTGTTATTAACTTTTACAATTTAAAGTTAACTACCACTTTTAAATTCACTGACAAAACAAAGTCAAAAATGATACGGACAATTGACAAAAGTTTGGTGTAACTGGATAATTAAAAAAATAATATAGGCTACATTGATCGATGAATACTCGATTTAATTTATTTTTCACATTTGATCACTAGTCTGAAGAAAGTTCAATTCATGGATATCTAAAAATTATTACAGATTTTTATAATGATTAAAAAATATCGCATTCAAGAATCGATGTTATATACAGTGATGATTTTATAAGAACAGTGATGTTTTGAAAACTTGGGCACTGAAGTCGAATCCCTTGTGTAAATAGTTAGCTATTTTCTTTGAAAATAGCTAACAATATCTCGATTTTGCACAGCTCGATAATGCGCACTCATCACCATCTGAAAATCAATCCGTTTACTGCTTCTTATTTTCATCTGATAAAGTTGACATTTCACAGTGATTTGCATCCAATAGATTTTCAGTTATGTATCAATGTAACTGCTTGAATGAGACTCACAGTGGCATAAAGCACTGGCATAATAATTAGAATAAAATATTGCTGAGCGTGTAAATAATAACAGAAACTTTTCCGACTCAAAAAAATACTTATACTCTATAAAGATTTAATTAATGATCGGAACCTCAAAGAAGTGGAGTTACCATTCGATACTAAGGAAACAATAAGTTTTTATTACACGTATTTCTAGAGTAGCCACGTTTATACTTAAAGGTATTACGTATGTAGAAATGACATCAGTCAAACATTTTCTCAACATACAGCAACAACAATTTGACGTTTAACACGACTGAAGATTCTGGTCTCATTCCAAAACTACAGTCCGATTAAAATAAGTCGGCGATTGACAATTGTGTTTCTGAAGCTGCTGTTTCACAGAATGTGTGTATATGGTTTGGTTACTTTTATAATATATTTATTTCAAGTGTTTATTTTCGTGTCCCAAGAACACGTGATCAGTGGTATGTAACCTGTCAACGTGGCTCCTTTGCACTCGCAACTGTCACTCACCAACTTGTTTCAATCGGAGCGTAGGGCTCGTCCCTCCGCGAGCGCGCTCTGCAGACGGAGCCCGCCCGCGCTCCATCGACCGCCAGATTACGAAACAGCCGAGGGTGGCGAGTCCGGCGGGAAATGGCCAACTAGGGCGAGCGCCCGGCGGCGGCGGCGGCGCCCGCGGGCCCCAGGACGCATCATTATGCGCATGCGAGGCCCGCGGCCGGACGCTGACACTTAGGGTCCACGGCTCGACCCCCGCCGCGCCCCGCCCTCATCCCACGCCACCTGCGGCGCCGCCCCGTGCGTGTGGCGTACGCTCCGCGCTCTCTCTGTAGGAGCCCTGGTTTTTACTGAAGTGAATTGAACTGATGCCTTATTTTACGTAGCGAGACTCAGACCATGAGGCCTGCTCTTCCGTATGACCACGCAAATTTTGCTACGCTCCTTTCACAACTAGCGGAGAAAGTAGGTATTAGTGAAGCGACGAAATACGCGATTTGAATCTAGCTCAGTGGCTTCATTTAGGCTTCACGATCTTTTACATGCAGTAAATCTACGAGCATGGAACAGCCGGCTTTACTTCCCCTCCGAAGGAAGGGAAGCTGTTGCGTTCCATTCAGCTTATGCGATTCCTGAGATGAAATAGTGGATGCTGGTGTGAATTGAATGATGATTGAGCAATGGGTGAATGGAAAATAGAGGAAGTGGGAGACGCCTGAGAAATCCTGCCGCAAACTCGCTTTTCTCGTCACATATCCTACGAGGATCGACCAGAATTTGAAGCCCGGAACAAGTTTGTGCACAGGTACAAGGGGGGGGGCGGTCTCACGGCACTGTGAGTAGCGTAGACCCCCCCCCCACACACACACACACACTTCACAATCAAGTAAAATTTGCGCCATCGACCTGCTACTCGAATGATCAAGGCGGGAGAGCATTACCATGGGGCTTGTGGCCGAGTTGCGCCGTGGGCATGCTTTTCCATTCGCTTTTCATTATCGTCCTTGAACGTTCCGTAATCTTTTCATGTTCAACTTGAAACAGTTGGTGCAATCATAGAGAACAATACCAGAAGCCTCTTCCTGCCTCTCGAATATTCACGAGTACCCGCCACCGACGCGTGACTGAGAAATATGCATTGACCTTAAAGCTATGAGAATCAGCGTTTACATAACCTTCAGTAGGCCGAAATCAAAATTATAATAATAATAATAATAATAATAATAATAATAATAATAATAAAAACTATCACTGAACTAACTCAGAATAACTGGCCAGCAATTTTGAAATTTGACTTCAGCATATTACGAAATATTCCGTCCTCAAGTAACGAGCAGAGTCGTCAACTTGTCCACACACCTCCCTTGCCTTCCCGCTTTCGCGTTTTGCTTTTATTTTGTTGTCTTTGGCTTTGTTCCTCGGCGACAAGCGGCGGCGACTGGCGCAAGCTCTAACTACCCCGTTGCACGTGCAACATGCACACGTGTGCGTCTTTGGCCGGAAGCTGCGGTTACAGGTGGAAAACACACGCGCGCCCTCGGAGCTCGGACGAGGCGCGTGACTCTCGATGGTTGCTGAGCCTTCTCAGAAGCTCGTGGAAGCTGGAGAAGCTGCGGAAATATGCTTAACGACGAGCTTGTGCTAGCTCCTGACTCAACTAGCGTTGTCCGTCTATTTTCTTCGGTTAAATCAGGTTGGAAAAACCAAGCAATTTGAAACTGCTAAAAATAATCGAGTTTTGGCTCACGTGCAACGTATTTACAATGCCAGGTATGTTATAATGCTAACATAAATACTAATGAAAACTATGGAAAATTCCCGAAAAGTCGTAAGGAAGCATACTATAATGACGTGGATACACTAAATATTCATAATAGGTAAACAAACCAAGGCAAGAGCACACTCGTTATTGTGTATATAAAACATTTAACTTCGTGTTACATCATTACAGGAACTCAAAAAAAGACAGCACAAAAAAGACAACAGTCTCCAAAAAATAGTACAGAAACCATGAACCGACACCAGAGTACCGCATATCTGTATGGAAGTTATCTTTCAATAATACTGCAGTAGCATAATATATCATTTTTGTAAAGTAACTGTCGTGACGCTCTCAAACTTCAAAAAAATAAAACTCAAACGTGAGAGTTGCAGCGCAAAAAATATCGCGTGCCCACTACCTGAATAAAGATAGCCATCCACTGCATCGAATTATAGAGAAGTCAGTCTAAGAAGGGACCGCGTTTCACACGTAGGAAAACAAATTAAAGTGATGTTACGTGATGGCATTGCAAGAGGTAGTGACGAAGCCGTTTGAAAGCGAGCCGTCTGCAAACGAACGCATTAACTAATCGAGCACATGGACTTAACCTGCTGTTATGTTGGTGGCAGAAGCTGACCTTTTAGAGCAGGTCCTTTTAGAGCAGGAGTTTTCAACTTGCATGCGATCATGCGCCTCCAGCGGCAAGACCGAGAACGACGCGAAATACCGTAACATATTCCATTTTGAAGACAAGCCCCCATGCGCCAAGAAATAAAATACCCAAGTACAGGTGCACGGTGTTTCTCGCCCGATATGACGGGCAGGACTTCCCCATTTCAAGAATACCCTTTCGCGGGCCACAATAAACGGCCCCCCGAAGGCCGCCAGTTGGACAACCCTGCATTTAGAGCATTCTCTCCCTACTTAAGCAAACCGAGGGCGGTGCCGACAATCCCACCCGCCCACGCCTCGCCACCCGGAGAGACGGCCGTCCAGGCCGGGCTGGCGAGCGACCTTGTAGGCGCGCGGCGCGGGGGCAGTTCCGGCGCGAGGCGGCGCGGCAGGTGCCACCTCCGCCGCGGCGGTCCATCCGTCCGTGCGCTCCCTCGCTCACTTCGCCCGCCACGAAGACGAGAGGAGAGGCAGGCGTCTCCGCCCTCGCCGCCGCCGTCGCCGCCGCCGCGCCGCGCCCGGGCTTTGTTTATGAGGACTAATGAGAGGCTGCGTGAAGCCGCTAAATGCTGGCATCCGGTGCGGGCCGACGGCCAATCACTGCGGGCCCCGGCGCGCAGCTGCAACGGCGGCGCGGCCCCCGCGCGCTGCCCCCCCCCAGCCCCCCAGCCCCTCGCCGCCCCCCGCGCCACGCGTCCAGGAATGCGGGGCGGCGGCGGCGGAGGCGACGCCACGCGAGGCGGGGAGCGGAAAAGAGATCCATTTGCGCTTCCTCCACCGACAAGTGCGGGCGAACTCTTTGCTACGGTGTCGTCCATGAAGTTTTTTAAAAAAAATATTTATTTGCGTTGGAAAATAGTTGTTTCGTGGAGCCCCTTAGATACTTTTCACTCTTTGAGCGCTCCTGAACCCCACTATTTCAATGCTACTGGAGATAAATTTGATGTGTTCATCGGGCACGCTTAATCTGCTGAGTAGGATTACCTACAATAACTGGAGTGATTACCCTAGTAAGAGGAATTAAGACAAGGATAAAAAGTACGATAATCGTTATTAAAAGACATATAACCGCGGTAATGCCATTCCATCTTTATTTTCAGTATCAAATTACACTTCGACATCGACAGGACCTAACTTCACTTATTTTCGGCTCACATGAGATGATTCGTACCACTTCCAAAATGTACTCTGAAAATACAGACTGCACAACATCATAATTTCATTAATTCGAAATGAGGAGACTCGGGAAGTACGCCCCGCCCCCTAGATTAAATTAGCACATTAAAACAAACGCAAAGATTTATTTTTTGTTTGTTTTGTTATTTAAGGTCGCATCAATTACTCGGTCATTAGCGACCACTATTGGAAGTATCGTTATGACTTGATGATGACACGATATGGTGATGATAGGGGGTGAAAGGACGAACACCTACAACGATTCCCGAGGCGGGACTCGAACTCGCGACCCCACGGTCCAAGACCACTACGGCACTCCTGACTTAGCGATCTCGGCCACGGGGCCGGCAGAGGCAACTTGGTCTTGCGACCCACCGCGTGCATCGCATCCCCGTATAAAAGAAAGGGCATTACGGGCTCGATGGCCCGCGCACTAATGACGCTCATCCGCGCCGCAGGGCCGCGCGAGGTCCAGCAGCGCAGCGCACTGCGGTTCCGCGGCCGCGCGACCGCAGCGCGGCGCGACGCCACGCGGCGCGGCGCGTCCGCACACGCGGCGGCGGCGGCCGGGCAGCGCCCGCTTTGTTCCATTGTGCGCCGCGGGTCGCCGCTCATATCCGATTAGGTTGGCCAAACGCCGGCGGCCGAGGGGGTGGGGAGGGAGGGGAGGGGGGTGTTGTGGCGACGGTGGCGGAGGAGGAGGAGGCGGCGGAGCGCTAGTGTGGTGCTGCTAATGCATAGTGCGCAGGTTGGAGAAGAGACGCCGCACCCGGTGGTGGAGTTAAAGGGGGAAGTGGATTTTACCTCCTGATTTTCTAAAATCTGCGATAACGGTACAGAGTCCCTTGCAGGTTTGAAACCCTCACTCCCATTACGTTATTAATGTTACTGATATATAAAGTTTTAGAAGAGGGAAAGATGAAAAACTCTGAGACCTCACTCTGACTTGCTCTGAATGCCTGTAGTCGCTACTACGTTGTGCATCTGCGGCACTGGGCGACTTCGGTGAGGATTGAGATTTTTAATGCCGACATGAGAACGGAACAGTTCTCTTTCATCGAACTCGCCACGACAATGTCATAAACGCACATCAATGTCTGCAACGCACACCACTGATTATGGGAGATTATCACATTCTGATATCAGTTTTTTAGCGAACGAGGACATGCGTGGGTGCGGCTAGTGAGTACCGCGATACCGATGTACGAAATATTTTCGCTGTTTCATAAGGATCGTATGTTTTTCGTCTTGCAAACTGCTCTTACGCAACAGTGAGAATGTTTGGTTTGCGGGAGTCCCTCTTGTCGGAAACATGATATCGAAAAGTACTTGGTTCGAGCACTTTACAGATTTAAAAA
Organism: Acheta domesticus; assembly: GCA_031308135.1. NCBI lineage: Eukaryota > Metazoa > Arthropoda > Insecta > Orthoptera > Gryllidae > Acheta > Acheta domesticus. The sequence goes on along the minus strand of JAHLJT010002406.1, from coordinate 166,258,052 downwards.
GATCCTACCATGGACTTGAAAACTTCTGTTACGCAATGATGATATTGCACAGCGGAGTCGTTCTTCGTAGAAATGAAGTAGAGCATGGAAAACAAATTAATATGGGAAACTTCTGATGGCATTTTTAAATGGGCATCACGGCCGGGGAAGAGAGGGACGTATTCCCCTCCAACACATTTCTTATAGTGAGGTGCAGTGAAGGACTTCTCAGTAATCCCCAAGGACTGCGTATAGGGACTCCCCAGCAATCTCTACCTTACGTATTAAATGCCCTCTCCCAATAAGTTGGTGCTACTGACGCCCGTGTATCAAGGCAGAAAGGGGAAATGTGTTAGCGTCAGATATCGGGTGACGCTTGGGCGAAGTGTAAGCTCCCCGGAAGGCGCGCGCGGGGACTGGGAGGGGCGGGGCGGGGCGGGGTGGGGCGGGCGGTCACGCGGCGCGCGCGTGCGGTAGGTGCCGCGGCGGCCGCCCCGGGCCACGAACCCGCGCCTCCCAATGGCTTGGGCCGCGCGTCGGGGCCGCCGCCGCGCTCCATTGGCTGCGCGAGCCGGCGCGCGGGGAAGCGGGGGCGGCGGCGGCGGCGGCGGCGGCGCCCGAGGGGGGCGGGCGCGCGGAGGAGGGTCATGTGCACGCACGCACCCACACGCCGCCGCCTCCGCCTCCTCCTCTCCCCGCACATACCAGACGGCGCTGAAACAAACACGGCCAAGACGACGCATGACGTCACGGGGTCAGTCACCTCGCCAAGGTCACCGGCGCGCAGCATCCGTCAACCCGCCGTCGCCGCGAGCGCCTGGTGTCAATCGCCGGCGAGGAGGACCTGCGCGGCGCGGGGCGAGTGGGGCGGGGGGAGCGGCGCCGGGCGAGGGGACGGAGCGAGGTGGGCGCGTAACCGGGCACGTAAGGGGAGGGGCAGGGGCGAGGTGGGCGCGGCGGCCAACCCGGTCCGTGGCGGCGGCGGACCGCGGTTCGCAACCGCGCGCGCGCGGCAGCAAACTGGCAACGCGGGGCCGCTTCCTTCGAAATTCGCGAGCCGCCGCGCAAAAACAACCGCGCCGCGCAGCGCCGAAGAGCGGAGGCGGCGGCGGCGGCGGCGGCGCAGGCGGAAGGCGCCCGGGCGGCGGCTGCGCGCGGAGGAAGCACAGGGCGAGGCGACGACAACAGCAGGTGCACACGCCGCTCAGCCGCACGGCCACGGCGCACACAGATACCAACGGGGAAAGCAAAGATTTGGATTATCGCGTCATTCGGGAGTGGATGACCTGCAGCGTGTGGTTTTAGTCAAATATCTTCTTTACCTACACGCAGGTACGCACCCGAAACAAAATGCTTCCACGTTTACACTGGTAGAAAATGTTGCTATTCCAATTCCCTATTTGTTTGTGTAATTATCCGCATTCATTTATCATTCAGAGGTCATCAATCGTCTTTTATCTTTTTTAATATATAATCATTTGAGTGTAAAATATTACGTATTGGGACTTCCTTCCCACACGAGAGTACACTACGTCGATGCTTTTCCTGTCAGTAACTCCGCACCTGTTCGTCCAATTATACGTCTCCCTTTCACTCGCGTTCTGCGTTTAACATCCGGCACGGACGAATCCCAATTCACCAGCGGTTGCTAAGCCAAACAGTTACGACTTCTCAAAACGTCCATGACGCGACCGCGCGGAGAGGGGGGGGGGGGCGCGTGCAGGCCTCATCTGCAGCAGGTCAGCCTGCGCGGCGGGTTGCGTCGGCGCCGGCCGCAGGCGCGCGAGCACGCGCCGGACTCCTCGCACGCCTGCCTGCGCGGCGCAGAAGGCCGCGCGCGCAGAAGGACGCGCGAGAGAGAGGAAGAACGCTGCGCGGCGGCGGCGGCCATCAGGCGCAGCGGCAGCGGCGAAGATCCGCGGGCGGCGGCGGCGGCGGCGGCGAGGCCGCTCCGGCTGCTCCCGCAGGGGAATATTCAAACGCGCCAAGGTGAGCGGGTCGCCGGCAGCCAACGGACGTTCCTCGCGGGGGCCGCTTCCAAGAAACGGAAGCGCCCGCGCGCTCTGCGCATGCGTCCGCCCCGACGCGGCGCGACGCCTTCACGCGCTGCAATGAGGCGCGAGGGCGAGGCGGGGAATGCGCTGGGCGCGCCAGCAGGACGCGCCTACGTGCAGCGGCGGATCCACACCGTCATTCGGGGTGGGTGGGGGGTAGGTCATACATTCTTTTGTTAAATAATAAACATATTTACTATTTTGTATGTTATTTTTGTAGTGTATACAAGATAATTATTGTTTAAATAATTACATAATTTTAATATAAATGCATATTTAAATCAATCGTAGCATATAAAGGAAGTTAACAAACGAAAAACTTGGGACTTTTTTTTGGGGGGGGCATGGCCCCCATGCCCCCCTAGATCCGTCACTACCTACGTGGCAGGTGGCACGAGCGCCAAGGGCCCAGCCCTTGGAGCCCTAAAGGGCGAGACCTGCGAATTCAACATGATTTGCGACGGATAGCATTCAGAAACTTGTTGGCGATTGCTGGAGGTATTGCTCTTCCTACTCGAAATAAGTCTGATTTGGCGTGAAATAATGAGTAGTACGGTAATTACTTTTCTTGGAACCAATAATTTCAAGTGAGATAATAAAGACAAATAGTAATCACGACAGATGAATGCTAAGTTTCTAATAAACTTCTACAATTTACGCATTTCTGCATCATGCCCGAAGAAGATTATACAAGTAAAATTTGATGCAGTAAGGTCTTGGCGAAAAATTTGAAGCCTAATTGACAGAGGAAATGAAAAAAATGTACGTCACGGATTGGAATGTCAGCCAATGACGGAAACTCTCAAGGCAGCGTAGTGCATTTCCTTTCAATCGTAACTCGCCATTTTCAATTACTACTTCCTTCACGGAAGTTATTAATTTAGCCGTCCAAATATTTACACATTAGAAGGTAATTATTTCCTAATACTAATTATATTATTTAGTCACTCGGAAAGCGTATGACCCTGAGATATCGCAGTCTTGCTCTCACAACGCCCATTCACCGATCGACTGGACGCAAACGCGCGCATATCGCAACACAAAATTGATTGATTGATTATTTTTGTTTCCGGGTGAATTAACAGCTAAGGTCATTAGTCCTGTAAGTATAGTCAATGCTTTTGCTCGGGAGGTGGCGTATACTCGACTAGCGGAGCTTTCCCCAACCACGTGTCTCCCACCAGCGGGGCACCGCCCCAGCCGGGATAAGCCCTAAGCTCCCGACCGGTCTCCCGAAATGTGTGTTAGTGTGCGTGTAAGTAAGGGATAAGATATGACAAGGAAAGGGAAGGAAAGATAGCGCCCGGTCCGTTTGTTAGGGTACTGCTTCGGCATTTGACTGGTGTTGATCGGAGAAACCACGGAAAACTACCGATCACAGCAGCCGGCCGCTAGAATTCTCCTGCAAACAGCGACAGAACTTGACCCAGCTATTGTCGAAAATCCTGTCACCGTCGGGACTCGAACCTAGGACTCGGTCAGTAGCACTAGTGACATCAGCTGAAGCCCTGAGCCACCTCTCCCGGTCCAACGCGGAATTACACCATCCGCGGGCGCAGGCCGCGAAGCGAGCAGGTTGCTTCACGCTCTATCCCGGACGCACCTTTATCAACGGAGGAGGAGGAGGAGGAGGATTCGGTGAACGAACCCGCGTGCGCGGAAGAGAACGCGTAGTAGCAGGTGCAGGAGGCGATAACGGGGCGAAGACTCCTGGCGTACAATGCGCCCTTGTGGCCGGCACCGGCGGCGGCAGCGACAAATCACGGCGATAGGGAGGTCGCTGCGACAGGTTCACGAGTCAACAACACGGGATCACGCCGCGCAGCTCCCACGCCGCCGCCGCCGCCGCCATCGCCTCCGTCAACAGAGCGCGCCCGCGGCGCTTCCTCGTGTCGAGTGGCTATTGTTATCGGCGCCGAGCACACACGGAGCATCTTTGGACCCGGCTTTTGTTTGTTTGACCGGCGCGGGTGCGTGGTGAGAGTGATCGGCCTGAACGAGGCAGTTCCGAGTTCGAAGTCCCGCTGGAGTGCTTCTGTTCTTGTACGCGTGCTTTACCGAAAAGGGGATGGAAGACGAGTTTATTTCCTATGATCTTTCTCGCCGAATTCCAATCAATGTTGGGAGATGGATGTAAGTGCACCTAATTTCTGTTGTATTTCCGTAAGTTCTTACTCGTAAATCTAATTACCGCTTATCTGCGAAGAAAGTGGGAAAACAAGGCAATTGTCTCAGTGTCAAAGCACCATAAACTAGTTTCATAAGGGATAATTAAGCATTATGAAATGATGCCATTAAATATCTCAGCGGTAATGTTTTATAATAATCACAAGAAATCGTTCTTAATACCAGACATCGCTTTCCTTTGTTTTATGTCTCCCGGGAAGAACCATTGCATGAGCATTCAACGCAACGGTCGATATCCGTGGATGGAAACAAATCAGGCACTCAGTTCCAAAACTTGTGATTCGTCGGGGGAGTCTATTGTACTAATCCAATATCACAAGGGCTACTTTTTAACCCTTTCGCGTCCCGTACAATTAGCGCCCAACTGGGGTGAACTGACCATATTCCCTAGTAATATTCTCCGACCCTACTGGGAGAAGAGGGGTCAAGGAACAGAAGGAAAAAAATAATGTGAATGAAGAAAGGACGAAAAAGTGTTATACAAAGAATGAAAGAAAGCCACGAGAAAGAGAAGATGAAAGGGAAGGAAAAGTTGGAAGGCAGCAAAAAGACAAACGAGAAAAAGCAAAAGGCAGGCTGTGACGAGGAAAACAACACAAATGGAAACTACAAGAACGAAAGGGGAAAAGCGGAGAAATGATACGAGTAGAGAAAGATGAAGGGGGGAAAAGGAAGAAATAAAATGACGATAAGAGGGGAGAAGGATGACAATCAAGACCAGAGGCGTATCTAGGTATCCAGGCGCCCATAGCAAGCGTAGAATTTGAGTCCCTGACAGGATACTTGAAATTAGGGTTGTTGTTATTTGTTTTAACGAGTATCCTCCAAATAGCGCCCCTTGTGAGTGGCGCCCATGGCACGTGCCATGTCTGCCTTCCCGTAGATACGCCTCTGTTCAAGACAAGGGAAGAAAAATACGAGAAAACGAAGAAAGTCGGGGATTCCTTTCCATTTCCCCTTCCCTATTTCGCTTGTGCGGAGGCCGAAGGACGCGCCGGTCGCCGCGCGCCGCCGCCACCGCCGCCGCCGCCGTCCTTGCGACGCTTCTTCCGCGACGGGCAGCGGCGGCGGCGGCGGCGGCGCGGCCTGCGCTGACGCGCCCGCCACCCGGAAGAGCCACCGCCGCCGCCGCTGCCGCCGCGAGCGCAGACAAAGCGAGGCGGCCGGCGACGCAAGCGCCGCCTCGCGACCCTGGGCGTGATTAGTGCCCGCCCCGACACGCCCCTCTCCCTGCCGTCCAGCAACATTCCGCCTGACAACTAGGGAGGCGACATCGAAACCGATGTTTTCAAAACATCCGTGGTTCTACAAAATAGTCGACGTATTAAATAGCAATGTATTGAAGACGACGGATTTTGAACATCGACGTTTTTACGTCTTCAATGCTCTTTGTTCGTGGATGAAGAAAATAAATCCCATAATTGCTATTTTGTAAAACTTCATAATGAAATAATTACTGATGGTACCTCTGTTTATGTGTTCGAACCACATGAACGCGGTTTGTATTACCTTCATCGAGCATACTATTCCTCTCCCGAGATGATCCTGATGGCCTGTTATTTTCCCCGTCTTTGGGATGGATTTTGGCCGATGCATTATTAACATTGATGTTTTAATTTTGAACATCAATATTCGGTTTACCTTGCCCATCTTAAAAGACTTACGCCCGTGGGGAAGTGGTCTCATTTGTTAATGAACTGAGTAAGTCTGAATGAAGATGAATAATAATAATAATAATAATAATAATAATAATAATAATGTTTCAAAAATTTTCCACGCATGCGACATCGCCTGAAGCGGTTGAGCTTGCCCACTACAAAACTCAATAATTAATGTAATCTCATTTGAGATACATTGATGAATACTGAACTAAATCCATTTACGAGACAAATCAATGCCGTTGATAAATGTGATTAAGTGCCATTTGATTTTGCCATATGTATTTTTATTAATGTAATGACTGCTTGCATGGGCGTATCTAATTCATTAAAGCAATAGAATTACAAAATCCGTAAGCAAAATAAAATGATTAAAATGTCTGTAGTATACATCATTTCAAAATTCTAGGATAGTTCAAAAGAAATTCAATAAATTGAGAAAAAATTTTAAAAACTTCGACATTCAAGGCGAAATAGGCCGACTCTGAATGAAACAGTCCACCTGTAAAATGACAATATTTCGGATGTGTCAGTTTTGTTGTGCACTGGCAACTAAAAAAGGCCTATGCTTAGATTTTGGTAATTTTTCTTTGCTTTCCAAAGTCAATAATGGTGGCTGTTGGAAGACCAAACGGAGCGCTGACGGAGGACGACCAGTTACGTGGGCGTGGGGGCGGGGGAGCTGGGTGTCAGGAGGCCGTGGTCCTGTAGCACAGGGGCCACGCGGAAGCGGCCCAGTGCGGAGATGATAACACGCGGCCGGCGGCGGCGGCTGCTGTTGTCGGGTCAATAAACTGCTCACTTTCGAAAGTGGAATGTTTGAAAACGCCCAGCCCCGCCCCCACGCGCCCAGCGAGGGACAGCAACGGACCGGGTCGCGGGGAAGATTTGGAGGGGGGAGCTTATCACCTTCGGATTTTCTGTAACGGATGGAGGTGGGAACTTGAGACTTTAACGGTTGGAGAATGGCCTTTTCCCGTTTTATTACATACTACGCCCACGTAGTCAAGTAGATAATAGTTACGTATGTATGTATAAGCAGTCTGGTCTCTAGAGTTAAAGGATTAATTTTCGACAGACCGCGTCCTACTTAACGTCTGCAGTTGGTTCAGTTCAGAGATGAAGAGGACAGTGGACGACAGAATGTCATGGCGGCAGCGACAAGGCACTTTTTTGCCTTTAGGAAGATGATGATAATGACGATAACTAGGTTCTGTTATGACGTGTATAATACGTGGGCGTATACTAAATTCATTTAAAATACTAGCGACATTTGACAAATTCGCAAATGAGCGTTGACTGAGCGATGATCTAATTTGATCTACTCCTTTCTGAAATTTATTCTCATGAATTAGATCTGAAATACTTAGTATCAAGTGATTAAAAAGTATTTAAAAAATCTGCCTTTCGCACCACATTGTTACGAAACAGGTGCGTAATGCACTGCCACTGATATTATCCCTTTCCTGCTATTGTTGCATCACCGTTGAGAAATGCCTGAATGTTGAATCGAGGAAGTCCTTCGCCTCTAATGATAAATGTGGTTAACTCATAAAATAGGCAATTATTTACCATTTATGGTCTGCGGAGAGATATTCACAACAGGAAAGATATTACTAGTTTTAATGTATTTTTGCCATATGTATTTACCAATATACAGAGTAAGTTAATTTTTTAAGATTATTATGACAATTATGTAATTTGCGTATTTTTCCATAAAAGTAATGCTGTCTTCTGGTGAGTCACACATCAATATCATGATAGCACAATTGGAATCTTCAACAACCAAATACGCCGAATATCATTATCATAACAGACAGCCATATCAGTCTCACAAGAAAATCTAACTTTCAAGAAACATTCGTTGCGGGCTCGAGAGTGAGTGATTAAGACCTTCCACATCCATTTCACTTTCATTATCATGTTCTGACAAGAAATAATGGCAATTTTGTCAACTCTTACAGGAATATTTTGAAGCCATATTGAACGAAATCAAGCGATAATGTGGGCAATGAAGACTGTGAAATTGCACCAGATCTCGGAGTTTATCCTCAGAATGCCTCTGACAAAATCGATCGAAACGATTAAATAAACAATATAAATAAATTAATGAGTTGAATTAGTAATTTCTGTTATATGATGGTCATCGTTCTTCCGTCTCTACATATCGTGTGCGCTGGTGGTCTTGTATCACATATTCAGTGACGAGCATGCTCTAAATGCAAGCTATTCCCCGGAGATATTTGCATTTATCGACATATTTTATAATGCACAGAAAATAAAACATGAGTCAGAATGTAATTTAAATATCGAAGCAGTGTTGCACTTTCCCTTTTCCATCTGAAATGACGAAGTCGTTTAAAAATGGTAAAAGGTAAAAAGAGATAATAGATAGGGCTTCATGAGATATGTCAAGTAAATACTGATAATTACAAGAGGATTTGTTTGTTATATTAGAAAATTACAATTTTTTAAAAACGATATGGATTATCTTGCAGAATTAAAATTATTAAATGTACGCTTCAAGTGTTAATGAGAGGGTTACAGCAGATCCCAAGTGCCAAGAGATGTGAGAGGGCGTTCAAAAATTATATTCGCTGAGGGTGGGATGTGTGAATACTACAGAAATTAAATTCCATCCACTTCAGAATAAAGTGACTGTTTTTAAACATGAGAAGGGAGAAGGTTAAGTGGAATGGTCACGTGGATGTGTGGTGTGGGGGTGTTTGTGTACCGGGTAGTATGGGGGAAACGTTGCAATTTCGCGACCGTTTGTTGGAAGGCCCCTGACGCGGGAGGAGCCTGCTGGAAGGAAGGAGATAGACCTCCCGTCGCGGAGGTTCGCGGCTTCGCGTCGAGGAGCGCTCCGCGCGCGCCGCCGCCGGCCACTAAACGCGCGTTACGTCACAACCGTTACACAACGCTGATAAGGCGCTATCACCAACAGGATGTTCCAATGTCAACGCCTCTCACCTCGCGACACGCGCGCGCCCCGAGCGGCCGCCAGCCCAACTACGTCCGCCACGCAGCCTCCGACACGTACTTATCCGCTCCTCTTCCCCGCCTGCCCCCCCCCCCATACGAACAAAGATGCGGCGATGCGGCGTTCCAGAAAACCACAAAACAAATAGAACTTGCGGCGCTACCGGCAAGATACGGGAGGATTTTTCGGTGACTGATAATGAAGTGGCGCAGCGCCATTCTAAACTTGCACGATAAGGAAAGCAGTACTCATTAAATACGCAGAATAAAAAAAAACGTTAAAGCGTGGACTTTTCTTACGTGGGTGGGTGATTTATTTCTTAAATGATAAATGGTTCATCCAAGCAACATGACCTACGTTAACGTTTTCATTGGAGTACGTCCATTAAGTTCGTAATGATGTCATCAAATATTAACGGAGACATTAAAACAATCGTAAAATCTATTTACGTGCACGCGTTATCGCAGTTTTAGTTTATTTACCTTTATTTAAAAATACGTCTTCAAAACAGCCTGCAAATCAACCGAAAGATATCCCGAAAACCCATTCAGTAACTTATTTTCAACGCAAACAAATCAGAACGAATTTGCGCAAGATTCAATCACAGCTCGCTACGTTGTACATCTGGCCCCAGCCACATTCTCCACCATCTTCCTCTCCGCCAGGCGATGTTAGTCAGTTCGACGCCAGGCGCGCGCGCGCCCAATTCGCCGAACGAGCTCGTTGGGCCGTGTCCGGAAGATGCCCCGCGTCGGCAAACAGCGGGGGAGGCAGAGCGCTCCGCTCTTTTTCCGCGCGTTCGCCGAAACGGGTCCGCGGGGCGCGCTCGCCCCTTTGCAACGTCTTCGCTTCCGCCGCCGCCGCCGCCGCGGGCGCTAACGCGGCAAGCGCCGCCCACTCGCCACGCGGCAAGCGCCGCCGCTGACGTCAAGCGATAGAGGCGGAGGCGGAGGCGAGGCGCGAGATCACGTAGGCTGCCGTGGCGAGGGCGCAGCGGCAGCATGCGATGCGCCAAACATTGGCGACGTAACGGACGTGCAACGAGCATTTCTGTGGCCACGGGATAAAAGTTCTGAAGACAAAAATCTTAGTTTGGAGAAAACAAGGGTTAAATTATTGAGCCAATGCTTGTTGCTACGCTAAACGCCGTTTCCCAATGCTGAAATGAAATGGACACAACATTTGAATCAACAAATGAAAACAACATTTGAGTTGGGTTGTTTTACTAAAATACAATACAGATACTTAACTTGTAGTTCCAGTACTTAACCCAATTTCGCCAAAAATTGACTTCAGAACTTTACCTCGTGACCACAGATTTTATATTTAGAGTGAAATGGGTGGATAAGTCGGTGGCGTTCGGAAGGGGGGCAGCTTGCCCAGCCCCGACTTACTTGTTACTTCGATTTTTTCCCCCAACAAAACTAACAAATGAAACATTCACTTCTAATTCAAATTACTCGCTCTAAGTTATTTTTGTTTCATGGAGAGATGAATTCTGTTTATATAAAGGGAGGGGAGAGAGACTTGTTTGAAATACGGCGCCCCCATAGATCTATCGGGCCTCTTGTTTTCTCTGGGCACCAGGGGCGCCCAGAGAACTTCTCACTCCCTGTCTAGAAAGAACACTTCTTGAAGGGACACTCGAAAGAAGTGGCGGCATCGGGACCTATTCTGGCTTATTTTTAATGCAGGGAATGTGCAATCCCTGCCTAGCGTAATATTCCGGAATGTCGTTCGTGTTGTAATTGGCCCGGCCTCTGAAACGTAAGGAGTTAAAACAGCGTCCTGAGGTTTCAGGTTGGAGTCCCGTCCGAGTGGAAGGTATGAGTGCTCGTAAGTGATTTGGCTTCATACCACCTTGTATCCCATCTGAACATCGCTCCATTCACGAGTAAGGTTTTTTCATCCGTTTTGGAATTAATTAAAAGTGTAATGGGATTTTAAAGCAAACAAATCTTCGTATCTACAAACAATATACATACAAAATTAAGGGCACAGTATTGTATGGTTGATGTTTTCAGGAGAAAAGGTTAATGTGTTTTGCTTTGTTATATTAAGTAAATTAGCAAACGAGGATAAAAAAAACAATGTGAAACGTGTTCCATAAGTTCACTTCATTATTTTCAAGTCGGTGTTTTAACAGTAGATGCTACATGACATTCTAAATATTGAACTGCTTAATCTACATTTTAAAAGGGAGGAAATTTGCTTATTTACATGTAACGGGCGTGGACTCCATTGCAAATCAAAATTGTCTTCTAGTATCAATGCATTCAGCAGGGCTCTGGTAACCAGAAACACGTTCTGTGCACTTACAACACTCACGAATAGGAAGGTGAACTTCGTCAAGGTACAGCATCCTTAGGAAGAGCGTGAGGCGCGCTTTGACGCACCGACCTTGGAACATCGCCACGTCATGCTGCTTTTTCCTCTCTCGGGTAATACGCTGCCACGCACATCAAAAGACGCAAACCACTCACACGAAAACAGGAAGAATATGGAACTGTCGCCGGCCTTATCTTTGCAACGTGGTCACGAAAATTAATTGGACCCACGATTGTGTGGTCACCGAGTCGAAGTGCACACCGTCGCGTCAGCTTGATTCCTGTGAATGCGAAATGAATAGGCCAGCAAGGGTCCAAGAATGACGAAGAAAAAATTGGTGGAAAATAAGTGGATGTGCAGTTGAAAGGTGTACGAATAAGATAAATAACAAACATAATGTTTGCGAAAATGTAAAGCGAAACGATATGAACTGTGATAGAAAAATATATTCATCCAGTTACTATACTTCTTGCTCAAGGAGTCAATATGATGGCAAGCGGGACAAAAGCTTGACATGACTTCACCGAAAGGACAGTCTTACCCATACATTCATAATTTACAAATTTTGAAAAGCTAAAAACGATGGTAGAGTGGGCTAAAAACAAACATATGCTAGATTCTTACATATGGACACCAGAAGTCGCGTATAGTCCTGTCGCAGATAAACGAATTTACAATTTTTAGGCTGAAATAATGCACTGTCCTGACCAGAAAACGTAGTTTTGACGAAACTCTTGATATTCTTCTGGATATGTAAATAGCCCTTTTTCTCACGATTCTCGGATTCCTTATTGCGAAACCAAAGGGAAATGCACATTCTGAATATGAGAGAATATTTTTTCTCGAAGCTTTTACCAATTGGGGCAAATACACGCATCTGTGGGTACAACATCGCGAGTAAAACTGACAGGAACGAAACTCTTCCTTTTCATCACGTTGCAGGTCCGAGGTTGGCCACATTCTGAATATCTATGCGCATGAACCTATACCGGATACAGTTTGGTTGAACGTGAAGGAACAACAAAGGCACCCTCACCCGAACCAGGAATAGCAACGAACAGGCCGAGGGGATGTGCATTCCCACGGGCAAGCTGGGGACATCAGACTCACCCGTTTGAGTAAAACTGAGCTCCCGAGGGTGCATTAGGGGTACGGTGTAATATGTCGTGCAAACCCGAACGGATAAAACGTGAGTGAGTCTCCCTAAAGTTCCCCTCCATCTCATGCCCTCCGTCTCGAACATGAAGGTAGTGAGCAAGCAGACCGTGCGGAGGGCCAGTTCTCGAATCAGCCACGAGGCGTGGGCGGAAGGGTAGAAGCGGGGACGAAGAAGTGGCGTGGGCGGAGGCCACCGGCGGATCCACGGGGGAGGGGGCATAGGCGCAATATAGCAATATTGTGTAGTATCATAACTACAAGCAACAATATTGTGTAATAACATATCTACAGTACATACATAATATACAAAAAATAACAAATGTTTATTATTAAATAAAAATCTAAGATGGCCCCCCTCCAAGATGATCGGTCGGATCCGCCCCTGGCGGAGGCGGGATCGTGGATGGGGGGAGCTGAAGGCCGGGGTTGGGGCGTGGGCGTGGGCGAGGGGCGTGGGGCGAGGGGCGGAGGCGCGTCGCGGGCGACGTCGTCACGCCCCCGAGCGATGCGCTAGGCGACGGACGTCGCGCGCTGTTTGAGCAAGTGTCTATCGCGGCGCCCGCAGCTGTGCACACCCTCCGCGCTTTCTCATCGCCCGCCCTGCGCCCCGCCCCCTGCGCCGCCAATCCTCGAGGCGCAACCTTCGGGGGCTCGACGTCCTGCCCTCGCCTCCCACGCACCCCCTTCGTTGCCATGCGGGGTGCAACGCAAGGCCGAGCCCCCTCCACTTCTCCATCATTCAAGAAAGGAGGGGGCATTCCCCAGCACCTCCCAGCAGAGCCACCAATAAGCACTAAGGTGTAAGATCCCGCAAGGCATGATGAAGCGCAAACTTTTTTAAGTCGTTGGGCAGGGTTTTCGTTTGTAACTTAACTGAACGAAGAAGTAAACATTTTAGAAACGGTTTTTATTATGAAAATTTCTTTTTTAGAATTTTGTGTTTTTTATGTGGGTCATATACTCCATTTGAATTCTTCGATTCATTAAATTGTGATTGAAATGTTACGTTCGTAATAATTCGCAATTTCCCTCTACTTTCTTGGGAGCGAACCAGGTAGAAGTTCTTCTACTACTTTATTCCGCGGTGCCATCCTGAGTAGCTGTTGTTGATAGTAATTAACTAATTATAACGCCGACTGTGATTCAATATGGTGACCACACATCCTGTACATTAGCGGGGCAGACTTTTTTATCCAACGTCAATACAACAATACATTAAATACATACAGTTTTCTAAAAACTTAATAATTTTACCACGAGCGCACCTCTTTAAAAGATGAGAATAACCAATACCACATAGTATCTAGGAGGTATTGGAATAACAGTGCTTCAAAATAAAATTCGTGGAATCAAAACATATAATCATCCTAAGTAGTTTGCAGCTGATCTTATCTTTCAATGTGTTTTGAAATTCAAGTAAGAGCTAAACATCCGAACACTCTCGCCTTGAAGATATGTCATTATATTCCACCAATGCTAGATAATTAAGATAACCTTGACAGATAAAGTAATTTCAAACGAACAGACAATGATTAGGGACACAAGTACCCATAACTAAACCAGCGGCGGGCCCAGCATGGAGAGACACAGGACCGTCTACATTATATTGTACGAGGAATAGCACAATGCATCCGGGAATTCAAATTCAGATATCAGTTCAATCTAATTACATCTTTTTTAATAAAACCACCAACTTCTCTAACGCCGCCAGTTACAGATACTTTTTCTCAGTTAAAGAAAGTGTAGGCGACAAACATTTGGGATTGGGCTTGTATATGCAGTATTTAATACAGAAACGGAAACAAGTATCAGAAAAGCTAGCCCAGGTACATTTACTCAACAGAAGCAAAGCAGTTGCACATCTCAAGGGATGAAGAGAAACTACAAAAATATCCTTAAAAATAGGGACACCAAAAAGAACTTCACAATTATCCTACAGAGTATTTGGTAATGATTCGGGGTTAGCTCATTTTGATCATTAGGATGCCGCGAACGCGATCGGAAGCGCACAATACGGAAGCGTGTAGTGCATCGCCAACAGCCAGCCGCAAACAGGCGCGTTGTGCCAGTCATTCGACGTCAACCGTTTTCTATATCAGCGAGCGGCGCTTCCGAAGGGCGGCGGCGCTGCAGCGTCATCGGCTGATGGGAAGATAATTGGGAGCTCCAGTAATTGGATAATTCACGTCTGCATTAGTTTTAAGTGGGCGAGATGCATCAGCTACATCCACGCCGACAGCCCTCTGATTACGAGCAATCGAAGATGCGCCCTTCCGTAAGTGGACTTAGGAACACGAGCATATGTTACGCGCGTACGTAATACACAGTCTGCGCGCACTCACCAAACGCCTTCCAACCTCCTTGAGGAAAGTACGGCGCGAAGTACGGGGCTGTGTTGGTACCAACCTGCAAAAAATGAAACAAATTCTATTAGTTTTGTGTTTCACTAGTGTGAAACAAGTTATATAATTCATGAACGTGTAAGTTTATGAAATAAAATACTAATTTTAGTAGGTCTGCAATAATTACGAATAAAAAACAATTAAAGTAGTAAGGTTCGGAGATTAACAGAACATTAACAATCATGAACTTCTTGTTTTTCAGAATAAACAAACAAAACTACGGGATGGATTACCATGTACAAGGATTCTCACAAACAAATTACATGTATATTCATGACACTCCAAGGTTACACTGGAATTATTTCAACGAAATTATGAGTATTTATTTTTCCTTAAACATTTTCTTAATGTATAAACTTTGCTCCGTGAACTATACGTTTCAACCGCCTATTCTTCATAATTCTGAAGAACACACTCTGGCAGCGCGATGAAAGCCTGCCGCGACGGGGCCTGGCAGGGCACGGGTGGAGGGGTGGAAGGGGTGGGAAGGGAGGGCGGCAGCTGGAGTCGATCGCTCGTGCCGGTGTCAGGGCCGCTCGTGTCAAGAGCGAGGCGGGAGGGGCGAGGTTCATCACACACGTGCAGCGGAGCGGGCTTTCAGAAAGGGGGGAGGGGCACTCGACGCAACAGCCGCGGCGGCGCGGCGGTGCTGAGGCGTGAAAAATCGCGCGCGGCGCGGGCAGCGGGGGTGGGGCTGTGACGGGGTAGCAGCGGTGGCGGAGACTGGAGATTGCAAGGGCGGGGAGTGGGCGGTTATGGCGGAGGGCGGGGAGCGGCGTTGGGGACGGTGGAGGGCGGCAGCGACCACCGCCGCGCCGCAGGTTTTGCATACAAATCGCGCGCGGTAAAAATGACAAATCGTCCTAGTGTTTACACTCGCGCCGGCGCATGAGCCAGAGGAAGCAGCAGGCGCAGGGAATAGAGAAGAACGTGGACAACCGCCAGAGACCCGGACGGCGTGGGAGGAACTACAGGCTCGCCAAAAGAAGCAACCGAGTAGTCAAGAGCTACATAAAGAGCGGGGGAGTTGCAACAAGGCGACGACGACGTGACGAAGCCGTGGCGGAGGCGGGATCGGCGATGCACCGGTGCACACTCCGGCAGGCGAGGTCGTCGCCCGTCCATCATCGCCCACCGGCCAAACAAAGGCGCAGCGACACGCCGGCCTTGCTAATCGCCCGCCACCCTCGCCGCCGCCCCGTCGCGCTTTTTTTGTTTCTGTTGCCACGCGGGGCGTGCGCGCGCTCGCCGATGGCGAAGCGCTGACTCGCCGTGCGCCCGTGCGGCGGCGCACGGAGCACGCGTGCATGCGGCGTCATGCACGACCCCCACCCCGAAACCCGAGGGCCGCCCTGCCCTTCACCTTTGCCGAGCTAGTCGGATCACGACGCACGGCGTAGTTGCGACTGCTGGCGTCGCCCAGGCGATAACGAAGTGTCTTGTGAAGGCGGTTCGAGTTTCACGCTACAGCACGCTCCTGGGGAAATCTGAGGCTTTTTAAAACACGACTGACTCCGGTGACGCAGTCAGCACTAACGTCTGATCGGGGCGAATCGAACGCATTGGACTTCTGTCTCGGGAACTCGAACCGAGAGGTCAGGGTTCCCGAAAGGTCGAGCCTTGATATGAAGATACAAGGGAGCCTATTGCAAATTGTCAAGAAACTACTATCACTGAAGAGATACAATTCTAATCCAGTCTAATCTAAATTTTAAAAAAAGTAATTAATGTATTGTACATTAAACTTAATGTAACCTTGTAAATTAAAAACAGCTTAATATATTTGTACACTAAATTCAGTACTGTTTAAAGTTAAAATCAGTGTAAATATAATGTAGAGATTCTACCATTTCCCCGCCTCTAATCATTCGTACCGTCTACTCATAATCACCAGTCCATCAAGATCATTTATTATTGCGTTCCATATTATATATATTTATCTATATCTTTGACTATTGCATCCTAATGTACATGTGTACATTCAATTTAATGTGCATTTATGATAATTACTTTAATGTAATTTATTTTACATTAATGCGGAAATTTGACAATGAGATTGCACTGTGACATTTTACATTCATTATATTTATTAAATAGAGGCGAACATAGAGTACATAAAACTTCGTTAAAAAATCTAACAAAAAACAGTGCACCGTACATTCACACGTTCAAACCTAAGGCATCAGTCAACCGGCATTGTAACCAAGGCAGGTCGCTTTGGCGCGCAGGGGCGGCGCGGGGAGGCGTCGCTAACCGACGCAGCGACGAGGAAGAGCCGAGCGCTCTACGCAAAGTTCGCGCCCCCCCCCCCCGCACGCGTTTCGCACATTGGCGTTCAGCAGGAAGCTGCCAATTAGCGGGCGCGACGCTAATGGCTTCCAGGAAGCAGGTGTTTGGTTAGAGGCGCCGGGACGTCCAGTACAATGCCGAGAAGAGCTAAGGGGAGTTCGGCGATCCCTGGGCTCAAATGTGCAGAAGACCGCTCTCGGCTGTCCAGACAACGCCGCATCGCGTTGTCGCCTTATTCACCCATGGGTTCGTATTCAAGGTACGGACGACCTTGGTGCATGAACTTGGAGCAGCGTCCCGGAATGAGGAGTCGACGGCTGTGGGTTCGCGACCCGTGCAAGGGAAAGGTGATTGTGACATGGCTGTTTTATCATACTATAATTTCTTTTTCCTGTATCCCACCCGAATGTCACCGCTTTCATAATTTCAGTTAATCACTAATCAAACGACACTTATGATCAGCCAGAAAGCCTTTTAGTACATCAACGACAAAGGCCAATCATCACTAACATCGCTTGCTCAGGAAAGAGGAGAAAACTGCGTGTGCCTCCTACCCCACAAACGCTCACAAAGGAATACAGCACAAAAATCAGGGCGCTTGCCCTGAAAAAATGGAGGGATGTCCGAAACATCGGGGAAGCCTCCGTCTTCTCCCGAACAACCCAGACCGAAACACCTGACTCCGTCTTCGGAAGTCTACGACTTAACAAACGCTGAAAAGGCTCGCGTTGATCGTTCGGCGAATCGCTTGTAAGGTCCGGGAAGGCGAACTCGAATTTTCCGCTTTCATTCACTATGCCACATTCCCTCGAGCCCATTCTTCTAAAACTGACAGTTTCATTACGAATTTCTCCGAAACCTGAAAAAGCAGTTCCGTAAAAGGAACTTTGGGTAAAAGAGGCTTCGCGATCGTTAAATGGCAATTTTACACTGACATTAAGAATGTATTCATCTTCTTCGACGATCATGTCTAACTCTGTAAGCCCTTAACAGCTATCGACCTTCAATTCCTTTTCACGAATAAAAGCAACACATCAGAATGCTATTAACGAAAGGGATCAAATATTTCTCATTTACATGTAAGCAAGAATAAAATATTTCATTATAATCAATGCATAGTTCTTGATATGTAGTTTCATCGAAAACATTTCTTCAAATCTAAGCGTAAGAATATTACTCGTGAATCAAACAGACGTGAAAAAGGTATTAAATGCCACAACGTGAACGCCACCACTGAATATGCGCTGTCTACAAGATCACTGCATTTCACTCTTTTCTAAACACAACAAAATCTGATTCTGAAACAGTGACTCCAATATATTCCTAAATTATTTTGACTTTTGCCACAGTCGTAAATCAACATAAAACTGATGTCCCCCCCCCCCCCGAATGCCAAATCAGGCTATTTTCCTTTCAAACGAACCTTGTATTTTCCGAACAGATTGCCTCCCAAAGGTTATCGCGTCCCAGAAACGCTCTAGTAAAGAAATTAATAGATTCTAGGAACGACAAAATCGTCCCTACACTACAGTCTCCTCCAAAATCTTGCTGCCTTGACACATCGCAAAACAGATGCTCATCCCAAAAACGTCACGTCGAGACGATTTCCCTTTGAGACGCAGCCTGCATATTTCCGACAAATCGTCTGGTTTTCGCGCGGCCCGCGGCCGAAAGATTTTCGTGACCCGCGGCCGCTCTCCATGTCGCGCACGTCCGCCGACGCCGTCGCATCGGGGCCGCAGCTTCCGGCGACGGCAGGCGAGGACGCCGGGGGCGACAAGCAAATTCGTCTCCGCGCCGCCCGCCCGCTCCGTCCGGCCCGCGGAGGCCGCGAGCGCCGGCAGCGGCGGAGGCGGCAGGAAGCGGGCGATACACTTTGATCCGCTGACGCTAAAGGTTTGACGGCGCGGCAAGGGGGCGGGGCTGGGCGGGGCGGCCTCGACGGTGGCGCTTTCGCGGGCTGCGTTGAGGTGGGCGGTGCCCCGGGCGGCGGAAGTCTCGGAGGTCGCGTGCCGCATGACCCTTCATCCTCCGGCGAGCACGGGCAGGCGAATGAGCCGATGTGTTGGAGATTGCAATTCGCCACACACACTCGGTTCATTCATTGGTATTGTATTTATTGAATTTCGACATTGATTTTTACTAAAATGCTTACGAGTGGATGTCGCGGGGGGGGGGGGATAAATACTTGTGTTTCAATTGGTGTGCTGAAGATTGAATTTCGTCCCTCCATTCCATTTGCGAGTCGCTGGTAGAGATAAGAATGAGTCTGTGGAACGGTTACCAAACGTGGTATTTGGATTTACACAATACACCGAACTCCGGAATACACTGCAAATCTGACTCATGTGAAAACAAACATGCCAATTCGTAATTTAGATAAAATTAGAGTAAATGAAGCACAAGTTAGCTTGCATACACCACATCTTTGGAGATATATTACTCATCGGCGGACATCCTGGTCTAGTGTGTCATTTAATCCGGTTCCTTATCTGCATGACTAAATTAGTTCCTTCTTGTATGTACTCTGTTACAGATTCCTTTTACTTTCCAATCTTCCTGTGAATGAGTCACATTTCTTAAATGAGGCTGCTTTCGAGTATTCTTGGCAACTATCTTTATCAAGAACGTGATGTCCTCAAAACAAACAAATCCTATTGGAAAGGTCTGTCGCCTTGTTTGAAACACAGTAGTGAATTACTAAACATTTATGAATGCCTTATTCTGAATCGATTCAAGTCATTAGGCGATTTATTGTTTCGACTAAAACATAATTATTTATGGAGTAACGTGAAATATTTTTATCACTATTATACGCATTGCATTAATTTGACATCGTTTCCGCCGTCAGCACCAAATAAACACCATTAAAACGAGCACTATTTCGGCAATTACGCTCTTTTATAGGCGATCACATTCAGCGTGAAACACCTCGACGCGACTCCCGCGCGGGAATGGCACTTCGCAGCCGGCGCGGCGCGGCGCGGGGCGGAGGTAGCATTCTGGCGCAGCTCACGTCGTTCCCGATTCGGCTGCGGGCTGCGGCGGCGCGTGCGAGGCCGAAATGAAGAGCTCCGCGCCTACCAACGCCCTTACGCCCCCGCGCACGCTGTGTCTTGGGCCGTTGAGTCGTGGGGCGGAGGCGGAGGCGAGGGAATGCGGACGGGGCGAGGGAATAACGTGGAGGGGTTGAGAAGGAGGAGGAGATCGCAAACGCGCAAATGAGGCACGCCTCGTAACGCGCGCTCTAGCGGCAGTCGAGGCTAATATCCGCCGCGAACGAGATCGTAAAGAGCCGAACCGCGGAATCGGAACCGGTGGGGGGCGGCGACAGAGGTGGGGTGGGGTGGGGGTGGAGTGTCAGCGGCGGCGGAGGCGGAGCACCAGCGCAGACGCCCTCGCACATAACGAGCTGCCATCAAGGCCCTGATCACCGCTCTATCTGCCCGCGACCAATGACATACATTCGACGCGCGCGGCGGTGGAGCGGGCGGGCGAGGGAATCCCAGGCGGGCTCTGTGGGTGCTGCCAACAGTCGTAACTGCGTCTTCCTGTTAACGCGGACGCGAACCACCCACGTCGGCGGCGGCGGGGCTCGAGTCCACGCCCCCGTCTGTTTGTTGGCGTTCGCAATAACCAGAGGCAGAGGTCGCATTGCAGAAGAGGCGAACATCTAAAGAAAGATCGTAGGCGTTCGGAAAATAAAGACAAAATTCACATCTTTTCCTAGGATGAAAATGAAATGCAATGTTCAGTTTCATTCGTAGGATAATGAACGTTCGTTGAGTGAAAGGTGGGAAGTATAAAATAAACTTTACAGTGGAGGGTCAAATACTTTGAGAATGTCGCATTTAAAATTTCTATTCTTCTTTCCTCATTAGCACGAAGGGCCGTTCTCTAGCAGACAGTTGGCGAGGCCACCTTAAGACAGCGCGCACGAGGAAACCAGGCATAGAAAAGAGCAAAGAGAGGAAGAGTGGAATGACAGTTAACCGGTCCCACCTATCTCCTTGACTGGTTGCCAATCCGGATTAGGCAACCGCAGGGGCCCCGCCCGGGGCGAAACCGCTCACTTTGGGCGGACCCCCCCCCCTCTGTCCCATCCTGCCCTAAGCGCTGGTCTTCGCCGACGAGGCGCCACCGCCGTCGCCGCCGCCGCCGCTACCGCCGCCGCTGCCGCCGCCATCGCCACCACCACCACCACCGCCGCCGCCACCGCCACCGCCGCTGCCGCCACCGCCGCCACCACACCCGCCGCCGCCGCCGCCCCGCTTAGCGTGCACGCATGTCCGCGCGGGTGGCGCCGCCGCCGGGGGCGGCCGCGTAAGCCTGGCAAGAGGAACTGCTGATCTCATGCGCGCGGCGGGCGCCGGGCAGGCGGGCGAGCGAGCGGGTCGCGCTTAGCGGCGGGGAGCCACGTCGAGGAGGGGACGGCGGCGCGGCGGCGGCGGGGACCGCATAATCCTATCGCGCTAGCGCCGGCTCTGCGTCACTCAAAGCCAATCGCGGACGGTTATGATCCAATTTGCGGAAGGGCCTTGATAGGATTGATGCCGGCGGGGGGGAGGGGAAGAGGAGGGCGCGGGGGCAGCGGCTGGAATCGGCGCGGGGGGGGGGCGGCGGGGGTCGAAGCAGGGACAGCAAAACGGAGGGAGCGGAGAGGGGCGAGCCGTGGCATGACGGAGGGGTTAGAATACGCAGAGAAGCGAGTGAGAATCATCCGATGTGGAAGGCGGCCTGCAGACAGGTGTGGTCAGCTAAGGGGGGAGGAGGTGGGCATTGGCGACGTCTCTAATGCTGATCGCGGTCCCTGATTGGCCGCGCAGCGCCGCGCGTGGCGCCGCGGCCCAGGGCTAATGCGCGCGGCGCGGGCTTCGTCTGAGCCCGCGCTGAGGTATTAACGCGCAGCCGCGCGGCCCTCGACTTCATTTCTGATGGATGCCCGGGCTTCGCGGCGAACGGATGATGAACTACTCACGCACGTATAACGGCTACACGACAGTTCAATCGATAATGGGCATGGCTATTGTCTTCTTCGGTTTGGTAATGGGAAAATTGTAACTGTTTAGTTACGTATCTCGTAATATTTATGCATTGTTTTCCTTCTAAAGCAAACCCATTGGAATTTAAGAAGACATTCTTTGAAATATTTCCAATGCTCGTAGTATAAATTTTTTAAAATTATGGACACAATTATCTATGTTCAGATTCTGCACTGAAATGTGTTACGTATATGCAAATTCCTGAGGTATGCTATTTTCCAGAAACCCGTGACAAATATAACAAATCTAATTCAAGGAACAGAGATATATGGAGCAGTAAATAAGTGCAGAAAGAGAAGGAAGAAAGCGAGGAAACAGGAGATAGAGAGAGAGAACGATAAGAACTTTAAAGAAATGGCGTGTCCCTTTGTGAATCAAATCGTCCACGTGACCCCAATTTACACATCGGTAGCCCAAGGCGAAAAACTACACACATTGATCTCTACGCTGAGTCACCCTTACTATTTCACTTCAACAAGCCACGTTCTACCACTACTTCCTAGTTCCTATTTACTGCAGCGGGCGTATTTAGCAAAGATAAACCAGGCCGTGCCCTTCACCAGATTCCGGGTAGCCATGCGTCACCCTTCCCGGCGAGCGCGTCGCCGAAGCGCGACCTTCCCCACGCCGCCCTGCGCCGCCGCCGCCGCTTGCATCCGGGACCCTTCCCTCGCGCGCACCGACGCACCGACTTTTTTCCGGCGCAATTGTCGTCTTCGCGTAACACAAGTCGCAAGCCGAGCCCCAAAAAACCGCGAATTTCGCGCGGGCGGGTGGCGCATGTGGGGCTGGAAATCAAAGGCGGCGCGGCGGAGAGCAGGTCGCGAGTGACGTCAAAGCGTAAGCCCTTGCCCGGCGCGCGTACGCAGGGGAAAGGGGCCTTCCGAGAAGGGAGGCGCGAAAAACGGGCAACGGCGCCCGGCGTCGGGGGAGGGGGTGTGCGGGCGTGGGGGCGCCGCGGGCGGGCGGTTCTCGCAAGCGACCGCCGCGCCGCCGAGGCGGATCTATCTGGCTTGGGGCAGGCGCGAGCAACCCGATACGCGCTCAGCTATTCGCTAACGAGCGGCGGAAATGGTACGGAATTCTTGGGAAGGCAATGAAACCTTGTTGTCGAATGGCTCAGCGACAGCTTGATTACGTTCAACGAAAGGTGTCCAAACAGTCAACATCATTTTCTTGAAAAAGAGAACGAAGCTTCACTGTTTTCCCACCCGGGATTATTGGCACCTCTGGAAATTTGCGTGAACAGAATCTGCTATCTTTGGAGTTGGACCAAATTGACATTCGGTATTGTTAAAAAACACCCATTTTAAGGTATTCACCTTTTTTCGTACGGTGTTTACAAATATTTTCAAATTGTCAACATATAACTCCAAAGAAAATGACGAAGTTTTTGAATGCCTCAACCTCGGGATTTCGTGGAATTCTAAAACCTACGCGGTGGATTCAGAACAATATCTGAAGGAAACATGTCTATGTTCGTTCAGGAATTTTCTGGTCCCCATTTTCGCACAATTTTAAGATCATATCTTTTCATAGGAAATATATTTGTACGAGCGTTTCTCTAATTTCCCTTTCTAGCCGCCAGAAATATGCACCTTTGTGTTCCTGGGTTCCTCTCGCGAAGGGGCGGGGCCGGAGCCTTCGCTGGCTGCGCGGCGCCGAGTGCCGACGCTTCCGCAGCTGCCTCGCGGATTTTACGTAAGGCACATTACATAAGGACGCCCGCCTCACACGCGCCGCGCGGCGGGCAGAAGAGGCGCCGTGGAAGGCGACGAGCATTTGCAGGGCAAGCGGCCCAAAGGGTTTGCACAGCCCACCCGTTAGGTTTCGACGGTTTATTCGTGTTGCACTTGCTTTCAGTTCCCCTGTTCTCCGTGTGTCATGTCAATTAGCGTAAGTCCTATTTGATAAGCACGAATGTTCATTGATTGAGCTGCATTGGAAGGTTTCCTTCGCAATACCTTCGATAAAGTACCGACCATTTCCACTACCGTACCGGGATGGGTGGCTAAATTCATTTCACTGCAGTGCCTCTGACTGGGAGGTCCTAAGCTCGAGTCCCAACGGTGGCAAGATTTGCGACACTAGCTAGCCAGGTAGGTCGAGTTCTGTCGCTGTCAGGAGGACAATTCTAACGTGCATGGTTTTCTCCAAACAACAGGCGAATGCCGGAGCAGTGGCCTAAGAAACGGGTCACGGATCGCTCGCGATCTATCCTTCCTATTCCTCCTATCCTCACCCCTTAAACGCACACACACCTATACTAAAATGCTCTGCACAACCACGCATGCCGGGAGACCGGTCGGGAGCGTAGAGCGTGCCCGGCTGGGGTGGTGCCCCGCAAGTGGGATACCTGGTCGGGAAAACCCGCTAGTCGACTGTAGATCGACGCCGGATCTCCCCATCCAGCCGGGGAAGATCACCGCCACCTCCGAAGGAAAAGCATGCACTAGACGTACTAATGACCACAATAGTTGACGCGCCCTCAATCACTAATCAATCACTCAATCCGCAAACCCGTCAGTGGGCAAGCGCTTCCCGACCCAAGCTCTCGTCTCCAGCGCGCAGGCGCAGGTGTGGGCGCACGCGGCTGGATGTTACAACACAGCGCGGGGGCGAGGGGCCGTAATGGCCGGCGGCGGCCGGGGCGGCCAGGCGAGGCGAGGCGAGGCGGTGCGTTCAGTGGCGCGGGGAGTCGATTCCCTTGGGCGACGTCCGAGCAGCGCCTTCCGCCGCCCCGCCGCTTCCGGCTGTCGCAAGCGCCCGCCCCCCGCCACCGCCGCCTCGTTCCCGCTCCTTGTGTTTGCGCGTGGCGTCGCTCCGGGCGCACTTCGAACACTTGCTCACGGGGCACTGCGAAGCGAAGTCTCATCCACGAAGCAAGAAGTACTGCTGGCGAAGATTACGCGAGGAGCAATGGATGAAAACGTAGTATGACCTTCAAGACAATGTAGTGGTCGTGTTACAGGATTTAATGTTTTTAATATGATAATGTATTTTATCGGTTATCTAAATGATCATACGCGTTTGATAAATAGTATTTTTTTAAATTTAATATCTGAAACGATTTGAATAAAAGGGATCGTGATGAAACTTTCGAAATAGTTCACATGATTGCTTTGGCAATACATGTTTTTGCCTTTAAATTGAGGATGGAGGATGGTCTCGATCTCGTTAGATACGATAGAGCGAACACTAAAAGGCATTATGGACGTTCAAATTTTCCGTGGTGACGGAGTTGCTGCTGTTTATCGCTTGTAGTTTATCACGTTTCCATCTGATCTTTGCTTTGGAACAGAAAGGAACAATGTGACCATCTTGTAAACAAACGGAGGACGTACGGAAAAAGAAGAAAAACCTTATGACGCATTACAGTTAACCGGAAAAAACAATCGTGTCGAAATTACCTATTGTCGGTCACGGAATAACCCGGCAGATAGCGCCCTAAACAAGTACAGCTCCGCAAGAGACTACAACTACATCCGCTCGCTCGGTGAGACACACGGGTCTGGTCAGAGCGAAGATGCAGGGCGGCGGTGGCGATGCTGGCGGCGGAGAAGGCGGTGGCGGTGGCGGCGGGCGCCAGAAAAGCCGCGAGTGGCGGGGCCGGGCGAGCGGGAAGCCCGGGGCCAACAGGTGCCCGCTCGCCCCGTTCCGTCCCGTCCCGGCGCAGCGTGCCTCCCCAAACAAACGCCGCCCTGCCCCGTCCCCGCGCCGCTAAGTGGCCCTTCCGGAAATAGCCCTGGGGCGGCCGCCGCTCCGCCGAGGGGACGCGCTCTCCGCGTCTGCGGTGCAGCCCGGGCGCCTTGCGGGCGGCCGGGGACGGCGGGTTATGTATTCCAGATCACGTGGTCTCTGACGCGCCAACATCAGGCCTCAGCGTCAACTCTTCGTACAACAAATTCCTTAAGCAGTATACACATCACAAAATCTGGATCGCTTTAATGTGGTTCTACTGAATTGGTCGATGTTTCGAATTTCTTGAAATTCCGTATTTTTGACTCTTCGAATTTCTTATTGCAAATTAATTTCTTATCTCGTATATTATTTGATCTCTAATATGCTTGCGAATGGCATCGGTGTAAACTCATTCTATAATGTTAAAATGCCGAAAAGGTGTAGTGAAAAGGAGATAATGCTGAAATATATATTTCGAATTCCTTAGCATTTCGAACAATATTCAATACTTCTTCAGTTCTACGAAAACAAACGTAGAAATGTCGAAATATTCCACAACTTTTTTTTCATTCACGTGCACTAAGGTTTTATTGCACCTTTAATAAAATGAGTGAACATTGTATGAAGAATTCGGTAGTCACTTTTAAGCCTTTATTCCCTTTTACGCTGTTTAAGAGCATTTCTTAGTGAGAGTTTAGGACGTTGCTTTCATTATTAGAAACCATTTTTGGATGAATTTGTACCCAACTACCCATTCCTAGAATAAAAAATCCAAAATAACTGACACAAAGAACTTCCTAATATCTCAGTTTCTGAAGTGGTGACGCGCGATGCTTGGATTTTACGCTTAGTAGGTCTGTGAGCGAGCACTAGATACCCCACCGGGGGCAGGCTCTCTTCATCGTTTGTATCTCGGCCTGGAGCTCTTCTAGACAATTGAGGGCCGTTAACGCTCCATTGTACGCATGGTCGCTGGAAATGACGGGCAGCTCCCGTGACGCACAGTTAGGGACGCAAGAAACGGAGAGTGAGGCAAGCGCGAGGAAAGGAAATGGTGAGAGAATGAAGAACAGATGACGACCACGTGTGATCTCTCGTGTCGGAAGGTCATATTCTGGCAAGTGTGAGCTAGCCTGCAGGCTCGTATAACATATTTACCGGATAATGAAATGCATTTTTATTTTTAAATCTTCATTATGTTTAATCCTTTGTCAACTCATTCATGGCACGTGGAATATGTACATCATGTTATTTTTTAATACCATCATTGTTGATTTGCTATGAGTAGCTACAATTCGTAAAGATAGAAATCGTTAGGTTCATGGAATAATAAGAAAACTGAAGAACGTGATAAGGGATATTCTTATGACATATTTTATTGGTCGCTTTCGGAAATGGAGAAGTATGTCGTGTGTTCTGTGGTTCACAAAAGACCAAGTTAGAGAATCATATTTCCCAGCGGCGGAATATTAAGTCTTTCAAAACACAAAGTAAATAATATAATATTATGTAGATTCAAACTTTTTTTAACCAAAAGGCAAAGCAGTAGCATTCCGGACTAACGAATGCGTCACTTCAAGGACCAATTAAATCGCAACACCAGCGAATAGAGCAAAGAGTTTGAAATAACGGAGAACGACGACAGATGACATTAGAAAGTGGATCTCCGGTAACAGTCGCATCTTTTCCCACCCAACGCTAAACGCAGTCACCGGGCTAATTCCAGTTATTTCTTCCTTCCCAGTCGCTTATAAATGTACACATTCTGTGGTCACGGGGTTAAAGTTCAATTTTAGTCAATTTTAGTCAATTTTTGGCGAAATTGGGTAAAGTATTGAAACTACAAGTTAAGTATCTTCATCTACGTATATTTTATTTTAATAAAACGACCGAATTCAAATATTGCCTCCTTAACGAGAAAAAAAGCGTTGGGAAATAGCGTTGAGCGTAGGAAAAAGCGTTGGCTCAAAAATCTAACCCTTGCTTTCTTCAATCCAAGATTTTTGACTTGAGAACTTTTACCCCGTGACCACAGATTTGCTGTGTGGCTCCGCTACCGGTCATCTGTACGAGCGATCGGGGGGGGGCGGTGGAGGGGGGGAAGGGCGTCGGGGGGGGGGTTCGCAAGGACGCCTCGCGCGCCGCGCCGCGCCGCGTCGCCGGGGCGCATCCGGGTCCGGGGTCGCGCCCACGCACGTGCCGGCGGCGGCGCTGGCGCATCCGACGCGGTCAGCCCAGCGCCGACCGCAACACGATGCGGCTGCTATTCTTCACTATGATGTCAGGGGCTGAGCCTTATTGCCGTGGATCAATGATTTGATCGGTAGATGATACAAGTGTGAAGAAATAATACATGGTTGATAGAATAACGGTGGAAGAAAGGCGCAGGGGAAACCGGAGAACCCCGAGAAAGCGTTCCCCGAACCCGCTTTGGCCACCATACATTCCAAATGCATTGATCGGGTTTTGAACACTCGCGCCCTGCGGTGAAAGAGCCGCTGTCTAGCCGCTATATCACCAATCACCCTTTCTTCCTGATAGATGAATGATGATGATGATGATGATGAGTATGGGCTAATAAAGGAGGATACGCCATTATACTCTCTTCTTTTCAAGAAAAGTAATCACTGGTGGTTTGCCATTGCCTACTAGTGCATGGATGATGAAATGGAGATCACGGAGAATGAATGCTTATGATGATGAAAACTAAATTAGTAAGGAGGGGATGATTATTCTGTTGTGATACGTGGTAGAATGTCAACCACAAGGTGAAACCATTCACCCGTGCTTGACACGCGACTCGAAGCTGCATTTTGTGGCACTGTCCCAAGATCCCACTCCACCAAGTCAGGCGCAAGGGTGAATGTAATGTTTGAGGAATAAAAAACGCTGATTTCAACCGGTGAGTCAAGGAACTTCGACATACGCCACAAAAATGTAATTTCCAAACACTAAAGGTCGTTGGTTACTTCAAAACATAACAACGAAAACACCAGACCTTCAGAATTATTTAGCAAAGGAAAGGCGAAACCATCTGAAAACCGATATTCCGGATGTACCAAAGGTCACGAAGCTGTGCAACATCATCTGTTTGAAACGAACATCTTCAACGGACGGAAATTACCCTTCACGTGGCCTTACTGTTTGGCGAAGATAAGCTATTTGGGCTGTAGCCAGGCAGCATCATTTGGCACGCTTTATCACTAACAGAAAGAACACTTGTTCGTTTTGAAGACTGCATTTAGCGGCAGCGCACCGCCGAACGTGTTATCCACGACGATTCCCCAAGCAAGGGAAGGCAATAAAACCCTGACTGCGAGCAATAACACTTTATATCACTTTTCACTATCGCGGAGTAGGAAGTTCGCTCTGGGCGCCCTCTAATGTTCGCGATAAAGCTGAGGACGTCTAACCTGTGGCGCCGAAACATCCGGCGTGCACGGTGCGCTGATATGCTAATCACTCCTTCCTCATTAATGCTTATTGATGTCCTCGGTGTTCAAGAGCCAACAGCTTTTTTTAAATGAGGTAACAAAAGTTTTTAATCGTACCGTCCTTATCAGATTACTGCAGAATATGTAATATACATGCACAACTGAATACATTAAAATCTCCGTATCTCAAATGTGAAGCGGAAAAGACCACACGAGTGTTATCGAATTCTTCAACATAAAAGGATGTATTTGTAAAATACCGGATACCCTATGCTTAACGTACGGGAAAAGAAATAAAGCAAGTGATGATGCCATTGGATATTGGAATTACCGCAGTATGGTGATGCAGTACTTCGGAGCATGAGAACTGGGATCATTGAAAAATATCGTGAGCGGAAGTAGATAAGAACTTTATAATTTCTGTGCCATAATTAAGTGCAGTGTACATTCAAACTTTGTAGCTCACGGTCTAGCACATGGTCGCAAACCAGCGCAGTGACAGCGCTGTAAGTCACACAGGACGCGACTTCTGCCGGATTTCGCAATGATGCTCAGCGATCGAACCAATTCCGATCAATCAGACGACGTTAAGTGCGATGACGTCACTAGGGAATCGCAGACCGAAATTCGCAGACACAAAGGCCTCTTGAAGGGAGGTCGGATTGCCAGTCGTATCTCAGGGCCTTTTAACTCCCATATAACATGGTGGAGACTATTACAGTGGCACGCTCTCCTCTATCACCTTCTTGCAGGAACTAAAATACGATCTGCTGCCAACGATACTTGAAACGGCGCAAGCAGGCGCGTAATGCTACAGAAAATAGCGTCAATATTCCCGCTTTCTTCAGCGGTTTCTTATTGTGTATACATTATGAATAAACTAAACATTTAGAAGACACTTTTCGCATTTCTCACAAATTAGCCAATTTTTATGTGCGGAAGTTGGCGAGCCTATCATGCAACTGTACCCGGCGACACCAGCGCCTCCTTCAGTAGCACCCTCGAGCTTAGTCTCCGGTTTTGATGGAGAGTTGCAAGGCCCTGGTCGTATCTAGTGGCTCTGCGACATTTTCCTGGCCTTCACCCCCGGCTCCCACTCCTGCTCCACCCCTTCGCCCAGGATCCGTGCTCGTTTCGGCCGCGCCCATCCTCGTGGACGCCCCGTTATTTTGGCGCTTTGTAAACGCCACTTTCGGTGTTTCCGAGAACCATAAAATCATCGAACAGGTAGACAGACAAGCGGCGGCGGCGAGGCGGATCTTCAGAAGCCGAAGGGCTTTCTGCACAAAGAGCTGCAACGGGAAGCCTCTCCGATGCCTTGTCTGGCACAAAAGCGGTTTATGAGTCGAAACTCAGAAAGAGACTATGCAGGTAGTATTACTTCCGAAAAATCTCGTAAGCGTAAGGAACACCTACCTGAGAAATTTTTGAAGTATTTTGAAGTACAGTTCGCAGCTTCAAACAGGTTAAAATAATATAAGTAGTGCTATAAATAACCGGACTCGAAAATAAATATATATCATCAAATACTGCAGGAGTTACAAAAATCTACATAAAAGTACCCCTGACAAAAGGGATCTCTGAATCAAGAGGAACGCAATATAAGTATTCTATAAAAGAGACGAAAATGAAAGTTTGTTAAAGGAAAATTAGGCACAAAATTGACACACTTCGATCCTTGTCAGAGATGCCGGTAATATTAGGTAACTGCCGAAATGAATAGTCAAATGATTTCTAATGAGGAAACGAATTCAGTTAATAAAAATTGAGGGATATTGCAAGGAACGTTTGTGTGTAATACACGAGCTTAGGAGGAAGTGAAGTTTACGACGGAATCATAAATACACTGCATGACACTTCCTCCCTGATAACAGAAAGACAAAAGACATCGTACGAGGAAGTGGAAACTTCAGTTCCAGCGCTTATTTCGGCATAGCAACGGGAAGGTGACAGATCGTTTCCAAGGACATGGTTTATCGTAAAAGTGAAACATTCTTTGGAAGTTTCAACAATAAATATTAGTCTTAAAATGTATTAATAAATTATAAACTTATTTCATGAACAATAAATTAATTTTGTTATTTTGTTGTGTACTCCAGAACATAAAATGACCGAACACAACTTTCTTACCACTACAAAGCTAGTTGTAAAATTTAAATATCGGTCATTTGAATGGTTAATGAAATATAATGCGTTATGAAACCTACAAAGCTACCATAAACTATCTCATGAAAACTTTTATTACCGATCTGTAAATGCAATAAATCGTTTAATAAAATCTTTTATTATGCCGGATAACAAATTGCACTTTCCAACTGAAACAAGAATTCTAAGCCATTGCCGATACACGGTACCGCGGTACGGTGCCTTTCAGAGGCTTTTGCTTATGAAACGACAGAAATGGTCCCTCATGGTTCGATATTCAGTTCAAACAAGGTATTGTCCACCGCAATTGTTTCTTATGGAACTTTGTTTCAGCGCATGCTTTCTCTCTCTTCACTACTACTGTTCACAATAATTATACCAAGAAAAACGGACTTGGACCTAAGCCAGTTTGCATTTCACATGAAACAGAACAAGAGGCGGATCATTACAGTTACCTACTTCTTAAGTAACACCCAAGGCAATACGTAACTAAGCATCCCCTTCAGCTGCGGTGTCGCCGTGTGCTCAGTGATTCATTACAGATACTTCATTTATGAAACCCTCCAAGCGACAACGCGTATTTGAGCAGCAAAACGTATTAACATCAAGATAAAATACAATCCATTTTATATTGCTAATGTCATAGGATCTACTCTTTTCCGGAGCGATAATTATTTTCCTCCACTGATTAAACGAACTTAATACTCTTTTGGCACAACGTATCTTTAGTTTGAAACGAATTGTCGAGTTGAAACATTTTGATCTTTTATTCTGTATTTGCGGTCGCGCCATTCCTTTTCCCAGGCTCCCTGGTCTCCTGGCCGGTGGCGTGCACAGTGGTTCATTACGCAGCAACTTCATACGCGGGGCATCGCAAAGCAAAGCGTATTTGTAGTGGCGTCTTTCCTTCCCTCCGGGTCTCTGGTCGCCAGGGCGACCGCGCGCACACGCGCGACCCGAAGCAGCCGCAGCGAGCTCCCAAGCGGGCGGGGGCGGGGGGCGGGGCGGGGCGAGGCGGCGAGGGCGAGCGGGGCGGACTAATAAGCCATCAAGCGCGGTTTACAGCCGGAGTAACGGCGGGCACCGCGGAGGGCGGGGCGGGCGGGGCGGGGCGGGGCGGGGCGGGGCGGGGCGGACGACGCGCGTGGCGACATGCTTCGCCCCCGCCCTTGCCGCTGGGCGTTAATCAGGCGCGTTGTCCCAGAGGAGGAGACGAGCGACGGATTGAGCTGGGTGGGAGGACGCGGAGAGACACTGCGGTCGCGGCCCGGATCAGGCCGTCAGAAATGCGCTAAGGGGCCTCCTCAATCAGAGAGAAATAGCCACTTAAAAGCTGTAGAAGAACAAACAAATGGTTGCTTCCGAATACAATTTATTGATGATAACAATACGAGGGTTTAAAAATTGAAGCACGTTAGTTTGTGAAGAGATTTTCTAAAATGAGGTATTGCTGGGCATTTAACAGCATTTTAAAAAAATTCTTATTGATTAGATTCAAGTGGGTGCTCACAAAATACGTATCTTGTGGGCGTGCCCACAGAGGACTACAATGTCGCAGTGGGTCCAGGGGCGTTGCTATGGCTGGAATAGTGTGAATCACTCGCGGTGTGGATGGCACGCCGTTTGATCGCACAATCGATGGGTAGAGGTCATTTGATGGTCAAAACAGGTCGAGTGTAGGAGGAAGATTACGGACTTCCAAGGAGAATGGGCGGAAAAGTGAGAAAAGAAAACGCTATATAATAATAAAAAGAAAACGTCAATGAAAAAAAGTAAGAAAGAAGTAGGTATATGAGGAAAAGTGAGAATAGAAGAGTTTAAGGAAGTTATTGTGACAAGTTGCCGCATATTAAGGTCTGACAAGGAACAGGATAATGGATGTACCAAAATATGATAAAAATGAGGAAAGTAAGGTCGTATGACATAGACAAACTGCTGATGTCCCATACATTTGGGCGAGAAAAGAGATGCGGGAGAGTGGAGGTGGAAACTTAGTTGCATCGATCGGACATACAAACACACGTGCGGAAATTAATCACACAAGCCGTTCAGATCCGGTCGCAGGTCATCTTTTCAATCTCAATAAGTAAAATAAAGGAGAGAGATTAGGCTTAAATAGGGATAGAGTCGCAGCAGACTCCAGAAGTGACATAGCTACACTCGACAAAAAAACAAACAAACTTTAAAGGCTTAATCTCATGAAGAAAATCTATTAACAAACCAAACGAAGGCAGTTACAGCATAAATAATGCTCTTCTGCACAAGTTTAAGTGTATAGAGGCACAAGTTTGGGTGTATAGTACAGTATGCTTCTTCCAGACAACAGAAAATGTGCCGTGAAAAATATCAAGATGGCTACACACGCTAGAACTCCACTGCCAGCTCGAGCGAGAGGAAGCTGGAAGAAGAGAAGGCAACCTCCGGCAGGTGGCACTGAGTCGCCTTTCTGCGGAACAGTGACGTCACCCAGCTTCCTTTGGACGCGTGCCAGGCGGCTGGTTTTCTTTCGACTTATGAATAATATACTGATCGTATGCGTCAATGAAAAGGCGGTATCTGATAAACACGACTGTTACTCGCACCGTCAAAAGAACGTTTATGATTGATGCCTTCGTGCAAGTGCGCAGGAAATCGTGCAATGAAACAGCTACGTTTCAAAGCAAACATGATATCTGGGGATCGAAACACTTCACGCCTATTAAACTCAGAATCTGTTGTTATTTGCTGACATTCCAAATTATTCCCTTTGAAGATGGGAAAGGGGCTATGCTAGGGAGGCTCTTTTACTATCGTCCAACGGACAAATGATCTGTTTGAAATGTCTCAAACAAATTAGTCAAATCTTTCAACAACGAAAATAGGAGTTGATTCGGACTAATACTCTGACAAATTGAGACGTTTTTAATTAACTTCTATCATCGTAAACTTCATCACAATTACTTCAGTTTTAATTAATCCCATATGAGAATGTGAACTCAAATGAATGTACAACCTCTTAATTCACGTCACTGTAACATTTTAACAGAATACGGTTTAGTGACCGGATAGTGCTGTAAAGAAGACAACTAAGAGGATACTTCCTACAAAAGATGTTCATAAATAAAACAAAGAGGAGCTGGAGAAAATGAAATACTTGGCTACTAAGCCTGCTTAATCAGCAACTCACCCCGAAAAGTCAAGTAGCCAAAACACATAATGATTTTACCATTGCAACAATGGCTCGTATGTTCTGCAGCAGCATTTGGCTACTCACGCGATACAAATTTCACAAAAGGTTATTCTTCGTATTAAATGACGGCAATTTAATCCCAATCCAGGATTTCGTTTTCGTTAACAAAAGCAGCTAGAGATTTTTTATCACTATCCATCAGAACCACTTTAACATATCGTACAAAACTCCTGAAAACATATGCAGTGTAGACATGGAACACATATCTCTGACTTTTCCTGGTTTTCCAAAGCATTCTTTTTAATTTTCACTTACAAGACTTACAGAGTATTTCACACTATTAAAAAATATTAAAGCAATCCTGATACTAATTTGTCAGTTTTCTCATGAAAGTACATTTTAAAAAAATCTTAACAAATAAAAATGAGTCACTATTTTTTGCTGGACTACTTTCTCTGCGAAATAATATCTAATTATATAAATGTCTCAAAATTTTCCCTGGCTTTTAATGATTCTTCTACCAATTTCCTAATTTTCCCTGACTTCTCCACAGTATTGAAATTCCCTGATTTTTCCCGGGTTTCTTTGTTTTTCAGAAAGTGGCTACCCTGTTGTGTGCTGATCTGCGTGGAGTACACTGTCAGAAATGTCATGAAATTTAATGTAAATGAATGTATTGTAGATGAAACTTAAATGTACTTGGTACATGAAAAAGAACTTAATATATTTGTACATTAAATTTAAAGCATACGTTAAAACCAGTGTAGATTTAATGTGGAGGTTCTCCAATTTCCCCTGCCTCTCCATCATTCATATCGTGTATTCATAATCACCAGTCCATCAAGATCATTCATACTTTCCTTCCTTCCAGATATGACCACAAAGATTTGACTCCTAATATTCATGTGTACATGAAAATTAATGTGCGTTCGTGATAATTTCTTTAATGTACATTCCATTAAAGTAACGCAGAAATTTCTGCCAGAGTAGAGAAGCAGCAGCACTGCGTCATAGCAAAGGCGACGTCTGGGGAACCGGTCGTTGGCGGCGGAGGCGGAGGCGGAGGCGGAGGCGGGTGGCGGCGGACACAGCGAGCCGTCCGGCGCGCGCAACAGAGCCGTCGTCGCGACGCTTGTGTATGCGCAAGCGTAATGCCTCCTCCCCGCCGGAACACGCGTGACAGGCGACGCGCGCGCGGCCCCTCTGAATGCTGAGAGACGTCGTGAGACGCGGAGCGCAGCAAAGTACGGCGTATATCATTGGATCGCCACCCGGTGGAAGAGCTCCGCGCGACAGAGCCGGTGCTCGTTTGCGGGGATGAAGTTGTACGAGAAGATTCAGTGTATTCTCAAACCTCCTCTGGCTGACGGTCAACGTGTTTGAACAAATATTAAACCTGTGTTGGCCTGTTCGTTTGCGCGTACTAGTAGTTGTTTCAGAATGTTATTGAAGTTGTTGTGAAAACCCTGAATAACGTGAAACCACGTAATTATATGGTTTCGACATACCACGATATGTAAAAGATAAACCTGGATTTTAACATTTTATTTTCAGTGCTTCCAACATACACACATTAACTATATATATATTGAAAAAATTGAAAAAAAACGCGAAAATATGTAAATTGAAACGTATAATTTATTATAATCACAATTACGTAACCAGTGCTCTAATGAATTTACATACTTATTTTATCTCAGGCAATTATAATACTCACTAATTCAGCTGTATAATACGTTCAAGCGACGTCAGAACACTGTAATTTCTGCTTCAATAACACGCGAAGCCGATGGAATGCCTCAAACACTTGTTTGCGTGGTGATACAATCTATAAAATAATCGGCCAACATGACTGAATAACTTGCGATGCACAGTCGCCCTAGTGAACTTTCCCCTTCGACCTGGTCGTCGCAGAGAGCGGAACCCGCGCGACCTGTCTCACTCGTCGCGTCGCCTCTCCGCGGGGGCGGATCCAGCCGATCATTTGAGGGAGATCGTGG
Organism: Acheta domesticus; assembly: GCA_031308135.1. Classification (NCBI taxonomy): domain Eukaryota; kingdom Metazoa; phylum Arthropoda; class Insecta; order Orthoptera; family Gryllidae; genus Acheta; species Acheta domesticus. Next base: position 166,221,543 of record JAHLJT010002406.1, on the reverse strand, counting down.
ATTTTTGTTACATAATAAACAAATTTGTTATTATTTAGTACGTTGTTTCTGTAGTGGGTATACGGTACTAGTATTTAAAAAATTACATAATTCTAACATAAATCAATTTACTCGTACGAAGGTTTCAACAAAAACTGTAGGTCTGGGGGGGAGGGGAGGAAGCATGCCCCCCTGGATCCGCCAGTGCTTCCCCGTTCCATTCCAGCGGCACACGCCGAGGGGCAGAATGACGGCGTAGGCGGCGCGCAGGCGCGAGCGCCGAGCGGCTCGACTCGGCTCGACTTGCGTCGCGGCGCAAACTGCGCCAATTTCCTCAATTCGCGAGGCGACGGCGGCGGCAGCGGCGGCGCCGCGGCGCTCAGCGGAGTGCGACGGAGAAGCTCGCCCCCGCCCCTCTGGTATAAGCCTCACGTCAACTGTTGTTTCCGCACACTTGTCGCCACTTCGCGACCCACGTCTCTTCTGTGGCATTTTCCGGCTCAACCTCAAGAGTCGTGGGACTAATAGGTTAAACTGGTATAGTTTGTTGCGTCTGACTGGGAGTTCAGAACCGAACTTCAAGAACAGTACTAAATGGGCACCCTTTCGAATGGGAAATTCATCTCGTCGTATCTTCTTCAAGAGTTTCAAGTGAATGCGCTATCGATCTTCTTGTGTGAGTGTATGGACGCTATAAAACGCGACGTGAATCATTATTCATTATCATTATCATGAACGACGGAACAAGTGCCTCATTATTTTAGAGTATCTGGCATTTATTTCGGTCCAGTCATATCCTGTATCGTGTCAAAAAAAATCCCCTCATTTTGTACTTCATCTGGTATCTCCGCAGTAATCTACCGTATGACCGCACGCGACACACACACTGGACACGTGATAACCAGTCATTTCCTCCCACCACGAGAACAAGTCACCACTCCACGTTCTTGTGTCACCCGAGAAGCGTTTCCACGGTCCAAGGATCCTCGAGAAGCAGACGAAGTTCAATCGGACACCATCATAAAAGCTGGGCATCGCCATCCCCGTCGCGCCGCGCGTTATCAGGCGCCGCGTTGCGCCACTTCCGAGCGCGCGGCTCCCACGGGGCGTGATTCACGCGCGGCGCCGCGACGCCGCCGTCGGCTCCCACGCCGCCCACGCGGACCGCGCTTGCGCAACGAGGAAGCGCCGGCGGCGGGGGCGGCGCTCGGAAGGCTTCGCTTCGGGGGCGGCCGCCCCCCGGCCCCGCCCCCGCCCCCGCGGGGGCGAAGGTCCCGCATCGCGCCGCCGGTCATCGCCCCGACACACCGCCCCCGCCCCGCCGTCATAACAAACAGTGGACGATGCACAACAAAAATAAGCCCCAGCGCCCCCGCCGCGGTCACGTGGCGCCAAAACAAACAGGGGGTGGGCGCGCGGGCGGGTTGACAGTGCGCGGCGGCGGTGGGCGGTCGGGGAAGAACTGGAATGTAGGTTGGGTATTAAATATGAAAAATATAAGCTTCGTTTTTCTCACGAAAGATATTATCTTACCCTCACAAAATGAGAGCTTTGGTCCGCGAAATCAGGAAAGTGAATTGAAACATGGTAATTGCAATGTTTCGAATGAGCCATGGCAGAGATGTGGATCCAACAGAGAGCCTAACTACCTCCGCGGTTCGGCTTGGAATCTACAGTACGTTGTTGTGTTGATCATTTTGAATTCTTGTTGGGGAGCGGACCAACTCGTAAACATAAGGACACCGCGGGAATCCCCAGTGGGATCAAAGTTACGGTTCAACCCTACATTTCCACACAGCTGAAGAAAATTCTGCTGAAAATTCTGCCGAAAGGTGCATCAAGTTTACGTTTACAGGGTGCGAACGCCACACAACCAAAACGCTATAATAGCCTGCGACAGAAGTGAATAATAAATAAGAAACAGAAATGAATACGACCCAGCGTGAGCCAAAACGGTGATAGTAGCTTCTCAAAGGCAACTTGCACCCTTCGGCAAAGTGCGAGGAACACAGCTCCCTAAACACCACGCGTCCGGCGGGAGCGGGCGATTATAGTGCGATTTTTCTAACTCAAGCCCTCAAGCCCTATGGCCACGATGGAATATCACACGGCGTTTCGCGTCTTTCTCGTCATGCCGCTAGAAGGCGCATGCTCGCAAGCACTGCTTGATACGGTCGCGATCATGCGGTATTTGGCGGCACGTCTGAGAACGTCGCGAAATACCGTGGCATATTCCATCGTGACGATGGACCTTGAGGGGCAAAGTCAGAAAAATTGCAGTATAAAAGTGGCAAACGCCTCGTCTGCAATTGCGGCGGGCGATGGCGCGCAGTTTGCAGTAGCGCGGGGGGCGCCGCCCACTGCAAGTAGTGGCGATTCCAGGAAGCGGCGGCGGCGGCGGCGGCGAACGTAGTTTCCGACGCCTGCCTCTCCAGCGAAGCCTTCAGGAAAGAGCTGGCGGGGCGGACTCCGCTCGCACGAGATGCGCGCATGCGCCCAGCCGCCGCCCGAGCGGGAAGATCGCGCTTGACCCCCGCGCGCGGCTCCGGTGGCGCAACGCGCCAACCGCCTGCTGCCACTGATGCTGCTGCTGGCCTTCTCCGGCGGCGCCGCGGTTCCGCACGAAGCAAGTGCCTGCTCCGGCTTTTCACACATTTCGCATACGCGCGCGTTTATACATTCACACGCGATCCGCGAACTTGTCGCGGCGTGGTCGTTGTAACCCGAACAAGTACGGAGGAGAATGCGTCATGTTCTGGTAAACAGACGCCTCAGCGAACTAGTATTCCCAAATAAATGAAAAAGTATTGAATAACTCACTGGACACGTGACATTGTATTAATATACACTTCGTCAGGAATGTCTCCCCGTTTTGGAACCAGTGTCTGGTGAGAGTGAGAGCAATAGAAATTATGTTGGTAGTACGAATTTGAGCTTGTAAAAAATGAAAACGTAAATTGTGTACTCCTCACAATCTTAACAGATACTGGAAGTGTTGTCCCTTTTAATTGTTTCCCAGTGATCTGGTTTCTACGAACATAAGTGCAATTGTTAGTATGAGCCCGTGATTCGGCACAGTGCGAAGAGCTTTCCTGGCACGTTATTTTCTGTAATATTATTAGTCTCCTTAAGCCGTTTAAAAGAGCTCTAATTTCTTTGAATATACATTACTGACGTCCATATATTTCTGACACAAAATGTTACATGGTATAACCTAATGACCATTACTATCATAATAGGAACAGCTGGTCCATGGGACATGATTAATGGAATGTAATTGTAATTGTTTGCCGGCATTTCTGAAATTTTTTTTCAGAACTTCAGGAATAAGATTTCACAACACGCGTTGATCAAAGAGGATTAAAACACGCGTTGTCTCACAAGACGGAGAAGCGACGTTTTTCCGCGGAGGCGGATTCCAGCTTGCGCGGGTGGACGGAGCAATTACGAGATTCGTGAGTCCGTCTCCGAACGCCTGTTCGCGTCTTTGTGGCGGGCGGCGCAGGGGGGCCACCGGAGCCAGGCAGCTGCTCGCGCGCGGGCCGGAGCAGGGCCCGCCGCCTCCGCCGCCCGCGCGGCGTCCGAGCAGTCCCTTTCGGGGCCCCTCGCGGAGGAAATACCAGCGGCGCCGCGCGCAGGAGGAAGCAGCTCTGCCGCCGCCGCCGCCGCCGCCCGCCGGCTGGCTCGCCTCTTCTTGAGATGTTTCCAACTTCCTTTTAAGCCGCCACTCGTCCTTTTTTTTTCTTCTTCTCTCTCCACCGCCACCGCTTCTCCTCTCCGCGCGCGTTCGCGCCCCTTCCCGCCCCCTCTCTCTTCCAGTCTGTCCTCTTGCTCTCTCTCTCTCTTCCCCGCTCCCCTCGCGAGGTCGCGCTGCTCCTTTTGTCGGGCGGTGGGAGAAGAGGAGGAGAGGAGCGGAGAGGCGCCGCCGCCGCCGACCGGTCCCGCGCCGCGCGCCCGCAGCCTCCGCCGCCGCAGCAGCAGACCTAGCAACAGCGCCGCCGCCGCCGCCACCGCCGCTGGTCGAGGACCTCGCGCCCGGTGGCCGCCGCCGCCGCCACCGCTGCCCCCGTCTCCGCCTCCACCGCCGCGCCCTCCGACTCCGCGCACTTCCCGGCAGACGCGTCGCGCCGCGCCGCGCCGAATTCGCGGGTGATGAAGACGGCAACAATTCCAGTCGCGCGGGTGAAAGGTGACGACGAAAGTGCAAGCGAGTTGTTTTCCCGGCGCTTCTTGACAGAAACCGAAATCCTTATATGGTGGAAAAGTGGACACACTCAACATTACGAATTTAACTAACTTTTAATTACAACACTTTTATGTCCAGTGAATTTCGTAATTCTCTGGAGGAGGGATTTCTTTTTATTTGTATTACTCGTAGTTCATCTTTTTCTGCTCGCTCATTTTTCGAACATATTTTTTTTCGCATTCGCGACGTTCCACAACTGTCGGCCGTGCCTTACGTTACGAGCTCCGTGCCAGTGGCTGTGGGATGAGTTATCATTAGTTACGGCACGTTATCATTAGTTACTCGCCACGACATGCTCGGGGTGTGAAGACAGCGTCCTCACGGCGCTTGTGTAGCTGCAGCAGCCTCGCCTCTTGTGAAGCGTTGCAGTTGGAGTGGGTGTTTCTCGCCGTTTCTCTTCCTGGCTATTCTTTCTATTTGTTTTAGTCGTCTCTTGTACATGAGCATTCGTCTGGCTTCGTTCATGACCATACATGCTATTTTTTCTCGGCAACTCTTGGAGTCTTAAGTTACTGTTATACCCACTGATTTATTCCGCTAAAATTATCAGTTCTGAAGCTCTTTCATCATTCATTAATATGCCCAGGTATCGATTACATAATTCAATGTGACACACGTGTCCAATCGGCAGCATATAATACCGATATGTATAAATACATATGATGAACACACAAATGCAATAAATCAACGTATAAACTCTGAGTTCTGAGGACACATTCCAATCTATTGAACTGCGCAAACAGCGCGTGCGAATGATTCCACGAAAGAGGCGAAGGCGTCAATCCCGTCCCCGGCGCTCTCAACGCCCGCGCTCTGTTTGCCGGCAGCGCGTCGACGCCTCATGTGCGCAGGGGAAGCGAGCGGTTTCTGGCTAGCGCGTTCCCGCGCCGGCCTGCGTGTCTTCCTTCTTCTCGACTCGGTCGCGTCCTCCTCCCCCGCGCGCGCGCGCTCGCTCGCTCGCGTCCGCGGTCGGGTCTCGTCCGAGGGGTGGGGCGGGACGCATCCGGCGGCGGTGATGACGGCGGAGGCTGCGGGGCGGCCGCGAGGTCCGTGGCCGGCGCGGCGCAGGCGGCGCCCGAGGCGCGGCCCCCCGACGCGCCGACACGCGAGCGCCGCCGCGCGCAGGAAGAGGGCGGGCCCGAGTGCCCGACCCGCGCCCAGCGCGCTCGCCTCGCTCGCGGGACCCGGGAATGGGACCAGAAGCGACGCGCGGGGGCCGACGCCGCCTCTGGCTGCAGGAAGCTGACTTTGCAGTCGTTTTGTAGCTCGTGTTTAGTTGATGTTCCGCACGATTTGGGGAAGCAATTTATCGGCGGTAGAGATGGATGGAGATGGTCAGAGAGGGAGAAGAAATGACGGGAGAGATGAGATCAGAACCGATGCCCAATGGCGAATGCTTAAGCTACGGCGAATCGGGGATTCCGAGAATGGTAGGACAGGAACTGCATCAACTGTTTAAACATTCAAATTGATTCTCGGACATTTTCAGGAGTTGTTAGTCAATTCTTGGGAAGAAATCCATCAAATACAAGCGATTATTTAGAGAGAAGAGACCTTTTCAGACTTTAATTATTCACTAATATTTCGATCCAGGCAACCTTCTTTTGAGAACGTTTGTCAACGGACGTAAGAGAGGTAAACAATACACAGAAGAGATTCACAAATTAGGAAACACAATTAAAGCACTAACGGTAAATTCCGGTCTTGAAAAGCCAGTAATGTAACCCAAATTATCGATATCAAAAATGTAAAGCCCTCCCTCAACTTAATATTCTGCAAGTGAGCAACGATATGCTGTGTCGAGTAGATATGCATTTTTTTAACCAGAAGGTTGATTTGAATTGCAGCAGGAAGGGGTGGATCCAGGGACGAATTTTGAGAGGGGAAATTTTTTATTCAAAATGTTTTGGTCGAATGTGTCATATTAAAATTTACGTACAATGACGCAGACTAAACTCACCTCATGTTGCGATACAACTTTATTCGCTTTAATGTTTATACGAAAATATATGTTTGAAACTTTCGTGATAAGTTGAAATAGTGAAACGTTTTGGGAGGGGAAATTTCCCTCCCCGTGGATCCGCGCCTGCAGCAGGTGACGAGGGACCAGGGCAGGTGCGTATACGCCGTGTGAAGGGCGGCTGGGCGGCGGCAGAGGACGCGTGTGAGCGCCCGTTCGCGAAGACGGGAAGGCGCCCGGCGGCGCCCGGGGGCGGCGAGGTTTAGGTAACGGAGCGGCCTCGAAGACGCAGCTCCGTGCGATCGTTCGCCACTTCCTGCGCGCCGGGTACCGGGAACACGCTGCCCCCGGCGGCGGTGGCAGTGGCGGTGACGGTGGCGGTGGCGGTGGCGGTGGCGGTGGCGGTGGCGGTGGCGGTGGCGGTGGCGGTGGCGGTGGCGGTGGCGGTGACGGTGGCGGTGGCGGCGGCGGCGGCGGCGGCGGCGGCGGTGACGGGGGTGGCGGAGGTGGCGGTGGCGGTGGTGGCGGCGAAGGCAGCGTCGGGGGCGGTGACGGTGACGGGGGCAGTGGCGGTGGCGGTGGCGGTGGCGGTGGCGGTGGCGGTGGCGGCGGCGGCGGCGGCGGCGGTGACGGGGGCGGTTGTGGCGGAGGTGGCGTTGGCGGTGGTGGCGGCGAAGGCAGCGTCGGGGGCGGTGGCGGTGGCGGCAGCGGTGGCGGCGGCGGTGGCGGTGGTGGCGGGGGCTGGGGCGGAGGCGGCGGCGGGCGAGGTGATCAGCGCTTCCTGCACTGGTCGCGACCCGAGCGGCGCAGATGGGAGCGAGCGAATTCCAGAGCGGCCGCCCTCCGCCGCCTTGGCTTTGGCAGATGCCGCCCATCTTTCACACTCCGCGCGGAAATCGTTTGCGCCAGAACGACACGCCAAACACATCTGGCGGGGGGCTCGTAATGGCTGAGGGAATAAACTAACTGATATGAATTACGACTTTTCGGGGGGCAAATTAACAGTCGACGAATTCTGTAGTAATCGAGAAATTTTCTCCTTGACACCCCGTATTCATCAACGTTTACTTTGCAACCTGCCATTGCAATGTTCATACTGGCTCTTCCATCCCTCAGGCTCTTCATTCTATTTTCTCTCTGCCTTATAACCCATGAAATGTCTTGAATCTCTTGCTAACCATTTTACGACAAACTAGAATTTTGTGCGAAATTTCAAAGACCGAATGAGAGTTAAGCTCTCCCACACACATTTACGTTCGCGCCTTCCTTCATGAAAGACCTGGTCGTCACCCTTCCGGTCAGATTATTCCGCCGGGGCACGAGACAGAGCCCCGGGCGGCACGGCCAGGAAACGCGAATCGCCGAACAAACAATGAATAAAAACCCGAGCACGGAACGACTGCAGTTAGCACTTGCATAAGCAGGCGCTGGGGACCCGGTGCGCCGGAGTTCGATCGCGGGCAAGGACCCGCGCGAATGGAAGGTTCCGCACTCACTCGAATTACACAACGGCCACGCACGGGGCCACGAAAACACTTGGAGTGGAATGTCGCTCCAATCCCGTGATAGGGATCACGTGGCGACGGCGGCGGCGGCGCAGCGATAGCGGGCCTACACGGAAGAGAGAACCGGGAACAATGAGAAAAGAGACGCGGGAATGATACGGAGCAAATGAGCAAGTATTGTCAATCCTCTTCTTGCAGATAACAGCGGGCCGGGCCTTTTGTGCACCGAGTTGCCGCATTTTACTCCTAAGAGTGGCACGCACTGTGCACAATTTGCCGTAACTCCCGTACCACATTGTTCGTAGTCACTCAAGCGCAGTATGTCTTTAGTCAGAGTTTGCAAATAAAACGATCATAACGAGAACTCATTTTCATAAAACGTACTAATGGCGATAATAATTTCAAAACCCAATTCAGGTTCTCCTCAATGGGCACCAGCCCTCCTCGTAACTGCACTCGGTCAAGCAATGGGGCGTAGCTCGAGAGGGGACGAACAGGTGAGTCGCGGAGTGCGATCCCTCCGGTGGAAAAAAAAACAGCCTCGGTGGCAAGGAAAACAATCCGAGATAGTGAGCAATCGCCTATTACTCCGCATTTCAAAAGCGCCTTTTTAACGACACATTGTGCATTGTGCGTGTCGGTAAAAGCCGCGTCGCAGGGAATGAATTTTTCGGAGCCGCCGCCGCCACGACGTGCACTAATCCGCAGACGAGGAGGGACGAGGACGGGTGAGGGGGGACGAGGGCGGGGGAGGCTCATTAAACGCGCGCACACAATGGGCCGGGGCCGTCGCGGAGCGTGACGTCTTCGATGCACCAAATGAGAGAGGCAAAACTCTAAAACGAATGGGCCTCCTGAAATAGGCGGCGATTCGCGGCCCGCGGACGGCCGTCCAAAATACACGCGCAGCCAGCCAGCCAGCCAGCCCTCGCGGGCGCGGCCCGGCCACGCTCCGCTGCGCGCGGCGCCGCACGTGTTGCGCACGCCTCGCCCGCCCTCCCGCACGCGTGCGGGCCGCGCGGGGGCCTCGCCACTTCGGCCCGGGAAGAATGCGAGAGAGTTTTTGCACAGCGGGGTGTAGTGGCCAAGGTACTTCGCGGTGAGCAAAACGTCTCTATTACGAGTCTATTAAAAGATTCGGAAAAGGGGAGAAATAGACTGAGGAACCTGAAAAGTATAGTTGAATCGGAACGACGATGGGAAAAGATTGTCAGATATAACGAAAAGTAATGAAGGTTGTAGTCAAGAGAAGTGAACAATGAGGATATTCAAACACAGAGGATCTGAAGTTTAATTCCAGTAAGAGGGAAAAAGAAAGTAATAGTTGGCGGCGAAAGAAACATTTTCTAATACGATGAATCAGAATATAGTATGGAGTTTGAGCGAGGATTAACAATATCTCCGGAGAATGGAATGTGAGGTTAAAAAGTACTTCGAATTCCATAAGATTCCGTTACGATAAAAAGACCATTGTAAACACAAGACCTGAATTATACACAGAAGACGGGTATTCATTTACATTCAATCATGTGGGCTACCATCTTCAGCGGGTAATTCACGAACCCAACCTAACGTAACGCTCCTCATTGACATGGTTCTTCCCTGAGGAATTTCACGAGAGCCACTCGGTTCCAGGTCAGCGACAAACCGCAACGTACTGAAGAACTGGGCATACAGACGTGGCTGAAAATATTCCACTATGCTACTCGCGCATGAATTGACGATTATACCACCAACTACCCATAAGATAATTCTAAAAATGGCGGAACGTGTACGTTTTTGTTTTCTCTATTTCTGTGTTAATTTTACGGACTCCCGATTCCGCAAGATCCAACACTTTGTATTAATTTCTTACACTATCGTAAGTGAAAAGAAATCTTTTAGCCGATCCGAGCTGAAGTATACCCCAAGACCAGTTTATATGAAACCCGCTCGCGAGAAAAGCCTTCTAGCCGGTTTCCAGGGATCAGAAGCATCCACCACCATCTTGGCGCGGGAAGGAAAGGGGGGCGCTAAGAAAAAGAAACCTTAAATCACCACCTCCCGCCGCAAGGGGGAGGAGGGAATCCTTACAAGCCAGAGCGCGGTGCGCCGCCCCGTAACAGGTAGACGACACTTCCAAATTGAGAAATTTTCCGAGCCAATCAGCAGACGCGTATACGGCACTTAGGGGAAAGAGGGCATCTTCCTCCAACGGTTAAGTGGGGGCGTCTATCTGCTCCACCTCGTCGGTGAGGAATAGGGCAAGGGTGAGGGCGAGGGCGAGGGTGAAGGCGCGCCGGCCCCCGCCCGGCATCTTCCCTTTGTTCCGGGGAGAAGCCCCGCCCCGTGACTGCAGCGCCGAGGGCCCCGGGGCGGCAAAGGCCCTCGTAAGGCAGCGAGGTGTCGGCGCGGGCACGGGGCAGGAGGCGGGGCGGGGAATCACCAGGGAGCAGGAGAGCGGGGCAGGCGCGGGGAAGGGGACAGACGTGGCGAATAGGAACAGGCTAGGGGTCGGAGACACGCGGGAGACGACGACAGACGTGGAGGAAAGGGTATCGATGTGGTTGACGGACACTGAGAAAGGGACACACGCTGGTGATGTGAAAGGGCAGCCGTGGATGAAATAGAGTAGACGTGGGTGCCGGGGACAAACGCGGGTGACGAGAATAGTCAAGGAGGAAGGTGAAGGACGAAACGAAAGAGAGTAGACGCGGTTGACGAGGATAGTCAGGGATGGGGGTAGACGCGGGTGACGTGAAAGGGTAGACGTGGGTGACGGATCACACACGGGTGACGAGAACAGACGTGGGGGAAAGATAATCGGGGAAGAGAAAGGGTGACGGGGACAGACGAGGGAAACAAGGATGGACGTGGAGGAATGGGAGTAGATGCATGTGACGGAGACAGGGGCGGCAACTGACGTGGATGTCGAGGACAGACGTGGAGATAGGGAGCAGACGTGTGTGACGGGGTTAGAGTCGGCGGCGGGGACAGACGCGGGCGCCGAAGCAGCCACGAGGGACGGGAACAATGGGACCTCAAGGTGAAGAGGGAGGCAGCGTCGTCTGAGAAAGCAGCGGGGGCGCGGGCGGGGGGTCCACAGGCGGGAAATCGCCCTCATGCATCACGCGCTATCTGCGGCGCCGCGGCGGCGGCGGCGGCGGCGGCGGCGGCGGCGCCGAGGCCCGGGGCCCGCGCTCGTATCGAGCCCTCCCTATCGACATTTGCATTTGCAAACCGGATTATGAAGCTCGTTCACGCTGTTTTACTACGAAATGCAGTTTACCTGCGGGGACGAGGAGGGTGCCGGATCGATCGGGGAGGCGGCGTCGGCGGCGGCATCGCCCGGGGGGCGGGCGGGGGCGGGGGCGGGGGCGGAGCGCTGTGGCGGTCGCGGCGCGATGCGGATGAGCGGAGGGGCGCGTTTGCATCGAGGGGAGAGAGCGCGCCGCGCTGCAGCGAGAGGGACCTCGCCGAGGTTGGCGCTCGCGGCAGGGCTTCGAGTGAGACGCAACTTTGTCGCATAACGCGACGAGATTGCTCTTAGGGCGACGCGGATTCAGGCAGCGGACGATAATTTGTATCGAGGCGTGTGTGCAAGGTCTGTTAATTCGCGATATCATCCCCGTTGTGTACTCTGTGCATTCATGGGGACATTTATTGCTGAGTAATGGCTGTTGCCGCTGCATGTAAAGTGAGCGACGTCTGTCTAAACATGCGTTCGCTTCTCAACTCATTTCACAAACACGTTGACTTAATTAGACTAGTTTCTGACTTAATGAGCCTAAATCCAAATTTCTTGTCGTCGCAATATTCTTTTCGTTCACGAATTGTATTGCCATATTCCGGAACCACAGAGACATACGACAAGCAGACTAAAATTCAAATTCAGGTACGAACACCTTTAATTGCAGCTTTGTTTCATCATGTATGTACTAAATAACTATCAAAATACTAGGACAAGACAGAGAACATGTATGCAGTAATAACGTGCATTATACTGTATTAACAATGAAGCAATAAGACGGTCGCATCAACATCTAAGTCATTAGCGACCACTATTCGGTTTAAAGTTATGGTAACGGTGAAGATGACATGATATAGTGATGAGAGGGGGTGAAGGGACGAACACAAATACAACCTGCCCGAGGCGGGACTCGAATCCGCGATCCCACGACACTACTGCCTTAGCGATCTCGACCACCGGGGATCGTCTTATTTTTTATTTTATAATTTTTTAAATTATTTTTTCTGGTGCAGTGGAGGACGTCTTATAATGGAGAAGTGCGCCGCAATGCCGGGCCAGTGATAAAAGTTCGGCCGCAAAGGGGGTGGGAGGCGCCGGCGCCGGTCCTAATGGGCGCGAGGAAGACGCGCGCGCTCCAAGTGGCCGGCCACGCGGCCGCAGGCGCCAACACCCGCCCAAACACCCACACCCGCCACTCGCACGGCGCCGCTAAGCAGCTCTCGCACGCCCCCCGGAACGCCTTCCGACGACACTTTTTTTCCTTTTTTAAAACTCTCAAACACGTGGTATTTGTAATGCTGCAGGACGGATTGAGTATTTGGGGTTTCTGAGGGCGTCCATTGTTATGGTCGTTAGTTCTGTAACTGTAGTCCATGACGTGTCCTAGGAGGTGGCTTTGTTTTCCCCCATTGAAACGCCACGCCATCCGCCGCCGACCTACATGTCAGTTTGTGGAGTTTTTCTCCTCCACGTATCAGTATGTTCCGAAGAAAATATTAAATTGCTGTGTTTCGTGTGTGTGTGTGTGTGTGTGTGTGTGTGTGTGAGAGAGAGAGAGAGAGAGGGAGAGAGAACGAGAGAGAGGGAGAGAGATGGGGTTTGTTCATAAACTTAACTACTTACTCCTAACTATTGTGCTTCAATTAATGGTAAGCAATTTATTAACAAAGGGAATAATAAATATTTATTAATATATAAGCATTTATTTAATAGTTATATATATAAATAAATACACCGCATATAATACAAATTAACTATAAGTATTCTAAAATTTACTTCTATATGCATACACACTAAAGTGATGATGATTATTAATAAATTTATTATATATATATAAATAACCCCAATAGGACTATTATTCTGTAAATTGTAATATAATTAACAAGATCTTATATACTAAAGGGTAATTTAAAATTACCAATCCACAGGAGCACAATCTTATCCAATATAAAAAAGATTGTGCTCCCCCACGTGGATTGGTAATTTTAAATTTCCTCTCACATCAACAATAAAATAATTTACACTTAAATACCTGAACCAACATATAAGAAATTACTATTAAAGTTAAAATGAAATGCCTGAATAAAGGATTATCTTGATAGGATAAATTATGTAAATTAGTTACTACTAGCGACGTCGCGATATTACTATCAGGCAGGCATTTATTTTCTATTAATTACCATCAGTGAACATAACCACTGTAATTATATTATTAAACGTAATGGTTTTCTTCACTGTAATTTATCTATCTTTTATAGTATCATGGAATGTTTTCTTTTTTGTACGATATTGTGAGTGAAGGATAGGCCTTCAAACTTCAAAATAGCCAACGGCGACAACTTCAATTTCTTCTACTACTAAACACGTCCAATTCGACGTTGGAAGTCGCCCTAATCGCTCCACGACGTTCGCGGTTGCAGGTGTCACTCGCTTACCTTCAAGATGCTGCCTCTCGCGCGAGCGAGGCCTCAAACTCTCGGTGTGGACCATATAGTGTTCTAATATAATATAATGAGACACGCGTTCTGAACAAACTCTATAACTGAACTTGTTTAAACGCAACAACTTTCGAAGAAAAAGTCAGCGTCGTAAAACTTTTCAAACTTGTATTAAAGTCTTCTATGGCGTTAAGCGTCCTCTAGTAGAATTGTAAAAATACGAGTATAACGGGGATATTCGATCATTCGCTACTCGAATTCTTCCTTGCTTTGGAGGTTCAAAACTAGAATTCTCTTGACCGTTCTGGTGTTCACCCATCCGCATATCCTCCGCCCAGCCATCCACAACCATCGGCCACCTAAACCTGTCCGTGCCCCCAGTGTCCATTGAAAACATTCCTTCCTCGATTGTCTCATCCCGCTCACGTTCGTGCTTCACAACACGCGACCCATTTTCTTCAACTACACCGCCATTATGAACGAGACTTCCAACTCCTCTCTTCTTTTCTGTGGACCGTACACGGAAGGCTGCACTCCAGGGCTCCCCTCGGCGCAGCGGAGGCGGCCGCGGTACCTGGCTGCATTCGCGATGCTCTCCCAGCTTCCTTGCATTCCTTGGGTGCGCTCGACCCCGCCCCTCCCCGCCCCGCACTCCATCACCTCGACGCCCTCCTACCGTCACCCCCGAGCTGATCTCCTCTGTGTCACCCCCGCACCGCACTCTGGCCCGTCTACACCCCTCCCCGGGACACCTCTTCCTCGCTTGCTCCCTCGCGCTGCCGACCGCCCCTCCCCCTCGCACCCCCAGCCCGTACCACCCTCTTGCCAACTTGCATCCCCTGAGTCACCCTCGCACCGCCCTATGGCCCGCCTACACTCTCTCCCTATGCCACCCCTGCCTCCTCTCCTTCACTAGCTCCTCCGAGCCCCCGCCCATCCGCCCCTCTCCCTGCACCACCTGTGTTGACCTCCGCAACCCTCTTACCCACATGCATCCACTACGTCGCTCACCCTGAGCCACTCCCGCTACACCCCGCGTTTCCACACGCGACGCCTCTCCCTCGCGCGCCCGCACGTCCCTCCCCCCCCCCCGGTGCGTTGCCCCGTGCCGCCATCTTGTCCGCCTATATCTCCCTGCGCCACCCCGCTGTACTCGGTGCTACCATCCGAACCTCCTCTGCCTCACCTGCCCCTCCGCGTGAACACCCTCTCGCCCACCTGCATCCCCTGCGTCACCTCCGCCCCGCCCTCTGGCCGACCTACGCCCCCTCACGTCGCCACCCCGTGCCACCGCCTCTCCGTCACCTGCCCACCCGCGTCCCCGCCTTCCCTCCCCTCCCCCGTGCCGCCCTCTCGCCCACCTGCATCCCCCGCCCCGCCCCCGCGGGGCAGCGCGGCGCAGCGGGCGGCCGCCGTGTCCTTTGTTGCGTCACCGGGCGGCGCCACCTGACTGCGCCCGCGGCCGCGCAGCGCGGCCCCGTCAATGGCGCCTCCGACGACGCCCATTCTCCCGCGGTTCTTTAGAATGGACTCGCGACCCACCGGCTGCGCGCCGGGGGGCTCTCCAGAGAGAGAGAGAGACAGACGCGAAAAGGAAGCGAGAATGGAATTCCGAAACCGGCACGTCTGCGGATGGCCCTTGTAACCGTCTTCGGCTCCGGCGAAAAGCATCGGTTGCAGCAGGCTGCGCATTCTCTCGCGAAGACGTTGTGCAGCCGCCACGTATATTCTTTTGCGTCTTGGGAGGGAAGGAATCTTTTGTCGGCGTAGAGCGTTCCCACGCAACCTCAATAGCAAATGAAACGCGAATTGCTGGTTTGTCGCCTTCGTGAAGAATGTTCTGACAGCTAGGAATGGACCGAACTTTAAAAAGACCAACCGTCAAAACGTTTCTTTTAAGTCCTTATACATAGCGATAAAAATGAAGTAAATTCTGAAGCAACGTCTTTTACAGGTTTCTAGCTCCCGGGTTCCTTCTGTCAAAACATTAAGGATCGCACAGTGTCACACACTGTTGTATCGATCTTCTGTAGACCATAAGGACGGTGCCATTGCGAGTCTTGAGCACGACCAGAGCTGCGAGACCAAAACTCTGATGAAGCCCGAGACTGGAAGTGGGGCAGAAGCCTCGCCGAGCGCCTCACGAAGCGGCGCCGTTTCACACGAAAATCCCCGCGTGGGCGTGGGCGTGGTCACGGCGAAGCCTCCGGGGCGCGGGGCGGAAGAGCGGGCGGCCGGAAGGGCGGTGGAAGAGCTCGCTTCCGGTCGTCTTCTGCGTCGCCGTCGCCGTCGTCGGCGCTCAGGAGGCAGGTTCCCCGCTCGCTCGCCCTGACGTCAGCCGCCGCCGCCCGCCCGCCCGTCCTTCGCCCGCGCGCCCGCCCGCCCGCTCGCTGCAATTTCCGCGCGGGGAAGGAAGCCGAGCGCCTCAGCCCGTTCACATTTCCGGAATTAGATGACGTCAAGCCTCGGCCCCGCCCTGCGTCGCCACCGGCGGAGTTATTCAGGGCCGCGCGCAGGTCTTGTCTTCCAGAGCGCGCACGCGTGGAAGCACCGGGAGGAACAACGCACGGCGAGGACACGTGGGGATACGTGTGTGCGGGAGCCAAGGGTGGGGAAGGTCACAGGAGAGAAAGAGCGAGAGAGATGGGTAAATGGCGATGCAGTTCAGGGACGATGCTGAAACGTTTCACGGAGACTCCAAAGATAAATAGCAGTCATCCGGGAATGGTGAACGAAATGGTTGTCAGTAAGCAACCGGGAACGACGGACGAAACCGGCAAGAGAAGATAGCAATGGAATAACGAGGGCAGAAAGTGGCAGACACCGTACGGCGGAGGATAAGCGGGCAGATTGCGGGATCGCAAGTACAGCGTTAAGAGAGGCGGGAGCCTGCGGGAGAGTCGCGAATGCGGAAGGAGAGAGAGAGAGAGAGGTTTGTCGGAAGGGGCGAAGGGCGGAGCGGGGGCGGGGGCGGTAATGAGCGCGGGTGGCGGGGGGACGTCACGGGGAATGGCGGCGTGGGCGGCGCCAACGACGCGCGCGGTTATCACGCGTAGGGCCGCGCGGGCGGCGTGGGCGGCTGCGTTTACGGCCGCGTGGGAGGCCACTCCGCCTCCCCGCCCCGCTCCGCCCCTCCCCGCTCTTCACAGCGCCGGCGACAGCTGTAACTCGCACGAGTTTGCGAGCGTAGTTCGCGCAGGGTTAGATGCGGCGGCGGGCGGCTTCCAGAGTTATACGCGAGGCAATATAATATAGAGAGAGCGACTGCGCAGATATATCAAGCGGCTCAACTGGCGTGAACTTGGGGAAATCTTCAGCCACGTCGTGATATCACACGATTAACTCCAGCTTTCATCACCGCTGGCATAATTCGCGATGTGGAGCGGGTAAGTAAAAGTAGTGATATCGTAAGAGAAATGAATTAATTAAGATTTAGACAGCCTCCTTCCCGAACACTGAGAAAGAAAATGTTGACCTCATCTGACCAGTCAAAATGCTCTCTGAACTAGAAGAAAAAAAGAAGTATGGGGAGGAGTTGTTCCTCCAAGTGATGACTAAAGAGAAATTAAGTATTTAAGATTTAGATCATGCCTCTTCTCTTCAAAAAATGTTCGGAAGAACCAGAAATAAAAATTTAGGGGCATCCGGTCATTCTAAAAGGGCAGTATTCTCAAAGGAAGAAACCTTGAGGGTGATGGATCCGGCCTAGATGGGTCCATGATGCTGCAGCCACCCAGCGTTTAGGACAGGGGCGAGGGGCGACAGGTACCGCGTCTCCTCTCGGGGGGCGCCCGCAGCCGCGCAGGTAGGCGCCCCCACAAAGCCCTGCCGTTCGATCACAGCATCGCGCCGCCTTAATAAACCAGAGGACGGTCGGCCGAGGGGCGCAGGTGTTAGTGTCTCGTCACGGGGAAACAAGCCGCGAGGACAAAGGCGCGTCCGCAGCGCCGCGTCGCCCCTGGTGGAAAAATCGCCAGAGGAAGGACAGGAGCACGACCGGGGCATCAGCGCGGCGGCCGCCCTGGAAAACGAGACCGCGGCCCATGATTTGAAGAAAGTGGGCCCGAGGCGAGTGTGGAGGGTGGAGGGGGGGCGGGGCAGCAGTGCGTCGAGAGGGCGGGTCGGCCGCGGCCGGCGCAGGAATGCAGGTAGGGCCGCCGTGACGGCGGTGTAGGAGGGGGGGGGCTTTGTGCCGGAAACGCCGCGAGGCGGGGAGGGGGACGAGCCAGCCAAAGCCGGGGCCGGGCGCACCACCCGCTCCTCTCGCCCCGGCGGGCGCGGGGGCTCTCGCTCTTTGAGCTCCGGCGCCGAAGACGCCTCCCCGCGAAGCGCAGCGCCGCGCCGCGCAGCGCCTCGCCCGCGCACACAATGCGGCGCGAGCTCCTTTGTTTCCGGGCGCGCGGCGTCGGCGTCGGCGGTCGCCGAGCACCCTCGTCGTCACGGCCTCCGCCCCCGCGCGCCGCGCCGCGAGACCGCCCGGGCTACCTGAGGGCACGCCTCCCCCCTCCCCTTCTCCTCCCCCGTCGCTACAAAGCAAGTGGCCGCACTTCGCGCCTCGCCGCGCGGAGATCATTTCCGATTTTCCGCGCCTCCTCCTGCTCCTCCTCGGCTGCTTCTCCGCCGCCGCCCACTGAAAGAGTCGTAAGTGCGCGGGTGGGGGGGGGCGGGGCTGGCGACGAACGAGGCGGAACGAGCGACGAGAAGCCGCGTTGCCACAGCGCCTGCGTCACCGCCCCGGACGCGCTAAACACACTTGTCACGAGAGTTCGCCGCGAACTGGTGGCGAGCGGCGCTAATACGAGGCAGCGCTTTGGAGGAGGACGACGAAGACCAGGATCTTGGGACTAGGCTCCAGACAGATTCGAAACGTAGGAACTTATACGTAGTGCAGTGTGCACATAAATGGGATTTAATGTATCAAAAATATGCAATTGAGGAAGAAACGAAATTATCTATCAAGGAACTTTCTCGACATATTAAAGAAGAAAACGGATTTTACATTACTGAATTCCAATATGACTGTATAACAAGTCTTGCAATTTCATTAAAAGATGAGTGCCAATAGTTTATTCTGATTATGATGTTGGTCTCTATATCCTGTTTCCGTTTCACTAGTTTTATATATTCTCGAGTCTCCCAATTAGGCACTTTCATTTCTCCGATCGTTGTATTGACAAGCGTCATTTATGATAGCTGGCGAATCGAGGCCAGACCGTCAACTTCCGACCGGACGTTGCGCAAAGATTTGGAAACGGCTCGGGGCGGGGTTCGCGAAAGAGGAAGTGTTTGAACCGCGTGACATTCAGCAGGCGGCGCGGTGCCGCGCGGCCGGCCGACGCCGCGGAGAGAAGGAGACCTTGAGGGCCGCGAGTCGAGTGTGTGTGTGTGTGTGTGAGTGTGTGTATGTGCACGCGGCGCCCGCGAGGTACCTGGCGGGTACAGCGCGGAACCCAACCGCCTTGAAGCTGCGCCTTCCTTCCTTCTCCCGCTGCAGAGCGTCGCAGGGAAATCCCCGGGAAAAAGTTGGGCGGAAAGCCGGCCCCCGGTGACGTCTTCGCCGGCGGGTGCCCCGGCTTCGCGTCGCCCACTCCGCAGAGCGTCCGCACGAGCTCCGCCCAATAGTTCTCCAACGTCACTGAAAACAAAGAGCACCTTCGGTCGCCACATCGTAGTATGAGGGAGAGTCGTTTGCGTTGGGAATTGAACCGTTTCCTGAGAACTCCTTGTTAACGATTTGGCCGCTGACAACAATCACCGTCAGTCAAAGTTAATGGTTCGTTCCGTCGTTACAACGCAGTTTATGATTTACAAGAAGTTACGAACAAGGAGTGATGTTACTAGGAAATGGGAATTCAAACGGAATGACACAGTTATTCAGTTGAGAACAAACTAGGTGCGCTGAACTAATAAATTTAAAACCAATGAATTATTTTAGGCATCTAGGTAGTAACTTTAGATATTTAGAAGAAAATAAGACAATAAACAATGTTGGATATTTTAATCGCAGTTCTTCCGTTTATCCCCCTTTTCCCCTTCCCGGGGCTTTCCCCAGCATCAGGGGATGTCGATTTCGATTATCCGTCCCCGGTACCCAATATGTCCCTCATGATGATGAACATGATTAATGACAGATGAACCTTTTTACACTAGACACACTTGCGAGAGTCTGTTGTCAGAAGACTCTTAGGACCTTCCGCGACAACACACATGCATGAAACACACATACTCGAACGCGACAACACACATGCTCGATTCCCACGACCCTTCAGATCCGAGGCGCTGACTCGGCACATGCTCTAGCCACCTGGACATCTTCCGTTTCTCCTTGATTATGTTCAACCGTTTCGTTCCCCTTATTAAACACACAAATTACAACGGAATCAACGCACGCGCGAAAGGTAGAAACACAAGCCACTCGCCGAGCGCGGCGGCTGGTCCGCGACTGCCGACGCAGGCGTCGTCGGCGCACGAGGCGTCGCTCGTGCGCGGCGTCGCGATGCGGCGGCGGCGGCGGTGGCACCGGGCGCGAGCGCACCATCGCGCCACGCGACCGATGGGCCAACGGGAACACGCGGTGGCGGCGGCGCGATAAACATCTGCGAGCGGCACGCGGCCATTGACTCCGCGATACGTCCTCTCAGGGGGAGGCGGTGCCCGCGCGATGAAGACTGACAGCGCACTTGGCTTCATTGCGCGCGGAAATTTCAGCCGAATGAGACGCGGGCGGCCAATAAAATGGGGTTTTTGTGGAACACACGAGACGAAAGCGCTGCCCTGCGCGACGGTTGAAGTCCCGTTAAATGCCCGACGCCCGCTAAATGTTTCGTCTTCCTCCTTGTTTTGTTACGTAACAGTGTATAAACAAATGTCGCGTTTCTTTCTTTCTTTAGTACGCACACGAAATCTGCATTATTTCCGCTACAACATTGGAATAAATGGCTGCAGTTTGATTTCTTATTTACTTTTGGTTTGTTACGAATTATTGAGTGTATCTGCTTCTTTGTCTTTTTAAATTTCTTCTCGCAGTTGTACGTTGTCATTAAAAAATATTAAATTGCACATTCCTTAATCATTTCTAATCGCCTCTATGTACAAATTATCTCTCGCTGTATGTTTCAAACAGTCTTTAAAATTCCATTTCAAAAATATTCAATTCAAATTTCGATCTATTTTCTAATTTTACCACTTTCATCGGAGCTCACCAAATGTACAGCAGCTTATCTAAAGCTTACGACTAATTCGCCTACACACGGCTGCCGAAGCCCGCCGGACTCCGCTCAATGTCCCCTCATTTGTCTTTTGAACCA
Organism: Acheta domesticus; assembly: GCA_031308135.1. Lineage (NCBI taxonomy): Eukaryota > Metazoa > Arthropoda > Insecta > Orthoptera > Gryllidae > Acheta > Acheta domesticus. The sequence goes on along the minus strand of JAHLJT010002406.1, from coordinate 166,200,879 downwards.
ACAGCCAGTTGCTTTGCCTTGCACACACGCCTGCGGCAAACGCGTTGCGCTGCAAACAGCGCCGGCACCGACCTCTCCCCCCCGCGCCGCCTTTATAAGAGCGGTGAGTCCGGCGACTGCCCTCCCCCGCACGGACGCCGAGGCGCGGCGCGGCCAGCGCGTGTACGTTCGCAAGATCGATGGCCGCGTGCGCACTCCGGAGGCCTGAGTTCGAGCCCCCGGTCAAGCGTTGCATTCTCCGGCTCGCCCCGATTGTGTTACAAATCGAACTCTTCGACGAGCTTTCTTCTAGTCATTCGACGTTCGTCTGCTGCCTGTGTTTCGCTTCATGCGCATCTTTATTATCTTTACATACTTTACAATTTCAATTACCCTATTATTCGAGAAGCACAGTGGTAAGTACGATTGGACCAGATGTCTGATGATGGCTGTAAGGAGTAGCAGAAACGTCATGTAAATAGATTTATCACTGCTGTAAGAACAATAAATTTGAATGTCTAAAATTTGAATGGAACTCTTTGTTTTAATTATACCACTATAGACATTCACTGAAAGAGGAAAGAATACAGTTTAAATACGATTGGCCAAAGTAGGAACCTGATCTTTATCAAGGATGCGAAATCATTTTTTTTTAATTCTATAAATCAATTGCAACATTTTATCAAAAACTATTTATTATACTCAGGAGCCTTAATAGTACTTTCATCATAAAACGTCGTATTATGAATCAAAAAGTGACAAACGTATTGCCCAGAATTTTCAATTGTGTGCATTCAAAGCAACAAAACCTGCAGAAATGCGTCATGAATCGTGGCCGTGAGCACGAACGCCGTCCGGTGCGTTTTCCGCGCGATGGATTGCGGCGTGCGGAGCGGAGACTGCCGAGGCAGTAGCAGAAGCAGCAGCCGCAGCGCTAAAATATAGACAACTCGCGGCGGCATCCGCCTGGCGGGGGCGGCGGCGGGGGCGACAGCGCGCGTGCATGCGTGCGCGCACGTGCTAGCACGCGGCCAGGGAGTGCCGCGCGCGCTCTGCATGCACGCCGCCGCTGCACCGGCGCGGCGGGCGGTTCTCACACGCGGCGGCGGAGATGGAGACGGTAGGGATGGGGTGGTGCTGGTGGAGCTGGAAGTAGTAGTGGTGGAGGTGTAGTGCGGTTGGAAGAGGTAGGGTTGGCGTGGAGGTGGCTAGATTGTTTGACTGATTAGTGATTTCTGGCGGGTCAAGTTATTCTAAGGTTACTGGTCCCGTAAGTGTCGTGCATGTTCTTCATCGCGCGAGATGATCTTCCCCGCTGGCTCCGACATACGTCGGCTTGCGGGTATTATCCTCAACCAGGTATCTCCCTCCGGCAGGGCACCGCCCCAGCCGGGACATGCTCTAAGCTCCCGACTGGTCTCCCGGCATGTAAGGTATTGTAATGCACTTGCGCGAGTGTAAGGGGTGAGGAAAGGACAAGGAGAAGCGAGAAAAGACTGACACGCAGTCCATGGTCCGTATGTTAGAGTACTGCTCCAACATTCGCCTGGAGTGGATCGGAGGAACCACTCCGATCAAAGCAGTCGGTATCTAGAATTCTCCAGGCAGAATTTGACCTAAGTGACATGGTGGTGGCGGCGATGGTTTTGTGGGTGCCTTGGTACAGGCAGTAGCAGTGCCCGCGGCTGCGTGGAGTGTTGGTAGTGGCGGTCGACGTGGAGGCGGGAGCGGCGGGGACTGCGATGGCGGTGGCGGCGGCGCGGGGGTCATTGCGCGCGGAGGTGGCGCGGAGGAATCGAAAGTGTTTGAATGCAGGAGGCCGCTCCGCGGACGGCGCGGCGCGTCCGAGATGCAAACGGTCGCCGACGCCGACCCGCCACCGCGCATCGGGACTCTCGATTTCCTCGCGATCGTAATCTGTTTCCAAGCTGGCAGGCGATACAAGACAATCGGAGATTTAGTCGAAATGGGCAACGTTTGGCGGTTAAAACCGAACTTACGCCAAGAATGACAATGGCTATTCAGATGGAACGAAGTTGAGGAATGCCCTCATCGCTAAGGTAGTTTTGCCGCATGGAATGCGCAGGATTGCGCAAATCAAATGAAATAAAACACCGGAATTCACTCTCGTTATCAAATTTCCCGGTAGGATTACTTAGGAAATCCCCGCCTCTGTTTCCTGATCCTGAATACTGGTATTAAATGTAAACGAGACTTAATTTAATTTTTGCATTGTGCATCTACATACATTACATAATTATTATTTAGTAACCTCAATATGTACGTGAAGTACTGTAAGTGAATTAAACTGCCTGGAACTACAAACACAGTAAACATTTATTGCCTGAAAACGTTTCCACGCGGGCGGTAACACGAATCGGTGGATTCCTGGGGCAACGCAAGGCGTGCACCCCACGTGTCGGCGCGTCATCGCGCTGCGCGCGGCCGCAACTGAAACCCGAACGCCGCAGACGAATGAGCGGCCAGCCTGTTGGCCGCCAGACGCGGGGCCAGCGCCGCAGATGGAATCTCCGGGTCTTTGGGCCGCCCGTAAAATCTCGCGCGGGCAGCTGCGCAACCCGAGATTTCCCTCGAATCCTCTCGAATAAACACGATTCTTATCGCGTGCGTTCTCGCCTCGAAGCTTCGCCCCGGAGAGCGTATGAGCTGGCGCCCCCCCGCCGCCGCCGGCTGGGGTCGGGATGAGGACGGCGAATATCCTCGCCGTCCGAGAGAAGGTCGACCGCTCCGCCCTCGAGGGCTCCGCGGGGGTGGAATGGCAAACGCCGCGAGAGGTGGGGGGCGTGGCGGCGGGGGCGGGGGGCGTGGCGGTGAGGGCGGGGAGGGTGGTGACGGGGGCGCGGGGCGTGCGACGGGGGCGGGGGGCGTGGCGTGTGTGTATGGCGTGGCGGCGGGTGCGGGGTGCCCCGCCCACTCGCGGACGCGACTCGGAGTCAATTTCCAGGCGCTCATATCGCGCGCGGCATCAAACCGCGACGCGACGCGCGGCCCGCCCCGGATGAGCGCGGCCTGCGGCGGGGCGAGGGTGGGGTGAGGTGGGGGGCGGGGCGCTGCGGTGGATTATTGAAATCACGTCGCGCGACGCTATGCATACGCGCGCGCCGCCGCTCTGGGCGAGGCGAGGCGCGCGGGCGGTGGTGGGGGCGGCGAGCGGAGGTATGCGGGTAGTGCGAGAGGTAGTGAACACTGATGAATTCTGCGGGTGGACGTGTGCAAGGAAAAGAACTAAAAAACACTACGGCGACAGGAGCAAATGAAGAGCACTACCGACAGAGTAGGACATGGGGGAATTTTACGGGAATCGATGAGGCAGAAATCGATTTTTTAAATCCTGATTGAAGTTATAAAGACCGATAAAAGTATGCAGGAGATTGTGAAGTATTAGAACATATTGATCTCTGAACTTCTGGAACACAGTGGAGGAAATGGAAGGGAGATAAAAAAGTCATGATACTCCTCGTTTAAAATATCGATATTACTTAGTATAATCAATAGGAAAGGTTATGTGTATTCGAATTGCTATTATATGTCGAATGCGCAAGAACCCTTTAATAGTGTATTGATATTATCAAGTAACTTTTTATGGCAAAATGCTATGATAACCGAAACAGAAATTCGCTGATTACAAATTCTACTGCCATATTACTCGTACCACCCGACGTCCTTGTAAGGACACTATCTAATATCATTACATTGAACCAGCGCAGGGTCGTGACCCCCGCCCCCGAAATCGAACGCCCAGATTCGCCCCTGGCCCCCCATTGGCCACGCCCATCCACAGCGCCCAGTGGGCATCCACAGCCTGAGCGGAGGCCTGCGGCCGTGGGCGGCGCGATGAGGCAGAAGGACGAGCGGAGGAGGCGAAAAAGAAGAATAAGAAGAGGAGTGGGGGGAGGGGCGAGGTCCAACGTCCGGCGCTCCCGGATGCGAGCGCACGCGGCTGGCGGCGCGGACGGCACGCGCGGCGGCGCCTGGGAACACGGCGCTCACGCACGCACGCACGCACGCCGGCGCCCTCCCCCCCACCTCAGCCCCCGCGACGCGAGGCGCGTTTCGCGGAAGACGCACTGCCCTCCTCGCGCAGTCCCTTCACGCGCGCCGGCCGAACAATGTGCGGCGCGAAAGGTGGGGAAGTGGATGGGGCGACGTGCGCCGGGAGACGCACCGAGATGCTCGAACTCGTCACATTCACTACACTGCCATTTTTCTAACTTCACCTCTCAAGGTCCGTCTTCACGCGCCTCTCTCTGTAGATATCGCATAATCGTGACCGTGTCAAGCACTGCTTCCGATCACGCGACTTCTAGCGGCACGACCGAGAAATACGCGAAATGCCGTGAGATACTCCATCGTGGCTACAAGGGCTTGTGTGGCAGAGTTAGAATTTGCCCTATACACATTTGCTTCATGAGGTTCTTTCAGTATACGTACGTAAAAGAAACTGGCGATTTATTTTGCTCTAACTCGAAGTCAGTTTCGATTACTGGTGTGATTTATGTGTTGTCTTAGTAATCTGTGAAAAACAACAATAAATAATTATTCCCATACAGTTCTCTCCTTATCAGAGTTTGATCCGGAAAGTATTTCTGGGGAAGAAAATCAATTTCAGATCGTGAACGCCACCCTATTTGTTCCAAATTATATTTTTTTTGTCAGAATTAAATAAAAACATACATTCACAATGAAATATACAGTGATGCAATCAATATTTGGTAACCAACTATGGAATGGTCCCCATGCTCTCTTAGATACACTGCTCTATATGCCCCATCGCTCAATACGACAAAGAAAACTGGTTCGCAATCGTTGTCGAAGGCATTCAACACAATTAATTTATCATTCTCAGTTTATTTGTAAGAGATATTTATATCATAAAAATATTTGATTTTCTGAGACCCCCTGACCACGTCACTGAATCGGTTAGATAAGCGCTCTCGGAAGAGTGTGTACAGCACGATATTGCTCTTTGCGCTCATCTGTACAAACAGCCCTTTCTCTCTCTCTCTGTTCGTTTCGCAATGCGCGTTGGCCGCGTTGCGCCCGTCTCGTCGCCGAAGTGGCTGCGAAGAGGACACAGGCGCTTTTGCGGGGCGGGCCACACGCGACCACGGTCGACTCCCGCACACGGCGGCGGCGACGGCGGCGACGCGGAAGCAGCTGCTGCCGCTGCGGGGGCGGGGCGGGGCGGGGCGGCGGGCGCAAACAGAGTGGCAACGGCGGCGCTGACGCAACGACTCCGGCCGGCGGGCGGGCAACGAAGAGGCGGTGACGGTGACAGTGGCGAGGGGGACGATGCGGGACGCGCGGACGACCACTGGCGGATCCAGAGGAGGGCATGCTCGGCCATTATTTGGGAAAATTTATCCTTTATTTGGCAAAATTTATTTAAATATTAGTGTTCGAATTATGTAATTATTTAAAAATAATAGTTGTATAGTATCGTATCTACAGTACATGAAAATATACAATATAATAACAAATATGTTTATTATTTAACATAAATCTACAATGCTCCCCCCCCAAAAAATGAACGGGTGAATCTACCCATGATGGTGACGGTAGCGGTGGCAGTAGGAATGGCGTCGATAGACGATGCAATGGGAGATTGTAGAGGTAACGAGGTCGGTGGCGACGGCCATGGCGGTGGCGGAGGCAATGGCAGCGGCGGTGGCAGAGGCAGTGGGGATTGTGCGAGTGGTGGAGGCGCCGGTGGAGATAGCAGTGGGAGATTTGTAGAGGTAGCGGTGACGGGGTCGGTGCCAGTGACGGTGGTGGTGGTGATGACGGCGCTATAGGCGTAGGCGGTGGGGTAGGCAGTGGTGGTTGCGGTGGAGATGGCAAGTAACAGAGCGGGATTGTGGTGGTTGTGTCGGAGGCAGCGGCGGAGGTGACAGCGGCAGAGGCGGCGATGGCAGGAGCAGTGGGTTGGTTGCGTGAGTGGCGGTGGCGACGGCGCGGCGGCGAGGCGCTCCCATGGGCGTCCGGCGGCGGCGGGGGCGGCGGCGAGGCGGCGGAGGCAGGAACCGGAAGAGAAACAGCGCGCCGGAGACAAAAGCCGCCGGAACCGCGCCGTCGTTAGGCGCGCCGAGTTCTGCGGCGGCGGCGGTGGGCGGCGATGCAGAGGCGCAGCGCACGTGGCGGTTTGCCAAATATGTCGCGAAAGAAAAGTAGTGCATTTTTGGTCTATTTTAGATTTGAGAAGGGCGACTCGTAGAACAGGGTTGAGACCCGGAGCCTTTCACCTCAGAGTACTGGGGTGGAAATTCCGGTCGATTCACGTGCAATTTGTGGTAGACAAAAGTTCTTGGAATTTTCCCATTTCTTCAGCCTCTCATTCCACGTTTGCCTCACAATCATTCATTTCACTACCGCCGATCCATCAAAATGAAATGATTTTAACTTCCTCCACTAACTTCAAGGTTTAGGAACTGGCATCATGACAAAAATATTTCGAAATTGAGGTAGTGACTACTTAAAAATGTAAAGAATGCCTTTGGGAGCTTGGAATGTATTTTGGATAGATTGATTATTGTAGATCGAGTCACAGCAGAGATTATTAAATTTCAGTAGGATATTTAAATCAGTGATCGAAGTTCAAAATTGCAATAAAATGTGCGTAGTACTCATAAATTGTTGTGGGCATTTATGGTGCCTCCAGGGAATTATTAAATGAAGTAAATCTTTTTACTCTCGTATTAATTTTTTCTTTATACAATACTCACTACGTTATTATATTAAAAGCCTTATGCCCCCATTAATATGCATTTGCGTGGTTTCGGGTGAATTTTAAAGTCTGTACGTAGGCGAGAGAAAGGCGGGAAGAAGATGCTACTCACTCGTCGTCCCTTTGTGAACGGCGAGCGGATGCACTGGCGTGTGAACGTCGCTGGAACTCACCTAGAACAAACACAAGAACACTTTAGCAACCTGATTCCAACATTCTGTATGTAGTATAGTAACTACACACACAAAACGTTAAACATACAGTGATACTTTTTAAGGGAATACAATATTCACAAAAAACGTATAATTTAAATGAAATGTTAATGCTACCTGGGGAATGTCAAGGGAGTATTATGCAGGTTGCAGGGAATGTCACAGAGTGTAAGAGTAAGCGGTATATATGGAAATTGTATTAATTTTCCTTAAAAATTGTTCGTAAAGGTAGGCACTTAGAACTCAAATATCTTTTAATTATTTCACGTGAAGTCTTTTACTTCCGTTTACTTTACGTTTAGTAAATGGTTCAAAACACTTTCCTTCGGGATGTACACAGTAAAGGTCCCCATATATCAGCGAATTGTGCTCCAACATTAATGATTCAAAATCACCCGTAAAGAACGATGGAGCAGGTAGCAGCAGCGAGTTTTAAAACACGAAAACGAGTCAAGCTCGCGATCCACGCTTCACTACGGTCCGATTAAGAGAAGTTGGTGAATGACAGTTGCCAATGGAAGGGAGCGACGTTGACAGGTTGCGCACCACAGAGCAGGGTCGCTGGGACACGAAAATAAACACTTGAAATAAATACTTATTAAAGTAACCAAATCATACACTCTTATTGTATGAAAATACAGCTTCAGAAGCACAAGTGTCAATCACCAACTTATTTTCATCGGACCATAGCTTCGGCTGAAAAACGCCCCGCGACGCCACGGAAGCCAGCCGTGTCGGGCCTGGAGGTGCGGTGCGGGCTCGGCGGCAGGGGCCACCCCAGCGCCTTCCCCTCCGCTCATCTCCTCTCCGCAGAAGGGAGGGCGCTGAATGGGGCGGGCGCTCTGTTTACAGGCGGGCAATTAAACAGCGCACACAGGGCCTCTGATACGCGCCTGTTTATGGACAATTCTCATGTGCTAACTGCAACACGTGCGCCGTAAACACGCGCCGGCGGGGCGCTCGCGAGAAGAAAAGGGCCGGGCGCCCGGCGCAGCACGCGCTGCAGGCAGTGCAGAGGCGCACGAGAGAGGTTAAGAAGCAAATTCTCAAACCAAGTGGTGAGATGCAGATAAAAAATCAACGAACAGAGAAGGCAAGTGGTTTAAAAAGTTAATAATCAGTAAAAGAATACGTCAGGATGTTGAGAATGCATTACACAGAAACATGGTTCACAAGAAGGAGATGGCAAAGGTAACAGAATCTGGTAGTACACACAAAGGAGAGTCACTGAGGCCAGATATGGAGAATGCATTGAAAGGCTCTACAGAGATTACAACGAAGTTAAAATGAACTTTTCAAACAGAGAAACAAATTGTGGAAATCAAACTCAAAGAGAGGAACAGAACGAGCAGCGAAGTAAGCTAATGCTTGTTGTTCCATGTGTCGCAGGAATATGGAAATACAAAATCTACTGAAAGGCTAGGTAGTTCCCGAGTAGATAGGAAAAGCAAAGGCACGCGGAAAAAAAAGTATAGAAGAGCTAAAGAAAATACAAAGGAGGCCGGAGAGGAGGCAAGAAAGGTGACTATACAGCATGAATAAAGCGCGAAGGGTGGAAGCGAGATGGAACGAGGTGGGCTGGGTAGGCGCGCCGGGACACAGCGCAATCAAACATCAAAGACCTTGAGAGCGCACCCCCTTCATACTGTCGGCCACCGGCCCTCCTAATCTTTGAGGTCAGAGCTTCCCTTGTGGGAGAATGCGATATTAACACATGAAACGATGCAGCGGATGCAATTATACACGCAAACTCGGGCAGCCACATACTACCCCCCCCTAAACGCACGAATTGCAGTCTGCCTTAAACACCGCGAATCGCCGAGCCAGCGTTGCGGAGAGCGCAACAACGCACGAGGCGCGCAATACGCGGCAGCGCGGGCGGGCACGTTCCCAGCGACGCGGCCAGGGCGCACGCGTGTTTGGACACGTGTCACTCCGTCGCTGTCACGGAAATGCACGGTCGGCCCTTCCTCGAATTGCCTCCATCGCGTTAACTGTTTGTAAACTTCCCGCTCTTCCCCGAAACTGAGACTGTAGCGCGAAGGCACCACGTCGTTTCCGCGTGCACCGACGCGGCGGCCAAGAAAGACGCCCCGCCAGCGACCGCTTCGATCAGCCGCTCGGAGCCTCGGAATTACTCGCAAGGTAATCGAGTTTTAGAACCATTCCACGACGAATATCACATCTCACATGCGAGCCATATCAATGAGAAATAATATGTACAGTCAAATTGTGTATTCCTCTCTAATATGGATCCTTTATACTATAAAGGATTGTATAAAGGATGTATAAGTTATACATCCCTACGATTCTAATACTGTTTCTCGGATTCTAATTTCGATGACTAATGCGGTTGGTTTGCACAGAAGGGCCATCCGTATCTTGACTGCAACGGGCTGCTTGATACGAATCACTCACAAAACTGTTCTTTGACAGTTTAATGACGAAATAAAATGGCCCCGTAAATGATCGAATAAACGACACTCGTACATAAAATGAATTCCCAACATTTTTAGTTCAACTTTTTACAATTATGGCAACCATCCTTGGCCAATTCCCTCTTAATTAGGGTTCTCCAGGTGTCCTGTTCGACCTTCAGTTCTTATTGGAATCAGTACTGGAAGATGCAGAATATTGTTCCTTCATGTTTACAATCATCCTAGTACTTTCTTTTTGGTAATGCCTGAGATGAACAGACAGATGGACGGGGAGAGATATTGGTACCCTCTGAATGACGATGGAACGATCGGGCGAAGACGACTGCATGATGATGGACGGAATTGGAGTCAGGGGAACCGAAGAACTCCGAGGAGACCTGCCGATCTGTTCCCACCTGGATCGACCGGGGCTTGAACCCGGGCACCCCGAGTAGGAAGGCGAGCAGCATAACCACTTCCCCACGGTCCCCCTCATTGTTACACCTCTCGCGCGTCATGTGCTGTTCACGCTCCCGCTTCGACGGCCCCTGAAGGGGGGGGGGGCGGCGGGCGGGCCTCCTGAGTCTCGGCTCCGCCGTCCTCCCGGGCGCCCGCCCGCGCGCGAGGACAAAGCCGTCGCGTCCTCGAGCCGCCCGAGCGCGCGGAGGCCTCAAAGAGGAGCGAGGGCGGGGCGCGGCGCGGCGCGGGCCTAGAAAGGGCTCTGGAGGAACGCACACAATGGGCGAGCGCGCCCATTGCCCCAGGGCATGGCCCTGTGCTCTGCTCTGCACTACCCCGCTCCCCGCCTTGCCCTACCCTACCCGGCTCCTCCGGTGCTCACAGCATCCACGACTACGTGGGTGAGGTAGCACGCGATGCCACGCAGGTTGAAGGACCACGATGTTTTCGTCATTACAATCAGGGCAGGGTACGAATTGACAATTTTCTCCAGAGGGGGATGTTCATAACTTCAGGAGGGTACCATCGAAGAATGGATAGTGAATCGAATACCACTATCGCTTTCGCAACACAATTTGAGTGAATCCCAATGATGCTCTTGAGAATGTTTTCTTGAGCAATTTCTGTCATTTGGATTCCCTCATTTGAACTCTTCGCATTGTGGGTATCATAAACGCAACCCTTAATGTGAATGAATTGCATCCTAGACAAGGAGAAAATAATACTTTTCCAGCAGGGGAATCCAGCTCTGTAGGGACGTCGATCGCCGGCATCTCCTCTTCAATTCCCACAGTGGGTCGGTTTCTCCAAGTCGTTTTTCAGTTCATGAATGTTTCATGTTTCATTCGAGCAGACAACAAAATCCTTAAAAGTGGCACAACAGTTTCTCATAAAGCAATACAGTAACGACGGGCCAGCCGAGCTGGTTTCAATAGTTATGGAATCCACGATTTCGGTACATTTTGGGTGGCGATAAAGTTGTGTTTCTATGTGAGATAAATAGTTCTGCTCCTTGGTAATTGAAATAACGTTAGCATTTATTTTGGGTGTCGCAAGTACTTGCTTGGGACACAATCTTTTTTTTATCATTCCTTTCAGAAAAGCTTTTAAGTAGTGATCGTGAAAGTACCGTAAATGGTTTTCCACAAACACAAAGAAAAACGCATTACGTCGACGAAAACAAACCGAGGAGACAGCATTACGACGGAACAACATTGTGGTAAACGATTTTTATAGTTGGACGTTTAATATTCCCCTTTCATCAGCCGATTGCGTAACAGAATATTACATTTCCATATAAAAGGCAGCGACGTTAAAGGAAGCGGTCAAAACTAATTTTAGTTCCTCCAGTTGCTTCCAGACATCCTCTTATCTAACAGCGAACGATTACGTAACTTCCTAAAATTATCGTGTTGTCACTGCGCAACCTTTCCTGCCTTCCTGCGCCGCCTCGAAATGCGGTTGCCTGTGAACAGAGGCCTGCTGGGAAGGGTGGCGCGGGGTGATTTGCTGTCTCGGCACCGTCGCCCCCGCAGATCATATTCGTGACGCTTTATGCAGCAGCGGCCGTAAATCACGCCATTCGTATTCCTTGCGCACGCGGCGCTGCGGGGCGACGCGGAGATCCTTTCCGTAACGCCGCCCTAGCGGCCAACGCGGAACCCGCCGCCCAGGCGAGGGGGCGGCTGTGCTCCAAAACTCTCAAATAGAACTTGGGGAATGTTTGACATAAATTTGATAATTTATTAGTTATTTGAAATTATTTGAAGTAAATAACTAAAAAATAGTGAATGCTTGTGGTTGATTTTTAAGACTAGTTTCATTCGTACGTGCAGTATCTCACAGGCTATATTTGGTGTCGAAGTCGTAAGAAAACACAAATTCTAATAGAAAAGGCTTTACTATAAATGCTTTGACGTTAATGAAAATGTGAATGAAATGAAGTGTACTACTGTTTAGTACGAATCCAGGAGAACAATTTTTTTGGTTCCTGTTATGCAGGTTGTTCCTGACATCGGGTCGTTATGAAATCAACAATTTTTGCTCTACTACATAATCATTTTGGTTTGGTGGTCTTTCATTTCCGGATAGTTGTACTAGAAAGGCATTTTATGAATTCAGAGCTTTTTAAATAGGCAATTAGGAGTACAATCTAAGTATAGACCAGAAACCAACGATTCCGTAAATATTTCGTTCAACATTGTGAATTCACTAACGGAATTCCACCTATAATCCGCCTCAAATCAGTAATATCTGGGAGTTCCGCCCAGAGGCGGCGAGGGCACTCCCGGGTGGCGCAACGCGAAGGCGGTGGTCGTGGTCAGGGGTGGGCGGAAGAGCGACGGGACGGGCGCGTGGGCGGAGGCGCGGGGCGTGAGAGTGCGGTGCCGGACGCATCGCACACACGATCGCCCTGACCTTTCGGCGGCAGCGACAGGCGGTTGCTACTCATTCGCGGAACCCACTGCCTCCTGGATCCCTCCTCTCAGTCTGGGCTCGCAGGAGGGCGCTTGCGGCTGCGCGCGCGCGCGCGTCCTCTCACTCTTATGCAACGAGTAGAAAGTCACACGCCGCCGCCGCCGCCGCCGCCACCGCATCCGCCCGCAGCTCCACCGTCGGCCTCGCCCGCGCCGCCGCCGCCGCCGCCGCGGCTCGACTCCATGAACGGGTCATTCAGTGCCTGGCGAGCTGGCAAATCGCGGTCGTGAATCGGTGTGGGAATGCGCGCCGGGGTTTCGTGATTCACGGAAGTGAATCTACCGGGCTGTGGGTGGAAGGAGGCCGCGATAGATCAGGCGTGGCTCTTGGAGAACCAAGAAGTTAAACTCGAACCCACGCCTTATAACGACTTTTGATTTTACGGCGGTGTTAGATAATACTCTCAGCAAATTGCCGATCACCACTGGAATCCGTACATATTAGGTGGAAAAATTACTATTCTGAAGAAAAGAAAGTAAATTGTATCTTAGTGTTAGTGGATTTTGACCATTACACCAGACTTCACTGATCAATCTTAAAGCTCGTTATTTTGAATATATTATTTGTTGTACTACGCAGGGCAAGCGATAAAAAGTTGAAACCAAGAACAAATATTTTTCTTCTATTAAAAATATGAACAATGTTCCAACTACTCTTATAATTCCAAATTATTGAAATATATTCATGATTTCTTCAAAGGAAACAACTCGTACACGTATTTTCCGGAACTCAGAACTTTCCGCCTGATTGAAAATTCACGCCACCGTGACCGATGAGACAAACTTCCTCAAAACCCACACCAGCGCCGCCCACGGCGTGCATAATATTGAGGGAAAAAAGGAGACAAACGGATTAGGACAAACGACACGTAGCATTTTCCGGAACCCAGAACTTTCCTGCCGCTTGAAAATTCGACACCACCGCGGTCGGCGTCTACGTCCCGAAACCCCAAACCATGGCATGCACTAGCTGAAGGAAAAACCCTGCCGGTCGGAACAGAGCAAGAGGAGATGCGACGCGATGAGTAAGATGGCGGCGGCGCCGCGTTGTCGCGACAGGAGCCGCGCGTGCCAGTGAGTCAAGCGAGCAACGCTTCGCAGGCATTGCGCAGCGGCGACCGACTTCCGCCCGCGACCGGACGCCCATTCCGGCGGAAACGCGCCCTCTCCTTCGCTGGCTCAGCGGCGCCGCCCCCCGCCCCGCGCCCCGCCCCACGCACCCGCGCCGTCGCGAGAAAGTGTTCGCAAACGCGATTAGGCGATTCGCACTTCAGCCCTGGGCGCGGAGCCGCGCCTACGGACGTTCGGAAATAATGGCTCCGTTGGCCCCACTCGCGGGAAGTACCGCTTTCTTGTTTATTCTGATAATTAGTTCATGGACATGCTACTTATTTATTCTGATAATTTGCTCAAGACAGGTTACTTATTTATTCTGATAATTTGCTGGTAAAATAATATATTTGAATGAAAGACTCCTACGTGAATAAATACGTGGATAAACAGTGAACCATAAACTCGAGGGAAAATAGTTCTCTTAGTTCGAACATTTTTACTAACAGAACTTCCAATGTTCAAATACTTCGACTTACTGAGGTTCGAGTCATCGAATACATTGATTTACCGCGATCCGACGTGGTTGAATAGTTCTATGCTACACAAGAAATTGAGGTTGCATTTCATTTATTTTCTGATAATTTGTTAAAGACTGCGTACAGTATAATAATTTATTTGAACGGAAGGCAAGTTAAATTTCGTATACTGAGTGATTTTTTTCTCAAGTTGAAAGCTTGAGTCTATTACGAATGTAGGAATCTGGCACCCTACGGAAGGAGTTACGCAACCTTATTTTTCAGAGTAATGCTTGTTGTGAAGGTACTAATGAGTTCCGAAGCTCATCAAGTGGTAGTCGCACTACGAAGACAGGTCTTCTCGTTGGATCACTCTAGTAAGTCCTTGGCCACTACAAGAATGCCAGGACGTAATTTAACGAGAAGTAAAATAAATAGTACGACTCAATTACTAATTATTGTAGATTTAGTTCGAAATTTCTGAAACCAAATGATAATTTTCGATTCCGGTATCGATATTTATTGGAATTGCGGGTCCCACGCTGTATGCCTGGAGCGCTTTGTTGTTTCCGCCATCATGAACCCGGCGCCAGAGCCCTCTCTAGGCGGGGATTCCCCCGTCTCCGCTTCCCACGCGCGGCGAACGCGCCTGCAGGGAGCGGAGGCGATGACGAAGGCAGAGGCGGGGGCGGGGTCAGAAGAGGAGGGGAAGGCGGGGTCGGAGACGAAGACATAGGCGGGAGCGGGGCCGGGGTCAGAAGGGGAGCGGGAAGGCGGGGGCGGAGTCAGAAGGGGACGGGAGGGCGGGGGCGGAGACGAAGGCGGAGGCGGGAGCGGGTCACAGAGAGGGAGGGGAGTGGAGGGTGGAGACGGAGACAGAGGCGAGACGGGAGCAGAGGCGAGGGCGGAGGCGTGGGCGGCCGCTCCCGGGATTCCCGCTTCGCTCATCTCATACGCGCGTCGCGCCGCTCACGCCGACGCACCTGCACTACGATGGCGGCCCTGCGGGAGAGGCGAAACGAATGGGACAGATCACCTGCGGTGATACGCGCGAGGCTGCGATGCCGAGAATTTCAAACCCCTTTTTGGAGAGGAGCGATGTGAAGAAGACGTTCCCCTTCTGTGGGGTTTGATCTCATTGTTCAAGATTTTTTTTGGTGAGTCAATAACCGTACCTATTCGGCAATGTTCTGAAATGCTGGCGATACTACAGTAGTTAAAGGAGCGGCTTGATGAATGAAGAAATTGTCACTTGATAATTTGGGAGTAATTCCAAAAAATATTCCTGGGATCAGGACTTCCTTTTTTTCACAACTTTGTCATCGAAAACTTCGTACTGACGGTTGTACGGTGTCGTTTAATTTAATAAACCTAATTTCAGGTACAGTTTCATCTTTGAGAAAGTACCTCCATGGAGGCTGTCAAAGGGCATACCATAAGAAATTGTACCAAAAATTTTGTGTACAGGGGTTTTGTGAATCCCCAGAGGCGGGGGATTAATTGGTCACGAAGAAGCTGTCACTATGGGGGCTGCCCCGAACTGGTAGCCGTTGCCTGCTTCCAGTTCCTTCCAGGAACCTTTCAGGGCGCTTCGTAGCACGAAAAAAACAAGGATACGAACGCCACTTCCCTGTGACGAGAATACTTGTTTACGTGACGCAACGTTTGTGGTCGGCGTAATCGAGAATCAGCGGAAGAGTCGGTACGGAGAGCGTCAAGAACGAAAAAAACACCGCCAGGTCGAGAAAGACAAATAAAGATGAAAATGTGGCGTCACGAAGAGGTAGACAAGGCATAAGAGGATGAAATAGGAAGAATCTACTATCATAAAAAACTAATCCTGAAAAGCTTTAAAGGTTCGCAGATAGAAGCAGAAAGGCACACCTGAAGTTCGATTTCCAGTCATACTGATGAAACCATTTTAATGTAACACAGAACAGTTAAAACCGCTTTGGTAAGCAGCAAAGATTTTTATAATGACAACTACAAGGAAAACTAGATCCTCTTCCTCAACTGCAAACTACTTTTAATAAACGAAAGAAGAAGGTTAAATCGATCAAATTATAATCCTGGAGAAAATCAACCACAATTCAAAGTTAACATTGTGAACATGCACCTACGATCATCGTACACATCATAAGCAAGTCATTAGTAGGACAGTACCTATATTCATTTCAGAATACTGGACACATAACAAGTGCCTCCTCAAGCACCATTTGTTGGCAGACCTGCTGCAATGTCCGTTGGCAGGCGTGACTGCCGGATGCAGGCAGAGCGAATACGAAGGAAGCTACTAATCGAGAACAGAGGAAGAGGAGGCACGCCAAGGCAGGGAAAGAGGCGCGAGAGGAAGCCAGTACATCAGGCTCAGAAAAAAAAATGAACGCGGCGGAAACGAAAGAAGCAGTTCGGGAAATGAGGAAGAGATGACACAATTATGAGCGTACAAGCAGCCGCCCAGGAGGACTGGGATGAAAGAGGCGCTGGAAAAAGAAGAAGAAGAGCCTCGTCATGCGCAGCATTACGGAGTCCGTGGTGGGGGGAGAAGCTGAGAAAACGGAAACTGATGCCAAGGTTGCTGCGATGCGGTGAAGGGAAAGACTCTTCAATAAAATCGGTGAACGTAGAATTTCTAATTGTATGGCCATGTTCACAATATCAAGAGGCACTTTCCTTCGACATTGCAAAAGAATTACGTCACGACGTATACGTGTGTGGTAAGGTGACAATGAACTACACCATATAGTAGCCATCGCAACTGATAACGCATTAAGACAAATAGCACAAACATTTGAACAAAGGTAGGAGACTTTCGATTTCAACACTCGGAACGAAAAGAACTCTTCCTTAACTTTTCAAAAGTCGAGATCAATGCCTTGTTGAGTACTACAGTTCAGACAGATTACATACTGTTATTGTGGGCGACTCCATATAATAATATTATCATACACAATGACCATTCGATTCCTACTTTTGATTCGTCGTTACCTATCTACGTCGCTGTCGCTAATAGGTTGAAAAAACAAGACTATCTCGATAAGTAAAAAGGAAACATCTGATATTGCATTCAGTGGTTTACATCTCTTCACGATCAATTCCCAAAATCAGGGAGACTAATGGTGGTCGTGTCTTGCAGGCTGCATCGTGCCCCTGTGCATTCCATGACCAGCCAACACAGGATCTCCGCCCAACGGAACGAAATTATTTCTCGACTTTCCTCTTGCGATAGCTCGCAGTGGCGTCGTCAGCCAGAAGAGGCGCGGATTCGAAGTTGGGAGGCGACATCGATGTCGATGTTTTCAAAACATCGATGTCAGCTAACATCGTTGTTTTGTTGTCGATGTCGCATCACTACGGAGTTTATGCACGCCATAGCGCACAGCACTATCGATCTTCCATCATCCATCGAATGCGAAAATTAGGGAGTTTTTGCTACCTCGCAAGGTAAGCACCATCGATCTTCTGCTCATGCGCAGTTCAAGTTCCGCATCACTTTAGTGCAACTGCGCATGCGCAAGAAGATCGATAGTGCTTACCGTTCGAGGTGGCGAAAACTCCCTATTGAACTGCGCATGCACAGAAGATCGTGCTTTAAACGTTCCCGGGCGCACAAACTCTTCTAATTCGGAGGCAGAGGGCCTCTCCCGAGACGAGCGCGGCAGGTGGGGAGTCGGTCGCCAGCGTCGAGGCGTGGCGCGCCACGTGCACTGCGCGCGGGCCCACGTGGCGGCGGCGGCGGCGCGGCGTGGTGGGCGGGGCGGGCGGAGGCGGGCGCAAGTGTGCCGCAGCCCTAGGAGCCGCGGTGCAGGGCGGAGGGCGCGAGACCTAAATATTTTGAACGGTAGCGTTTAAGCGCAGCCGACGACGGCGCCGCGCCATGGGAACTGCGCGCGACGAGGCGCTCGGAAGGGAAGGAGGTGCAGCGTCAGGGACTCACGCCTTTGTCGCAGAAACAACACTGAAATCAAGAAGTGGTCTCCTTACTTTGTATCAAGAGACACGCTGTGATCTATTATTAGCAATGGCAATAATACATTGTGCATAATTACTCTCGCGAAAGAACATTTGCCGCTACAAATCTATTTATAAATACAGAACACGTGTGAATGATACATAAAGTAGACACTTGCAACAACCGTGGGCGGTCGGTCGAATGAGTGGTCGGGAGGTCGGTCGAGCGCGCGGGCGGGAGGTCGGTTAAGCGGTCGGTCGGTCGGTCGGTCGGTCGGTCGGTCGGTCGGTCGGTCGGTCGGTCAGTCGAGCGGTCAGTCGGTCGGTCGATCGGGTGGATAGTCGGTCGAGCGGGTAGGCGGTCGGTCGAACGGGTGGACGATCGGTAGAGCGAACGGGATCGCGGTAGAGTGGGCGGTCGAGGGGTCGGTCGGTCGCTCGAGGGGGCGGTTGGTCGGTCGAGAGGGCGGTCGAGCGTCGGGCGAGCGGGCGGGCGCGCGGGTGGTGTGTGTGGGTGGGTGTGTGGGCGGGCGGGTGGGTTTGTGGGTGTGTGGGCGGGCGGGCGGTGGCCTGAGGGTGTGTGACGAGCGCAGGGCGGGCGGTATAACGGGTGGGTAGGTGGGTGGGCGTTCGGGCGGGCGGTAGAGGGAGCGGGCGGGCGCGCGGTGGCCTGGGGCGGGTGACGAGCGCAGGGCGGAGGCGGCGGGGGCGGACGTGGCTCGGCGCCAGCGACGTCCGCGCCGTTTCACTTCCGGCGGCCGATTTCTCCGCGCAGGAAGCCCTCGCCCTGCGCCCCGCCGCCACGCCGCTGCGCGTTGCGCCCGCCGCCGCTGCTCCTCCGCTGCGCTGCCTGCGCTGCGCTGCGCCCGCGCAGCCGAAAACAGGCAAACAGCTTGTGACGTCACGCGGCGCCCCGCGCTCGTAACTCCCGGCCGCCGGCCACGTGACGTTTACGATGCGGGCGCGTAATTTTCGGCCTCTCGCGCAATGTGATGTGTCTGCGAGGCGTTTTCGTGTGCTTCCTTTCGCCTGGCGTCTGGATAATCCAAATCGTTCCAGATCGGATGAAAATTTGTATTTGGTGATTGGAGTGGCTTTATTCAATTTTTTGGTGCGTTGATTTTACACCAATGAAATAGATTCAAATTCTTTCACCTATACATTCTGGACTCAAGATAAATGTGCTCAATAATAAGGTTGATTTTATTCAAGTAATGTCGATAGGTCTGTTATGGTGTTGGCATCTATCTCAAAACACTCATGAATACGATGAGTGTGTGATACGATCGGTCACGCAGCAATGATGGAATCCAATCGGGAAACAGAGAACACCCGACACCAATTCACAAGGTGTGACTGGGATTTGAACCCCTGTTACGCTCTGCACTCCAGACCGCGCCTGATTTGTACAAAGGGAGCAGATGCGAAATATAGTAAGTAATTCTCTTGTCAGTTTACAACAAACCCTACACGGAACGTATAACTCTGACAGCCAGCAAGCGCTTGGGTAACGACAAAAACGTTACCAATAATTACGTTAGCAGCGTCGCGATAATGCTTATGCCAATGGCTGGCGAGTGCGCAATGCGCGGGGAGGGGGGGTGGCAGCGCCTGCGTCTCTCGTGCGTGTCCGCCTGCGCCCGCGCTCGCGTTGCGTCAGGGGCGCGCCACCGCCACCGCCCGCATATATATAGCAGCGGGGCCTTTGTGCGCCACTTGCCAAATACGCCCCGAAATACCTGCGGGATCGTCGCCGCCCGGAAACGCGTATTTCGGGCGCGACGCAGCCAGCGCCTCTGCCGGCCGCCGCGCCAACTACGATTCGGATGCTGAACAATGGCGCGGCGGCGGCGGCGGCGGCGGTGGGGCACCCGCTCGAACGCCAGCGTCGCCGACACCGCCGCCGCCGCCGCGCTCCAGATCGCCTACGTGTGCACGGCGCGGCGCGGCGCTGCGCCCCGATCGCTATCGGCCACGACGCCGCCGCGGGAACAATGCCCGCGTTAATCCGACGGCGAAATGACTCACGCGGAGGGGGGGGGCGGCGACTCCATTTCGAGGCAGTGCACTTCCCGAAACGGTCGAACCCTCCCCCCCCCGCAGAAAACGAAAGGGAAGCGTGTCACGACACAGCCTCTTCCCACAAATGTTTACGCATTCACGCACTATTTCGCAGCGCCATCGTCTCGCTGACCCACATACCGGGTGACGGCGACTAGTTTCCGTAAATAACGCGACCTATGAGCGCCCGCGCCCTCGTTGCCTGCGCCCGACGAAAGTGCTCCCGCAGGGTTTGTCTTTGCACAGTGCACGCGCACCCCGACACATCGCCCGATTGTCCACCGCGATGTGTGTCAAGGGCGGCGCGACGCCGTACGCCTCCACCTCCTCCTCCTCCGCCGCCGCCACCGTTTTCGGAACTGGCTCGGCCCCCCCTCCCTCCCCCGTCCTATTGCCCCTTTCTCCCCCCTCTTTCACCCGCATGCGGCGGCGGACGCGCGCCCGCGCGCGATTTCTCCGCGAGCTGAATCTTTACGTAACGCTCCGCCGCTGACGGGCGGGCGAGCGGGTCGTCTTCGTGGCGCGGTCCTTAGGCGGAGAAACGGCGTCGCGGCGGCTGTGGGGAAAGAGGTCAGAGCGAGCCGTAGGCAAAATAGGACGACGACGACGACGTAAGAGGACGGAATACGGTAGTGCGCGCGGCGCATTATGTCACACGAGGAAAACGCGAGATGAGTGAACATCTTACTGCGAAACCTATACGAAGGAAGATCATTTGGAAATTACCAGGAACAATGGGAAGATACATCATGTCGCAAATGAAATCCTGGGAGAGGGATTTGAGATAAGTGGAACCGACCTGGAATTGGCGGAGAGACAGGGACAAGGGACCACGAGTCGTGCTCAACACGTCGCGACACTAGCTAATAATTTGTGACTAAGTTAAGAGGGCACCAATAGTAATGTACTACAGTGAAATAGATCTCGGCTTCATTTAACACTGAAGAGAGCTTTACTAGTAAATAGGAATGTTATGTGTGAAATTAGTTGCGTCTTCATTAACTATAGGAAAAAAAAAACAAACGATTCGTTGATAGGTGTACAGTGACACAGGAACCGCAGCAATGCCACAACAGATGCGCCCCACGCGGAGAGGATTGTGGAGTCAGAGTCAGAATGGGAGTCGGAATCGGAGTGGAGGGAAAGGAGGGAAGAGCGCCGGCTGCCTTCCGCGTGGGCGCGCACGACCCGGTCGCTCGCAGATTTACGACCGCGGACTGACCCGTACAAGCCGTAATCCAGTCGGGCGTTGATGCGTCTCTCCCCTTCGGCGACGCCAAGAGATACTGCGCGGGGGTTGCGCGAGCGAGGTAGAAAGCGGTCCGTCGCCGCCCTGCGGCTTCCCAGCGCGCGGTTCGGCCGGTGGCAGGCCGGAGCGGTTGGTGGGCGTGGCCAGTAGCAGTGCGCTGATTCCGGGACGCATTAAAGCACTGTTCCAGAGGCAAGCCCGAGCATCCAATTACCACGATCAGGGCACTCATGGGAAACTGAATGAGGGCAAGTTATTGAGATGAAATTGTGAAAATAAAGCCGAGAAACTGACGAATCTACAACAATAATACTTCCAAGTGCAAATGGTAAATTACGTTACCATGTAATTTAATACTTTTCACTGACATAATCGATAACAAATATAAAATTAGGTAAGTTTTTAAGAATACCAAAATCTTAAAGGAAACATAAACAAACATGTAACACATTTTTTTGAAACCATTACCACTCATTTACATGTACAGCCGGAAGGAGGGTGGGGGTAGTGAAGTTCACATCCCAATCATCGGATAGTAGTCACCACGTTTAACCAATAAGACGAGCCAACAAACCAACAAAGACTACCTTCAAAAGTGCCCACCCCTACGGAAAATCAGTTCCAGCACTGCCTGGCGAACGCCGTCCGGAAACATCCACTGCCATTACGAGCGCAACCCAAGCCGGCCGGTCGCAAGGTGCCGCCCACGACGGCCACCGCCACCGCCTCCGCCGCCGCGTCTTCCCACGGGCGCTCCCCGCCGAGGCACTGGCTTCCGGCGCCGCCGCCGCCGCCGTCCGCGAGGCCGTGACGCGCAGACTCGGAGGTCGCCGCCGCCGCCGCCGCCGCGGACCGCCAGGGCCGCCGCCGTCACCGCCAACGCCGCGCCACGCCGTCGACGCTCGCTGCCGCTTCCGCGCGCCCCTTCCTGAAGGCGTGGCGGCGAGCAAGGCCCCGCGGTCCAGGCGGCCGTGAGGTCCCCCCTCCCTCCCCCGCTGCCCGCCGACGGCTCGCGACCTTTCCGACGACGCCGGCGGCGGTGGCGGTGGCGGTGGCGGCGGCGGCGGCCGAAAATTTCGAGACGGAAGCGCGCCGCGGACAATCGACCGTGAACCTTTAATCACGACGGCGGTTCCGTCTTTCGCGCCGCCTATTTCGACGACGGACACCGGGGTTTTGGAAGTGCAATTTAAATCACAATAGGCATTTTGTTCGTGGTTATTCACGTAAATAATTGGTTGTTGCAGGTCTTCACGCATGGTAAAAACATTTCATTTCTTCGTGACGTGTTTATCATTTTGAATCTAATTTCAAAACACAACGCGCTAATAACCAATTTTGCACAAATATTGCTAATAATAATAATAATTATGTATTATTATTATTGTTATTATTATTATTATTATGTATTCGATATTCAAACACAGCAATACATTTTCCTGCATCCAGACAGCTAATTTAAATTCGTTCTGTAACCAAAGAAAAAGAGCATCCGGTCACTGAATCAGAATTGGGGTGCAGTCGGGTGGTGCAAGAAACGATACCATGAACACAGAATAGTACTTGCTAAGAAACCCAGCAGGTCAAGGGGGGACAAACGGAAGAGAAACCAATATCGAACACAGGAGATGAAGAAATACACGGTTTTCCTCCGAGTACCCAAAGACATTAGCTCTTTTCCGCTCCCGTTTCTTCCAGCACACCCTGCACTCTCCGCCACGAAGATGCAATCTGGACGCCCGCCTCACGCACAGCGGCCTGCAAGCCGTTACTTCCCCTCGTTTCAGTTCCTGTCCTCCGCGGCGGCGGCGAATGCGGCGCGGGCGTAATGGGCGGGCGGGGGCGGGGCGCGGGCGGGCTGGGAACCTCCGCTCGCCGGCAACAAAGTGCTCGTGGGACGATCGGAAGAAACCCGCTACCGTGCTTCCTGCGGCAGCGCGGCCGGCCGGCCGGCCTCCGCGCGCGCGCTCTCCGCTTTGGCGCCCCGACCTTGGGAAGCGCGACGAGCGAGTGAGGATCCTCATTAACATTCTTCCGGTGCGTTTAAATTCCGCCGGCGGCGGAACAGCGGCAGCAGCGCCTTCGGGGGAGGCGCCGGGGGCGACGGGTGCTCGTCATGCGCCAGCCCAGACGTTGCGCAAGGCACTGAGCACGCCCGCGCCTAGACGCCTACGCCGCTTCCGCGCCCAGGCAGGATATCAATTAAGAGAATGGCAGCCACGCAACTACAATTGCACTCTGTGAATGCTTCACTTTGCCAAAGTGTTTAGTGACACATTAAATGTCGTAATGAATTCGCTGCTTTGGTTCGCCGTAGAATAACATTTTTCTAATTGATACTTTGTTTTGTAGTACGAGTACGTTTCCCTTTCGTGTGAGTACTAAATGGAACATTTTTTTGACTTTAAGTGACTTCGAATAAAAATATCCGATGTTGCACAATGCCTCTTTAACATTTTCCTTAAAACAGGTCAGTTCATATTAATCTGACAGTTGTAATAAATGAAACGTTTGAGGCAAAAGTATAAATGAATAATAAATTGGCAATGATCGAGTCAGAAATACGAGCTACAACCAGGCGTCGTGACAAACGACAACCCTCTGCTGTTGACACTACGAATTGAGACACTTGTTCATACACTTCAGAACTTACGAATCAGCGTGAAGCAATTTGTTACATAGGTTTTCGCAAACCACTCTCAGCGTGAAATATAGCATTAAAGTCAACTCCGTTAGTAACGGCGAGGGGGACAGGCGGCGCATCAAAGGGAAGCGTTCGCGGGCTTCTGCGCGCATCCACGTCGGAGGCAAATCCGCGACCCAAAGACGCCGCCTCCATTCACAGCCGCGCAGCCGCGTTATTTATCCACGTCTCTGTATTTATTTGGAAAGCGGCGGCGCACGTAGAACGCGGACAAGTTTACCGAAAGCAGTGACTCGCGAGTGCGAACAGCCGTGTGTCTAGTGGTCGCGGATCACCGAGTCGCATACCACGCCGTCATGTGTCATCTTGTTTGCTTCCAGCGACCGCTCGCTCGATGGTCTGTGGAAACATAAATGCACGGAGTAAACATTCGCGAGTTACGTTTAAATGGAATGAAGGGAATGATCATTCACGTTTTCTGCTCGGGTAAATCAATCATTCATTTCTTGTAATGGCATCGAAGTTATTATTTCAGTCTACGAGAAAAGAAGGCTGACGGGTTTTCATAGAGATGGCGCGTAGTGACAGCACGCCACCTCCGTAGATTGAGCGACAGTGACGTAGTTAGAGGGGGCAGGGAGTGCGGTCCGCCCCGGGTGTCACCATCTTAGGGGTGATGCCAACTAGAAAATGTTAGTTAAAATTATACGCTAAATATTTAAAAAATATATTTCAATTATACTGAATTGCATACAGTTTTTAATATAATGTAAATAATTTTAATGTGCAAATATTTATTTATTTTTATTAAATATTGTATGAACTATTCAGTAATATATATTTTTATATTTAATTTATCGGGGTGTGACACCATTAGTTTTGCCCCCACCAACTGGAGCTACGCCACTGTTCAGCGAGCCTCTACTTCGCCGTCGCCGTCGTCGTCGTCGACGGGCGCTCGCAAATGCGCCGGAAGTGAGGCGATGTTCCTCGGTGAACCGGAAGCACGCTCAGAGGGTTCCTTTCGCGGGGCCTCCACGATCGCTGACGCAACGGCCAACATGGCCGTCGTCTCGGCGCGCCGAGCCAACGAGCGACGACGTCGTGTCGTGTCGGATCGGGTCGGGTCGGGTCGGCGGCGGCGGCGGAGCGAAGTCGGCGGCGACGGCGGCGGCGGCGGAAGCGGCGGCGACAGCGACGGGGGCGGGCGCCGCTCAGCGTTTGTTTTCGCGGGCGCGCGCGCGGTATTTCGGAGGCGACGTGTGACGTCACGGGGATCGGGTGCCGCCGCTGCCGGCCTAGATACCGCCTCCCGAGGGACGCGGGGCTTGCGGCTGGGGCGGTGGTGGTGGAGGGCGGGCGGGCGGCGCCGGGGGCGGCCGGCTTGTTATCGAAGCGGGGACGGTCATTAACATTTCTTGCCGGGTGAGTCAGAGAAGAATGGGATGATTGCCGCTGGCGACACCAGCTGGGCACTCAGAGGGCGACGAGGGCGGCGGAGGCCGAAGCTTCCGAGTGGGCAGGCGACTGCGGAGGAAGTGGTTGCGTCCAATGGAACTAACGCCAAGGCCCCGAAACAGTCACTGCGTGTGGAAGATCATTTCTTCAATCTTATTACATACGTTTATTTGATTTACCATTCATTATTTGGCAAGCAATGAAGCGTACGGCATTTGCAGTAGTCTGTTAAGTTTAATACACAAGACATTGCTCTAATGCAGAGATGGCCAACTCGCTGCCCGCGGGCGGCGACCTTGTTTTCTGCGGCCCGCAACAAACTACAAAATATCAGACTTAACATTTTATTTTTCAAACAAAAAATGCATACTTTTCGTAAATCTATTTAGGAGGCCAAGCAATGTACAAATCTTAGGATACATCATCTTAACTATAGTCTAAAAATGTATGCGCATTTCTTGGAATTTATTGTGGCCCTCTGCTCAATTTAAAACAAAAAAGAAGTGTCCCTTGGGGAGTAGGAAGTTGGCCATCCCTGCTCTCATAAAATACCGCAGGGGAGAGTTATGCGAAAATCTATTTAAATGGCAAATGTAAGGAAAAAAACTGTTTTAGAAGGCTTTGCTTTCATTGCGTTCCTCCCCTACGTGTAGCAGATCGTCCATATCCGCCGCATCTGGCGGCGGCGCGGCCCGGGCAGCGCCTCTCCGCGGCTTATCATGACGCAGCCTCTGCCTTGGCGGCACTCAATGAAGCGGCGCGGGGGCGGCTCGTGCCGGAAATTAGACGCGAGCGACGTAACAAACGCGCCGTGCTTCCTCCCCTCCGCCGCCCTCGCCCCCGCCCCCGCCCCGCCTCCGCGGCCGCCAGCGCCGCCGCCGACAGTCGTGGGTGGGTGGAGCTATATGCTCACAGAACTACTTTCACTTTCCTATCGCGTATCCTTCCGCCTGTCCCGTCATCCCGGCGTGCCGCTGGCGCGGGGGCGAACGAAAGGAGAAAGGAGTAGTGGAGGAGGAGGAGGGAACGGTACGAAGAGCGAGGAAGAGAGGGCGCGAGCGGGGGCGGAGGCCGCGCCGGACAAAAAGGTTACAACACGGCCCCAACTGTTCGATTACGGCACGACGCCGAGTCGAGCCGAGCCGAGGCACGCTGCGCCGCGGCGGCGCTTGAGCAACTCGCCAAGGCGGAAGTGGCGCGCGAAGCCCCGCCGAGGGCGCGTCGCTTCCGCCCGCCCCGAAGCCCTCGCCCCCCCCCCCGCGGGCCCTGCGCCCCGCGGCACCCGTAATGCAGCGCCGGAGCCGCCGACCCACCTGGCTTCCCACTTGACACGTTTGCATCAACGAGGCGGGGCACCACTGGCGGATCCAGGGGGGGGGGGGAAGCAAGCCCCCCTCCCAAAAGACTAGAGTTTTCATTAACCTTACTTTATTCGGCAAAATTGATTTAAATTTCGTTGAGTTCGAATTATGTAATTATTTAAACAATAATATTGTATAGTATCATATCTACAGTAAATAAAAAACAATACAATAATATATATGTTTATTATTTAATAAAAATCTAATCCCTCCCTAAAAATGATCGGCTGGATCCCTTTCTGCGGGACATCACACGATATCCCTTTCATTCGCTATTGGGAGTTTTAGGAAGTTGTAGAAGGCCGCGCTTGGAATTATAAAATTGCCCATAGACCCCGTGACCCTGTCATTTACGCTGGTTTGCAGCGTTTCAGCGATTCTATCCTGACCTTTACAACTATTATATTGACATTTCACCCCTAATGAAATTTACCATTCGTTTCGCGGAAAGCAATGTGGCGATTTCAGAAAAGGTTAGATTCAAAAGCGTTGACAAGGCGGGCCGTTTCTCGGGTTCTGGAACTTTCTTATATTTTGACATGACATTTTTGATGTATTATTGTTTCGATGACCAAACATGATCTAAATATAACTCAATTCAGTTTTTACAATGAATTACTTTTACACACTAATTAAGTTCTCTCGCTACTTTACCTCTACCTTGGGGTTCGATCTGAAAGCACAGCTTGCTACTATTTCTGTAACGTGCCAACACTACTACTAACTCATTCTTGCTGACCCATTATTCAATGTAATCGTACAACTAATCATGTCTAGAAAGGCTCACACGAACATTTATTCAACCTTGCTTCAAGAAATATTTACATTTCTTCCGTTTCATTCTTATTGTTGAAATTATTATAAATCACTCTTCTACTTCCTTTAGTATAATTACATTCAAACGGTTCACTTCCAGAATATATTAGCGAGGCTTCAGGCATCCACTCTTGCGGACGTTTTGCGCAATAATCTTTAACTAGTTCAAATGCATGCCTTACTATATCATCCTGTTGGAAAAGGGAAGCGGTGAATGATTTCGTAAGTACGCGTACAGAGTTAAACCACAGAAACGCAGCAAAGGAAATAGATGTCCTCATTGCATACAATATTTCTGTCTCTTTCTTCCAATCTCCCGTAGTACTATCCGAGGTTACATCGCATACCGTCCTTTTAACAACCAGCGAAGGAAAGAGAAAGGAAATAAATAAACGACAGCTTATAAGGTTCTGCACTCAAATCCAGTTTTCTTCTCCAGTCTGAACGGAGTCGTTTTATAGGCATTATCTCGCCAACACGTAGACGAAACACGCATGACGAATGCAGCAGAAACGGATGTTATGTCCTCTTTATTCCAAACTCCGAGAAACACTGGTTCACGCGCCATCGGCCGCAGATGAATAGACAACGCGCCATGTGGGGCGTGTCGCGATCCCGCGACCGCGCTCTTTGCCTGCCCCCGTCCCGCCCAGCGAAAGGAAGGAAATCCTTGCCGGGCGGAAGGTGACCACACACAAAAGCATCCGTTCCAACTCACGGGGCGCTGCGTCTCGCCTGTGACTCACATCCTTTGCGCACTGCGCTGCGCCAAGTCAGGAGCTAGGAGCTCTGCCTCACGTTCTAAAGCGACGACGTTCAAACTTCAGCTTGCTCGTTTATATGTTTTATCATCATCCTATCTAATGTGTATTGTGAGCGAATATCGTTCATTGCGCCCGCGGCAGATGAATTGTCGTAAATAGGGACGGAAAGCTTGGTATTGGCTAATTTATATTGTTCACAGGGAGTATTTTGTGTATTGAAAATGCACTATGCATTTTTCCTTTACTACGTACTATATTTGTTTGTGAATTAGCCTCCGTAATATAACCCACCTTGTGTAGAGTAGATCATTGCCTTCAAGGGGCTCAATAAAGAATAGACCTCACAAACGTGATTCCCAATTTTATTCTTGTGTTTCACAAAAGTATGCATATTTTGTGCACTTGTTATGCACTAATTATTACGTTATTGAATATTTTACCGCGAGACCGTACGTTTCTAAGGAAACACTGTTTGCAATTCGTTCGCGATTACTTCCGCTTGTGTTCTACAGAGGTAGTACATGCGCACTAAATAGAACGTGGTCGTGTTAAAACTTTGGCATGTTGTGTCTTTGCATCATAAGCAAGGTCTCAAGAAGTAACACTACCTCAATGTTTCGAGCAACAACCTTTTTTGAAGTTTGCGCCACTGCCACAAATAACTTGCTTCTGTTTTGCTAACAATCAAAATTTTCTACAACCAATTTCCATTTGCTTGACCGCCAAACGAGAGGAATTCCACCATTTTGCATATTCTGACCCTCTCAAAAACGAAAAAAAGAAAGAAAAAAAAGTATACTTCGCTTTAAACATAGGGTCCGTTGACGTAAGTCAGCTGTTACGGTGTCATCCAATCGGGAGCTTAGATGACACCTACAGCGGTGACGTTAAAGCTTCCAACTGGATAACACGTGTAACAGCTAACGATCTGTCAAATACCACTATGAATAAATCCAAATTGTTTTTACAGTAAGAAGTTTGGCACCGTCAGGTCCGAGTGCACATTCTGCGCTGCGCCACGCGCCTTCTCATCTCGGCGCAAGCGCGTCGCCAAGTGGCCAATGGAGGCGAGCAATTACTCAATCGCGGAAAACAAGAGGCGGCTGCCGCGCTGGCGGTAGGAGCGCCCGCCCCGCCCGGCGCGCGCCTGAGAAAGCGCACCTTCACTTCGGCCGCCCGCCGTTAATTCTCCCCGTGGCGCAATGCCGTTAAACGCGCTATCAGTGACGAGACACGGGCTGCTGTGGGAGAGGAGAAAGAAGGATTATTCTTCATTCGCGTAGGAACATCTTCTATACTGCGATTTTTCTAATTTTGCCCCTCAATCCCCTATGGCCACGATGGAATATCTCATGGCATTTCGCATCTTTCTCCCTCGTGCCGCTACAAGTCGCATGATCGACAAGCACTGCTTGATAGGTCGCGATCATGCGATACCTGGCGGCAAGCTGAGAACGTCGCGAAATACCGTGACATATTCCATCCTGAAGACGGGCCTTCAGGGGCAAAGTTATAAAAATCGCAGTATAATGAGATGTACCCTTTGAGTTGTGTTACGTTCGTAAATGGGAAATGATATGATCTGTATAGCGTAGAGTAACAGTGTTTCACCCTTCACTATCAAATAATTAATTTGTCAAAAGTGTACCAAAATTATTTGAAGCCAAGCTGAGTGGCATACAATATTTTATCACTCAGATCAGATTGGTTGTTTGGTCAAGTGGTCAAATGGATTGAATGATTAGTATTTCCGAGAGCGTTGACTGCTTAGATATGTGTAGATATGTGCCCATATGTGTAGTGTATTTTTCCTTGGGAAGTAGCGGTGATCTTTCCCCGCTGGATGATGAGAAGTGGCGCCGACCTATACGTAGCCTTGTGTAGTTTTCCCCAACCAGGTATCTCCAGCAGTGCACCGCCCCAGCCTGGACAAACTCGAAGTTCCCGACCGGTCTTGCGGCGTACGGGTTACAATAGTGCATGTTAGTGTAAGGAGTGAAGATAGGACAAAGAAGAGGAAGGAAAGATAAAGCGCGAACCTTCTCTTAGGGTACAACTCCGGCATTCACCTGGTGATCAGAGAAACCACAGGAAGCTACCGATCGGAGCAGCCGGCCGCTAGAATTATCCTCCAGACGCGGCTGTCACGTGGTCAGGAAGCGAACTTGTTCGTGCAAACATCTCCCTCCTACTAAATCTCCGTGTAAGAGATGGCACAAGCAGATAATTCGCCGGGCATTGGTCAGCGCCAGCCATCGCCTCCGCGCTCCCCGTGTGGGGTATCGGCCTCTGCGCGCACGCACTCGTAGAAGGAAACGCGCGGGCAGACACGTCATGCACGGGACCCGATCCCGCGACCCCTCCGCCGTCTAACGAGCTGTGACGTAATCGGCTCCCGCGGCGGTGGCTGCGCATGCGCGCGAGCGCAGCTGGCGCTGGCGGCGGCGGCGGCAGATAGCGTCGCGCGGTCGCCTTTCGGGAGAAAGGGCTCCCTCCGCCTCCCCCCCCCCCGTCAGGGACCAGCAGCTCCGTGCTAAGGCGGGGCAGCTTCGTAACTAGAGTCCGGAAAAACATGTAGTATGAAGTGGGAAAATGTGGACATAAATATGTAATAAAAACGATAAACATTTGTAATGAATATGTGAAAAGGGTTACAATATGTGAAATCAATATAAGCCCGTATTTTTTACTTTACAAACAAAATAAATTTACACAATTTGAAACTTTCATTAATAAATCAATTTTAAAATAAATATTACTTGGCCTGCTAGATAAATAATTTCGAAAGTACATTTTTAATTTTTCAGAGCAATGATATTCATTGCACAAACGGAGGAACTCAACTACATGCAATCACTGTAACATTGTCTTCACACGTCTGCTACACTCAATGTTTTTCGTAATTGTGAATATACAAAGACAAAAATATATGTAATTACATACTAATCCAGACTGTACTCATAACAGACGCTGGTGAGCGGGCGACCGGCGGCCGGAACGGCGCGGATGGGCGAGCGGTCAGAGGAGTCTAAAACGGGGTGGGTCCGGGGGCGTCTAGATTAGGACTAGTATGAGTGGGCAGAAAAGAAAATGGTTGACGTGATGCTGTTAACGACGAGACGTCTAGGACGGGACAGGCTCGGCAGACGAAGAACGGGTTGAGACGATGTTGTTGGGTGAAGCGTCTAGAAGGCGAGGTCGTGTGGGAGGTGGAAAGCAGTTTGAAGTGATGGTGTACGCTAGAGAG
Source organism: Acheta domesticus (assembly GCA_031308135.1). Classification (NCBI taxonomy): domain Eukaryota; kingdom Metazoa; phylum Arthropoda; class Insecta; order Orthoptera; family Gryllidae; genus Acheta; species Acheta domesticus. The sequence continues at coordinate 166,169,471 of JAHLJT010002406.1, read as the reverse complement.
CCTAGGATATGTGAGAGTAGGAGAAAGAGCATGTTGGGATGATAACATGGGGACTAGGATAGGACAAGACCGTGTCGGCAAAGGGAAACAGGATGAGATTTTGGCATTTGAGGGAGGCGTCTAAGATAGGTCGGGCAAATATTTCTGAGAAAAAAAAGTGGAGTTGATCGGGTCGTCGAAAAACTAGAAATGACGTGGTAGATACGTGGACAGAGGAAGGCGGTCGCTCTAATGGCGTTTGTAGAGCAACAGCGAGAAAATGACACTGGACCGCATCAAGCAACCGTATCAAGCAACCGCATCAAGCAACCGTAGCAAACTGCTTTGCTTGCTTGATTAAAATGTGTTTACGGGGCGTCAACTGCTATGGTCATTAGTCTCGTAAGTGTAGTACATGTTGCTCCCGTGAGGTGGCGGTATTCTTCCTCAGATAGAATGTGAGATCCAGCGCTGACTTACAAGTTATCCCCCCCTAGCTAGTCACCGCCCTAGCCGAGACTAGCTCTGCGCAAGCTTCCGACTAATCGTCTCATCGACTGGTCTCCAAATGTGCGGAGGTGTAGTGTGTGGGCTCGAAATGTGTAGAGGTGTAAGCTTCCGACTGGTCATCTCCTCGAATGGTCTCGAAATGTGTGGAGGTGTAGTGCATGTAGGTCTGCGCGTAAAGGAAGAGGCCCGTTTGTTTGGGAACTGCTCCGGCTGGTACGGGGCAGACCGAAAGCAGAGAAGGGCGCGGGGTGGAGTGGCGTGGCGTGCGGGGGGCGGGGGCGGAGGCAGCTGTTCCGCGGTCGGCGGCTGCGCGCAGTGGCCCGAGGAGGAGCAATGAAGGCCTGCGAGATCTGATCCCGGCAGAGAACGAGCGAGAGAGACGGAGAAATCAAACACGCTCCGCTGAACGTTTCAATGGAAGAATGTCCCGGGGGCGGCGCGGGGCGGGGCGGGTGCGGGGGAGTTTACGACATGACCCGACTCGGACCGGGCCCCGCGGAGGGGCGCAACAGGTGGCTGCTCCAGAGGCGAAGACGCGCAGCGAGCAGCCGACGACGCGCAGGCGGGATATTTATTTCGAGATGCGCCATCGACCGGATGCCCCGAAGAAGAAGAAGAGAAGAAGAAGAAGAAGAAAATAGAAGCCGCAGAATCCAGAGAATCGCCGTTCTGCCTTTACTTTGGGGATTCGGACAACCCGTGGAGTAGTGATCAAACTGCTGCTCTTCCACCTTCGGGCACGAGCTACAAATCCAGATCGACTAAGAGTGGATGAAGGGCTTGGATTGTAGAAAGATAAGTCCACACCAGCAACAGCAAGTCCTTCCGCTACTTCGTAAATGTTAACATCTTGGTTTTGGTCGAAGAGAATCGCATCTTGCCACTGCTTGAAGTCCTTCATAAACAGGAAGCACGTAGAACATAGTAACAAGATAAGCCATACTTTCAGCAAAATCAATATTAACATTTACGAACAGCAGGAGACTATTTATAGTCAGTATGGCTTTTCGTATACTCCCCCAAACTCAATTTAACAAAGCTGCTTCACGACAGGTTTTCCTCTTTTACATTACACTGGCATCTCCTAGGAGGATATTACCGAACATACCATCTCGAATGACGTTCAAGTGCCACTCATCCAGTTTGGGGCAGTTATCAAGTGGCCAGTAATAAGCGCCGAGATTTACAACACAGCGCATACATTTACGGGCCATAGCAGCATAATCTGGAAACGGAAGCGCGCCCGGCGCCCGGCGCTTACGCAGTTTCGACGCCCGGCAAGACATTCCGTGGACGCGTGCTGCCACTGGCGGAAGGGAGCGGGAGGGTTTCTCCAGGACTTATGTAAATCAGAATAGGTCGCGCCGCCGGCTTCCTGCGTGACAAAACACGCCCGCCGGCCGAAGGGGAACGTTTCGCTCTCCTGTGCATATAAGTCGCTCGATGTAAGAACTGCTTACTGCAAAATGTGACATAATACTCACATGTTTTACTTACTAACAGGAAATGAGATTATGTTTCTAGTGTACGCTTCATTACTGAAAAAGAAACTGAGTAATGATTCTTTCGCCGAGTGTGTTATCTTAGTTGCGAGATCCCAACTGAAATTTTTTGTGAGCTGGGATTTTCCAGATGGGTATCCGCCCATAAATTTTGGTGGCTAGCTTTAATAACTGGGTCAGCAGCTGGGTGGGAATTCAAGTGCTACTGATCGGTGATTTCTGTGGTTTCCTGTGATCACAGCCGGCGAATGCATGCAGTGCCTTACACACCAGACCGCAGGTCGCGCATGACCATTTCTTTTCCCTTTCTCTCCCTCCCAAGCCTTTCAATCCCACGTGAGCTGATTTCTCATCCTTTTGGAGGGCTATCCTCTAGATATCGAAAGACAGTTCTGCAAGAACACATGTGTCACACAGCCCGACCTTAGGGGTAGCGAAATGAGGGAAGTAAAAAATACGCAAAGGGGCCGTCCATAAATTAGGTAACGCAAATTTCGTGTATTTTCAATACCCCTCTCCCACTAGTAACGCACTTCCCTATCTCTATGAAACGCAGCGTAACGCTGCCTGAGACCACCTCCCTCCCCCTTTAGCGTTACGTAATTTATGGATGACCCCAAAGTAATTCTTCACTATGAAGTCAGTCCCTACGCCTTATGGCTTTAACTGTAATGCATAAACGATTTGATAGATGTGCGATTATGCTTTGATATGATGCTTGAGTAATGGTGGAATAATGTTGGAATAATATACTGCAATTTTCGTAACTTTGCCCCTGACAGGAATGAGCTGTTGACGGTTTAATCCAATCGGGAACTTGAAAGTCACCATAGTGATGTTACTTTAGCGAAATATAAGCTCCCGGTTGGATGTCAGCAAAACAGCTGATTCCCGTCAGGGGCTAAGTTAAAAAAAATCGTAGTATAGTGGAATGAAGGTTAAAAACGCTCCGCGGTATTAGAATTTTTTGGTTTCGGTGTTCGGCATTTTGTGGTTGTTGTTGTTGAAACCATCGCGTTTCTACGGCATCCCTCCCCCGGACGCGCGTCGCATCTGCACGAGCCGCGTGCGAATTCGGGGAGCGCGCGGAAGGCAAGGTGTGCGGGTCTGAGGCGCCGCCAAGGCGGAACGGGCAGCCGCCAGCAGCGCCCGCGCTGGGAAGATTCGGCGAGGAAGCGGCGGCGGCGGCGGCGAAGGCTCTGCCAACCCGCGTGCGAACGCGCGCCCGCCTTGCGTAACGCGGCGGAGGAGAAGGCGCACGGCGCACGGCGGGGCGCCCGCGCAGTCCATCCTCGCAGGCGCCACGTGCCACCGCACGATGCGCACGGGGCACGCTCGAGTACTTGCCTGCACATGTCGATGTAGAGGCGAGACAAATCAGGGGAGACGAAAGGCAGTGAGGAAATGAGAAATTGTAAATTTGACTTTACCCTAATGAAGAAATTAAGAAGTCGATTGTCAATAATCCCAGAGAAGTGGATAATATCCTTTTCTATAATAATAATAATAATAATAATAATAATAATAATATAATAATAACAACAACACTGCGAAGCGAATCAACCGTGTAGATGCTAATCTTAGTGATAGCTCATTTTCATCACCAAACAAACTTTCCAAGTATGTATTTTGAAGATAAATGTCTACGTTAGTTCGACGATGTTTTATAAACTGTGATCAGAATTTACAAATAAGCGTTTCCCCAACATTAAAAGACGTAACCTTATTTCTGCCATTTAGAGTTGAGCTACAATATCACTTGCTCTCTATGAGTCGGCGATTTGTCACATCAGATTTAATAAACTGCGACAGTTGAAACATCAATAATTTGAATTATTTAGTATCCCAAATTATTCATTCTTATTTACTAATTAGAATTCTTTGATATCCAAACTTTTTTCTTTCTCCTTCACCTTCTCCCAGACTAAGCTATTCGGTAATCCGAGAGAGGGTGAAATATTCGTTTGTAAAACGAATGTATGTACCCCCTTTACAACCCCATATCGAACATCCATTGCCTCAATAACTTATCTTTGTACTGTGGACATAATCTTTCGTTAAATTTTCTTCCTATGAAAGGAATAACGAAGCTTTTTTCGATGCGCAATCTGGAGCTGCAGAAGGGCGGGGGCGGGGGCCGTTGGCAGACCTGCGCGCGACGTGCGGCGCCGCGCGAACTGGCTGCGGGGGATCAGGGCCGCGGCGCGCGCCTCTTCCGGATGTCGCAGGAGACGCGAAAAAACTGCGAGGTCATCTCGCTTTCGCCCGAGCGTGAAGCACGACAAGATGGAGCCGCCGGCATCGGCGGCGGCGGTGGCGCACACACTCCACCAATGCGTTTAGATGCTCTCCCCCTCCCTACTCCTCCTGGAGTGCGCCTTACATCTGCCTCCTCCGCGCCAATTGCCGAGGCATTATCAAGAGGCCGGCCGGAGCAGACGAGCGTTGCGTAAGACGCAGATTTACAACCGAACGCCCACCGCGGCCATCCTTGATGAACTTTCACTTCTCTCTCTCTCTCTCTCTCTCTCTCTCTCTCTCCTCTCTCTCTCTGTTTTTCCAGATGGCAACTACCCATCGGCGCGCCTCCTCCTTCGGAGTTGGCAGATTAAAAGATAAAGCGGACGAGTCCGACGCCGCGCCAGAACGAGGCGTTATTGCTACCATTACTCGCGCTCGCACTCGCGAACCGACAGCTTCCTGGAAGCTGTAAAACACGGAATGAGCATGTGCTGGAAAACAGCCTCATTTTGCGCTTCTTCCCGAACGTTTTTGTAGCATTCAATCACCTATCTCTCAATTTGAGCAAATATTAGCAAAATTAGACAATTCGAGTTGCTGGCATTGAAAACGAAATATAGTTATGAACGAGACATAGTGTACGATTGTCTACTCGCCTTCAGAGCCACGTCGCCGAGGCGGAGAATAGTCAGCGACCAGGTGTTAAGTAACAAACGACAATACTCGTACGTCCAGTCCTTGGAGTAAAAGCTTTTGAACATTTCAATGAATTTACTGCCGCGCACCTTTACAGAAAGAAAAAGCTCTTCTCCATTCACTGGTGCGGGCGATGTTCGTTTGAGCTCTGTGACCGCACGGGGGTGGTCGGTCAAGAATTCGTTACGCGAGCACAGGCGACCACCCGCGAACGGGTCTTCCCGTTGTCTCTCGTTTTCGAAAGCGACCTCCTCGGACGTTCGAGCGACTCGTCAAGGAGTCACGCAGTCTACACGCGGTCAACGAGACAGCACAAGGGAAGGTACAATCCAGTGGGAGACAAGCAACCGAGGAGAGGTTGAGCCCTTCAGAAAGTAGAGTGAGAGACGTGTTATTTACTTTTCTAGTGCCAAAACCCTCACGAGATTTTGCCGAACATGTCCAGAGAATTGAAACTGCTTATTACTGTGCAACACTGAAATGATATAATGATGATGTAGATGATTAGTTAGACGTGGAGATTGATCTTCCCTTAGCACGGAGCAATTACAAGATGGTAATATCCAAATTGAGTGCAGATGCGATTCACAATCTAAATAGCGCGGTTGACGTCGCAGTCTTTTAAGGAGATGTGTGTATAAATATTGTGCTGTGTGCAGTTGCTGTGGAGCTGCCGAATCCATTCCGTTTTATTTAATCCCCTCCACAAAAGAGAAGTGGAGAGGGAAAAGTTTTGGTTCATTTCGGGGAGCACAGTGTATGTTCCTGCCTCGCAACTTTAGTAACTAGGGAGGGGACGTTAATTTACATGGCCAACTAAAATGAACTTGAAACAAACAAA
>JAHLJT010002406.1:166139212-166162702 GCA_031308135.1 Acheta domesticus | reverse complement strand
TGACGTCACGGGGTCAGTCACCTCGCCAAGGTCACCGGCGCGCAGCATCCGTCAACCCGCCGTCGCCGCGAGCGCCTGGTGTCAATCGCCGGCGAGGAGGACCTGCGCGGCGCGGGGCGAGTGGGGCGGGGGAGCGGCGCCGGGCGAGGGGACGGAGGCGAGGTGGGCGCGTAACCGGGCACGTAAGGGGAGGGGCAGGGGCGAGGTGGGCGCGGCGGCCAAACCCGGTCCGTGGCGGCGGCGGACCGCGGTTCGCAACCGCGCGCGCGCGGCAGCAAACTGGCAACGCGGGCCGCTTCCTTCGAAATTCGCGAGCCGCCGCGCAAAAACAACCGCGCCGCGCAGCGCCGAAGAGCGGAGGCGGCGGCGGCGGCGGCGCAGGCGGAAGGCGCCCGGGCGGCGGCTGCGCGCGGAGGAAGCACAGGGCGAGGCGACGACAACAGCAGGTGCACACGCCGCTCAGCCGCACGGCCACGGCGCACACAGATACCAACGGGGAAAGCAAAGATTTGGATTATCGCGTCATTCGGGAGTGGATGACCTGCAGCGTGTGGTTTTAGTCAATATCTTCTTTACCTACACGCAGGTACGCACCCGAAACAAAATGCTTCCACGTTTACACTGGTAGAAAATGTTGCTATTCCAATTCCCTATTTGTTTGTGTAATTATCCGCATTCATTTATCATTCAGAGGTCATCAATCGTCTTTTATCTTTTTTAATATATAATCATTTGAGTGTAAAATATTACGTATTGGGACTTCCTTCCCACACGAGAGTAAAATACGTCGATGGCAAGTCGACAGTTCTCCAGACAGACTTAGTGAAATGAAACTCAGAGAATGAGAACACACCGAGTTTTATTACAGAAGTGAATAAAATACAGGTTATACAAATTTCTATTACAAAGTCGAAAGTGGTTGTGAACCCTTTACAATATCTCCTTAGAAACTATATAGCCTACATCCCCACTCCTGTTGTAAGTACATGGTGGAGGGGGAGATACTTGTTATGGTCAGAGGCGCAAATGCGCTCTGTGTGGCCCTTATCACGGGCGGAGGGGGAGCTCCGAAGCGAGGATCTTGGTATCGCGAGGACTGTGCCCCGAAGTGACCTTTCATGATTACATGGAGGTTAAGGGGCAGGCGTTAGTTATTGGAGCCTTCGACGTCTAATCTGAGCGCAGGGCGCAGCTGCGATGAAATTCATTAATATTATTAGGTGCTTAAGATAGAAGTTCGTTAAAATTATCGGGGACACGAAAAGGCGCCTCCTTTCTGGATCCAAGATATTGGTTATCGGGACTTGTGCTTTAATTAATTCGTAAGCCCTGCTTTGCTCCGGAGTACATTGCGTAATGCTATGTACAGGCTGTACGCTCTGTACGTGGGGATATAAGTCCTCCCCCACCAGATCCGCTTCCCCGTCCTCGGGGATTTGTTTTTTCTCCCGACGTACCACCAATTAAGAAGTACCTTGTACAACATTTTTCTACACACATAACATACAAACATAAAATAAACAATACGAAACCAATATCAACTACATTAAATTGTTTCCACAAAATAGGAGTGGGTGTGATGGGAATTAAGTCTAATTTTAGTTTATTTACATCGAGGTGGGATGGATGAAATTGAATTTTCAGTTTACATCATGTTCATTATACACATATACAAGTGGAAACGTCATGACATGAGTGGTTGACTTTGGTTCTAATGTGGTACTCATTGCTGATATAGGACAATTTACATTACTATAGATTAGATATGAACCTTGTAGTTCTACCGAAGTTTGGTTATTATTGCAAGTTTGTATTACAATTTCTTTAAGAGGTGAGAAAAATAGGATGTCATTTTGTTAAGAAGTTGAAACAGCTTTACATCATTAGTTACCTGTGCGAAATCACATCCTGTTGTTTTCGTCAGATTACAACTGGTAACTCTCACATTGTAATTAGCACAAACATATGTTAATGTACCTTTTATGCAATCTTCCGTGGACCATTTAGAGGTAGGGCCCTGGAGATAATTCCTCTCGGAAGGAATTAACACGACGTTATTAATAGTAGGCACAGGTGTGATTGCGTACAAGTGATAATTATTACCATCAGTAGTTGGTACTGATAATATTACGACCAATCCTTGGTCTATTATGACAACCTGGCTCTTTGTGAATTTGAGGTTCTCAAAAACATGGTAAGGGTCACTATGAACAATAGATTTGACAGGATAACCGCATACAGATGGTTCATTACATTGGTAACATCTTCATTGGAGAACAACTGAACGTTCGTGATATCATGGAAAGACAAACTTATGGTATTTTCTAGAGTTCGTAAAATCTTCAAGAATCTTCTTAAACACATCGTAGTGTACTGATACTGCTCTAAAAGGTCTACTTTGAAATCCTGCTTTGACAATATTTGCTGAATTAACCCCATGTTTAAATTTATGTGATTCATTTCATTTACGAATTTGTGAGTGATAGAATTACTGAACGAGACTAGTTTATTAACATGTCGTATTTCCTGATCTCTGTCGCTTTGCAAGGCGGTAATTTGTGCCTCAAGCGTATCGTAATCCTCCTGATCTAAATTTCCTGAAATAAATTTTATAATTTTTCCTAGTCCATTGACAAGACCTCTTTTATTTCTATTGCGTGTGGGGAGTAATTTTGAAAGTTCCTTTTCAGCCTCTTTTAGTAACATCGATATCTCGTAAGACAAGAAGGGAAAGGTATTATTACTTTTAGTATTCAAGGAGTCGGTGGTGTTTCTTATCTGGGAGAACGTTTCTGTTAAAGTGGTTAAGTTGAAATGGAACATAAACTTGTGGTAGTTATCTAAGATGACTTTCCGTTTTTCATTTTGCAGTGGATTTTGTTGGTTTCGGTTTTCACCACTAGGCCGTCGCGATACAAATTTTTGGGTTTTTTGTTACGCTTCGGCGGGTCCTTTACATAAACAGTGTCATTTACTCGGTATTCATGATGGAAAGAAGTCTCCTCTGGCTGGGGATTACAGGCAGCCATTTCTCGAGCTTGCGTTTCTTTGTTAATGATATATTCCTCTAGATCGGTGGTAGGTACGAAAATGTGGTCTAACGCATTGTAATGGGATCCTATCGTGACAGTAAAAGGGGTTTTCTTGGTGGTGGAGTGAATAGAAGAGTTGTACAGCGTGATTGCGTCAATTACAATATGCGCTAGGGGACTGCTTCTGTCCTTACCTCTAAGAATTCTCATTTTTTCTAGCATAGTCGAATTAAATCGTTCTACGGGCGAATTTGACGAAGAGTTCAGAGGTGTCGTGGCATGGTAAGTGATGTTGTGAGATCTGCAAAAATCATCAATCAGTTTGTTTTGAAATTCGGTACCTTGGTCGTGTGTTATTTTTGTAGGAAATCCATGGTGAGAAAAGAACTGTTTCAGTTTCCAGAGTACTGAGTACCCTGTACCATCCGGTAATGGGTACGCCTGACCATACTTCGAAAATACGTCTATTATTGTGAGTATTCTTTCTCCTTCGAAGTGGAAGGTATCTACGTGAATGGAAGAAAACGGTGTGGGAGACGTAATAGGTCCTTCGTTCGGCACTTTATTCGGGTGGCGCTCGTACTTGTTCCTCTGGCAGAGTTCGCAATTATTGATATGGTCTCTGACTTGCGTCCTGAGGTGAGGCCAGTAATATTTCTGAGTAAGGTGCTCGATCGTTTCCGTAATGCCGTTGTGGTTAACACTGTGGTATTGCGCGACTAGTTGTTGTTGTAAGTTTTTGTCTTCGACATTTTCTACCAATTTATTGGTGCGTAAAATTACCAATTCGGATGTAAAAAGTTTTTGGCACGTTCTAATGAAGGGAATTTCGATCGTAATGTCATCGAAATATACTGCGTATTTCTCGCTTGGAATTATAATTTGAGGGAGGAGATTTTGTAGATCTTGAAGCAAATTGTGGTTTGTGACTCTAACTTTCACAATTTTGTTTCTTTTGAAGAGTGGTTTTGTGGAGTAACCTGAAGTTTTACTAAATGAGATAAATAATTGGTTCTTATTTTGATTGAGGGATCTTTCTGACATTCTTAGGGTGAAGATAGGATCTTCTTGATTAGAATGTATCGTCTGGCAGTCAATTTCCTGTTGATAGTCTTTGTCCGGGACGGTAGCAATGTCTGATTTAGCGTCTTCATCATTGGCATTAATTTCTATGCGAGACAGCGCGTCGGCGACATAGTTAGTTTCGCCTTTCATGTTCTTAATCTCAAAATTAGATTCCTCCAGTGGTTGTTCATTGAAGTTATCTAATTGTTCGACGTACGTCGACCGGTCAAATGCAACATCTGAAAAGCATTCCCTCGGGTATTCGGGGACGTACTCTTCGAAGTCGGAGAAACAATAGCTGTCGTGCACAAAAGCGGAGACATATATTTCTCCTTGCTTACTATTGACTGGGATCGTATGATCGTGAGAATTCTGTTCGATTCTATACTGTTTTTGTTTAAGCGGGGAATGAAAATAGAGTGGGATCTTCTTATCCCCTAGGGTGATGGTATTAGTACCGTAATCGATTATTGCTTTCAGACGTGCAAAATCTGAAGAACCGATGAGGGCATCAAAATAATTGTGCCACTGAATTACTCTAAAATTAATAGGCGAGTCCAGACCGTACTCAGAAAATATCTGATAGCGTACGTTGTCCGTTCCTATTGTTTTAGCATGGATGGACTGGATGCAAAAATTTTCCTTAAAAAGATATTCAGAAAACATTTCGTAAGCGGGGTTCGGATTTATCATAGAGTTGCTGGCGCCGGTGTCAATTAAGATCTTTAGACCAAACAACGTGATGAAAGGGAGTTCTGGGGCATTGTGTATATTATTCAAGTCTTTGGTATTGATGACGCAACCTCGCGAAAATCCTGGTTCACGAATTCGCTAGTTTCGAAGTTCTCATTTGTCTGCTCTGGATAATAGTAGTCATACTTCTGAGAGGTTTCGTCATAGGTGTCCTCATAATTCTGTCCGCTATAGTCAGTATGGTCAATCTGATTGTCATTGTAGTGGTAATTCGCGTTTTGTCTGATAGTGGAAACACCTGACATGGGAGTCTGTCTATTACCTTGCGGTTGATTCGGCGGGTCATGCATTCTTCCAATCTGCAAGGGATGTGGATATGGTCTTCCCTGACCTACAGGTGGTCGAAAATTGGGGAGGCCTAATAAGAGGAGAACGATGCAAATTTTGCTGCGTGTGATTTTGCGGCTGACTTACATGCGGTGGCAAGACTCTACTTGGTTCAGGTCGATGTGACATTGGCTGAAAACGCGACATACTTGGAGTAAAATTAGAATGCGTAAAAGGTGTGGGGAAGCTACTTCTGAAATTAAACGTGGGAGTTTGATTTGTTTTAACCTGTTGGTTGGGAGTTGGAAGATTTTGTTTTTGGTTGTTGCGCAATGAATCCATGTAGTTTTCGTATGCTCGTTCGTTGTCATAATCGCGGCATGCACGAAGAGCTTGAGAGAGGTCTGTAATCTGTGCGTACCTAAGGTATTCGCGATATGGGTTAAGGATACCTGCTCGGAAAGCGCCTAAAGCTTTTCCGTCTGCTTCCTGTAACTTCATTTCTAGAATGGGATTTTGATGATTCAATTTTAATGTACTTTTGTACTTAATGAGTAGTTGATTTAATCGGTCATGATATTCCAGGAAATTTTCATTGCGTTTTTGACAACAATTGGATATTTCGCGGAACAAGATGTGTTCGTCGCGAGCGTCTCCGTATTTTCTTATTAACTTTTCCTTTAGTCTTTCGAAATTCGAATTTGTTTCGACATCGAGCACTGATTGTGCTTCGCCTTTGATTTTGGCTTTTACTACATTGAAAAGGAACATATTAGTTAGTTCTGCATTCGGGTTTTCCGGAGATCTATGAAAATTTCGCAAGAAAGACTCGCATTGGACTAAGAAATAATCTAAATTACAGTCGGAAGTACCGTTAAATTCTGGCAACAGATTAATGTGTGCCATTTCCCACTTTGTGAGGGGTTCGAAGCCTTGCGCCATTATGTAAATAAAATTTACCTTAAGTTATGGAATAAATTCCTTAAAATATACAATTAAGATAATCTTTAAAATTAAAATTAATTTTCTAATTGGTTACTTTCAAAATGAAATGAATTATAAATTTAATTCTGGTTCACAGGTTATAAAATGCAGGATACGAAAGTAGCTTTTTAAACTATTGCGTTTAACTACTGCACTTCTATAAGATACGTTGCACTTCTGAATTTTGCTTAATGAAAATGCACGATAACCAAAAATAGCTCTTTGACTACTGTAGCTAAGCACTGCACTCATTAACACAGCGGTGTGAAGTCTCACTTACGGCATTGAAGAGATGAGGATCCAGACCAACATCCTGCGTCTGAAGTGGGACGTTCTCTCAGGTTCCGTTGATCACCAGGCCGGTCCGAAGTGGATGGCAGCAGGGCGCAGCAGGTCGCAGACTCGAAGGCCTCTTAATGGGTGAAGAGGTTACTGCTGGCGATCGGCTGGCCTTAAGAAGTCCTCTGCAATGGCGATGAAGACCGCGTGCTCGTCGTGGACGTTCCGTCGAGACAGGGCAGCAGGGCGCGGCAAGTCGCAGTCTTGAAAGCCTCTTAATTGTTGAAGAGGTTACTACTGACGATTAGCTCGCTTAATGTCTTCCGTAATTGCAATTATTGGACACCTGCCATCCCGGCTGAGCCCCCAGTAAAATACGTCGATGGCAAGTCGACAGTTCTCCAGACAGACTTAGTGAAATGAAACTCAGAGAATGAGAACACACCGAGTTTTATTACAGAAGTGAATAAAATACAGGTTATACAAATTTCTATTACAAAGTCGAAAGTGGTTGTGAACCCTTTACAATATCTCCTTAGAAACTATATAGCCTACATCCCCACTCCTGTTTGTAAGTACATGGTGGAGGGGGAGATACTTGTTATGGTCAGAGGCGCAAATGCGCTCTGTGTGGCCCTTATCACGGGCGGAGGGGGAGCTCCGAAGCGAGGATCTTGGTATCGCGAGGACTGTGCCCCGAAGTGACCTTTCATGATTACATGGAGGTTAAGGGGCAGGCGTTAGTTATTGGAGCCTTCGACGTCTAATCTGAGCGCAGGGCGCAGCTGCGATGAAATTCATTAATATTTATTAGGTGCTTAAGATAGAAGTTCGTTAAAATTATCGGGGACACGAAAAGGCGCCTCCTTTCTGGATCCAAGATATTGGTTATCGGGACTTGTGCTTTAATTAAATTCGTAAGCCCTGCTTTGCTCCGGAGTACATTGCGTAATGCTATGTACAGGCTGTACGCTCTGTACGTGGGGATATAAGTCGAGGTACACACCAGCTTTTCCTGTCAGTAACTCCGCACCTGTTCGTCCAATTATACGTCTCCCTTTCACTCGCGTTCTGCGTTTAACATCCGGCACGGACGAATCCCAATTCACCAGCGGTTGCTAAGCCAAACAGTTACGACTTCTCAAAACGTCCATGACGCGACCGCGCCGGAGAGGGGGGGGGCGCGTGCAGGCCTCATCTGCAGCAGGTCAGCCTGCGCGGCGGGTTGCGTCGGCGCCGGCCGCAGGCGCGCGAGCACGCGCCCGACTCCTCCTCGCACGCCTGCCTGCGCGGCGCAGAAGGCCGCGCGCGCAGAAGGACGCGCGAGAGAGAGGAAGAACGCTGCGCGGCGGCAGCGGCGGCATCAGGCGCAGCGGCAGCGGCGAAGATCCGCGGGCGGCGGCGGCGGCGGCGAGGCCGCTCCGGCTGCTCCCGCAGGGGAATATTCAAACGCGCCAAGGTGAGCGGGTCGCCGGCAGCCAACGGACGTTCCTCGCGGGGGCCGCTTCCAAGAAACGGAAGCGCCCGCGCGCTCTGCGCATGCGTCCGCCCCGACGCGGCGCGACGCCTTCACGCGCTGCAATGAGGCGCGAGGGCGAGGCGGGGAATGCGCTGGGCGCGCCAGGAGCAGGACGCGCCTACGTGCAGCGGCGGAGCTACACCATCATTAGGGGGAGGGGTGTCATATTTTTTAAAAATAAAAAACATATTTACTACTTGGATTTTATTTTTGTAGTGTATACAAGATAATTATTGTTTAAATAATTACATAATTTTAATATAAATGCATATTTAAATCAATCGTGCCATATAAAGGAAGTTAACAAACTAAAAACTTGGGACTTTTTTGGGGGGGGGGAGGGCATGGCCCCCATGCCCCCCTGGATCCGTCACTACCTACGTGGCAGGTGGCACGAGCGCCAAGGGTCCAGCTCTTGGGGCCCTAAAGGGCGAGACCTTGCGAATTCAACATGACTTGCGACGTATAGCATTCAGAAACTTGTTGGCGATTGCTGGAGGTATTGCTCTTCCTACTCGAAATAAGTCTGATTTGGCGTGAAATAATGAGTAGTACGGTAATTACTTTTCTTGGAACCAATAATTTCAAGTGAGATAATAAAGATAAATTGTAATCACGATAGATGAATGCTAAGTTTCTAATAAACTTCTACAATTTACGCATTTCTGCATCATGCGCGAAGAAGATTATACAAGTAAAATTTGATACAGTAAGGTCTTGGCGAAAAATTTGAAGCCTAATTGACACAGGAAATGAAAAAAATGTACGTCACGGATTGGGATGTCAGCCAATGACGGAAACTCTCAAGGCAACATAGTGCATTTCCTTTCAATCGCAACTCTCCATTTTCAATTAAAACTTCCTTCACGGAAGTTATTAATTTAGCCGTCCAAATATTTACACATTAGAAGGCAATTATTTCCTAATACTAATTATATTATTTAGTCACTCGGAAAGCGTATGACCCTGAGATATCGCAGTCTTGCTCTCACAACGCCCATTCACCGATCGACTGGACGCGAACGCGCGCATATCGCAACACAGAATTGATTGATTATTTTTGTTTCCGGGTGAGTTAACGGCTAAGGTCATTAGTCCTGTAAGTATAGTCAATGTTTTTGCTCGGGAGGTGGCGTATCCTCGACTTGCGGATCTTTCCCCAACCACGTGTCTCCCACCAGCGGGGCACCGCCCCAGCCGGGATAAGCCCTAAGCTCCCGACCGGTCTCCCGAAATGTGTGTTAGTGTGCGTGTAAGTAAGGGGTAAGATATGACAAGGAAAGGGAAGGAAAGATGGCGCGCGGTCCGTTTGTTAGGGTACTGCTTCGACATTCGACTGGTGTTGATCGGAGAAACCATGGAAAACTAACGATCAGAGCAGCCGGCCGCTAGAATTCTCCTGCAAACAGCGACAGAACTCGACCCAGCTATTGTCGAAAATCCTGTCACCGTCGGGACTCGAACCTAGGACTCGGTCAGTAGCACTAGTGACATCAGCTGAAGCCCTGAGCCACCTCTCCCGGTCCAACGCGGAATTACACCATCCGCGGGCGCAGGCCGCGAAGCGAGCAGGTTGCTTCACGCTCTATCCCGGACGCACCTTTATCAACGGAGGAGGAGGAGGAGGAGGATTCGGTGAACGAACCCGCGTGCGCGGAAGAGAACGCATAGTAGCAGGTGCAGGAGGCGATAACGGGGCGAAGACTCCTGGCGTACAATGCGCCCTTGTGGCCGGCACCGGCGGCGGCAGCGACAAATCACGGCGATAGGGAGGTCGCTGCGACAGGTTCACGAGTCAACAACACGGGATCACGCCGCGCAGCTCCCACGCCGCCGCCGCCGCCGCCGCCGCCATCGCCTCCGTCAACAGAGCGCGCCCGCGGCGCTTCCTCGTGTCGAGTGGCTATTGTTATCGGCGCCGAGCACACACGGAGCATCTTTGGACCCGGCTTTTGTTTGTTTGACCGGCGCGGGTGCGTGGTGAGAGTGATCGGCCCGAACGAGGCAGTTCCGAGTTCGAAGTCCCGCTGGGAGTGCTTCTGTTCTTGTACGCGTGCTTTACCGAAAAGGGGATGGAAGACGAGTTTATTCCCTATGATCTTCCTCGCCGAATTCCAATCAATGTTGGGAGATGGATGTAAGTGCACCTAATTTCTGTTGTATTTCCGTAAGTTCTTACTCGTAAATCTAATTACCGCTTATCTGCGAAGAAAGTGGGAAAACAAGGCAATTGTCTCAGTGTCAAAGCACCATAAACTAGTTTCATAAGGGATAATTAAGCATTATGAAATGATGCCATTAAATATCTCAGCGGTAATGTTTTATAATAATCACAAGAAATCGTTCTTAGTACCAGACATCGCTTTCCTTTGTTTTATGTCTCCCGGGAAGAACCATTGCATGAGCATTCAACGCAACGGTCGATATCCGTGGATGGAAAGAAATCAGGCACTCAGTTCCAAAACTTGTGATTCGTCGGGGGAGTCTATTGTACTAATCCAATATCACAAGGGCTACTTTTTAACCCTTTGGCGTCCCGTACAATTAGCGCCCAACTGGGGTGAACTGACCATATTCCCTAGTAATATTCTCCGACCCTACTGGGAGAAGAGGGGTCAAGGAACAGAAGGAAAAAAATAATGTGAATGAAGAAAGGACGAAAAAGTGTTATACAAAGAATGAAAGAAAGCCACGAGAAAGAGAAGATGAAAGGGAAGGAAAAGTTGGAAGGCAGCAAAAAGACAAACGAGAAAAAGGAAAAGGCAGGCTGTGACGAGGAAAACAACACAAATGGAAACTACAAGAACGAAAGGGGAAAAGCGGAGAAATGATACGAGTAGAGAAAGATGAAGGGGAAATAAAATGACGATAAGAGGTGAGAAGGATGACAATCAAGACCAGAGGGGTATCTAGGTATCCAGGCGCCCATAGCAAGAGTAGAATTTGAGCCCCTGACAGGATACTTGAAATTAGGGTTGTTGTTATTTGTTTTAACGAGTATCCTCCAAATAGCGCCCCTTGTGAGTGGCGCCCATGGCACGTGCCATGTCTGCCTTCCCGTAGATACGCCTCTGATCAAGACAAGGGAAGAAAAATAACAAACAAATAGCAAACGAAGAAAGTCGGGGATTCCTTTCCATTTCCCCTTCCCTATTTCGCTTGTGCGGAGGCCGAAGGACGCGCCGGTCGCCGCGCGCCGCCGCCACCGCCGTCCTTGCGACGCTTCTTCCGCGACGGGCAGCGGCGGCGGCGGCGGCGGCGGCGGCGGCGCGGCCTGCGCTGACGCGCCCGCCACCCGGAAGAGCCACCGCCGCCGCCGCTGCCGCCGCGAGCGCAGACAAAGCGAGGCGGCCGGCGACGCAAGCGCCGCCTCGCGACCCTGGGCGTGATTAGTGCCCGCCCCGCCACGCCCCGCTCCCTGCCGTCCAGCAACATTCCGCCTGACGACTAGGGATGCGACATCGAAATCGATGTTTTCAAAACATCCGTGCTTCTACAAAATAGTCGATGTATTAAATAGCAATGTATTGAAGACGACGGTTTTTGAACATCGACGTTTTTACGTCTTCAATACTCTTTGTTCGTGGATGAAAAAAAGAAATCTCATAATTGTTATTTTGTAAAACTTCGTAATGAAATAATAACTGATGGTACCTCTGTTTATGTGTTCGAACCACATGAACGCGGTTTGTATTACCTTCATCGAGCATACTATTCCTCTCCTGAGATGATCCTGATGCCCTGTTATTTCCCTTGTCTTTGGGATGGATTTTGGCCGATGCATTATTAACATTGATGTTTTAATTTTGAACATCAATGTTCGGTTTGCCTTGCTCATCTTAAAAGACTTACGCCCGTGGGGAAGTGGTCTCATTTCTTAATGAACTGAGTAAGTCTGAATGAAGATGATGATGATGATGATGATGATGATAATAATAATAATAATAATAATAATAATAATAATAATAATAATGTTTCAAAAATTTTCCACGCGTGCGTCATCGCCTGAAGCGGTTGAGCTTGCCCACTACAAAACTCAATAATTAATGTAATCTCATTTGAGATACATTGATGAATACTGAACTAAATCCATTTACGAGACAAATCAATGCCGTTGATAAATGTGATTAAGTGCCATTTGATTTTGCCATATGTATTTTTATTAATGTAATGATTGCTTGCATGGGGGTATCTAATTCATTAAAGCAATAGAATTACAAAATCCGTAAGCAAAATAAAATGATTAAACTGTCTGTAGTATACATCATTTCAAAATTCCAGGATAGTTCAAAAGATATTCAATAAATTGAGAAAAAAAAATTTAAAATCTTCGACATTCAGGGCGAAATAGGCCAACTCTGAATGAAACAGTCCACCTGTAAAATGATAATATTTCGGACGTGTCAGTTTTGTTGTGCACTGGCAACTAAAAAAGGCCTATGCTTAGGTTTTGGTAATTTTTCTTTGCTTTCCAAAGTCAATAATGGTGGCTATTGGAAGACCAAACGGAGCGCTGACGGAGGACGACCAGTTACGTGGGCGTGGGGGCGGGGGAGCTGGGTGTCAGGAGGCCGTGGTCCTGTAGCACAGGGGCCACGCGGAAGCGTCCCAGTGCGGAGATGATAACACGCGGCCGGCGGCGGCGGCTGCTGTTGTCGGGTCAATAAACTGCTCACTTTCGAAAGTGGAATGTTTGAAAACGCCCAGCCCCGCCCCCACGCGCCCAGCGAGGGACAGCAACGGACCGGGTCGCGGGGAAGATTTGGGGGGGGGGCACCTTATCACCTTCGTATTTTCTGTAACGGAGGGAGGTGGGAACTTGCGCCTTTAACGGTTGGAGAATGGCCTTTTCCCGTTTTATTACATACTGCGCCCACGTAGACAATAGCTACGTATGTATAAGCAGTCTGGTCTCTAGAGTTAAAGGATTAATTTTCGACAGACCGCGTCCTACTTAACGTCTGCAGTTGGTTCAGTTCAGAGATGAAGAGGACAGTGGACGACAGAATGTCATGGCGGCAGCGACAAGGCACTTTTTTGCCTTTAGGAAGATGATGATAATGACGATAACTAGGTTCTGTTATGACGTGTATAATACGTGGGCGTATACTAAATTCATTTAAAATACTAGCGACATTTGACAAATTCGCAAATGAACGTTGACTGAGTGATGATCTAATTTGATCTACTTCTTTCTGAAATTTATTCTCATGAATTAGATCTGAAATACTTAGTATCAAGTGATTAAAAAGGATTTAAAAAATCTGCATTTCGCACCACATTGTTACGAAACAGGTGCGTAATGCACTGCCACTGTATTATCCCTTTCCTGCTATTGTTGCATCACCGTTGAGAAATGCCTGGATGTTGAATCGAGGAAGTCCTTCGCCTCTAATGATAAATGTGGTTAACTCATAAAATAGGCAATTATTTACCATTTATGGTCTGCGGAGAGATATTCACAACAGGAAAGATATTACTAGTTTTAATGTATTTTTGCCATATGTATTTACCAATATACAGAGTAAGTTAATTTTTTAAGATTATTATGACAATTATGTAATTTGCGTATTTTTCCATAAAAGTAATGCTGTCTTCTGGTGAGTCACACATCAATATCATGATAGCACAATTGGAATCTTCAACAACCAAATACGCCGAATATCATTATCATAACAGACAGCCATATCAGTCTCACAAGAAAATCTAACTTTCAAGAAACATTCGTTGCGGGCTCGAGAGTGAGTGATTAAGACCTTCCACATCCATTTCACTTTCATTATCATGTTCTGACAAGAAATAATGGCAATTTTGTCAACTCTTACAGGAATATTTTGAAGCCATATTGAACGAAATCAAGCGATAATGTGGGCAATGAAGACTGTGAAACTGCACCAGATCTCGGAGTTTATCCTCAGAATGCCTCTGACAAAATCGATCGAAACGATTAAATAAACAATATAAATAAATTAATGAGCTGAATTAGTAATTTCTGTTATATGATGGTCATCGTTCTTCCGTCTCTACATATCGTGTGCGCTGGTGGTCTTGTATCACATATTCAGTGACGAGCATGCTCTAAATGCAAGCTATTCCCCGGAGATATTTGCATTTATCGACATATTTTATAATGCACAGAAAATAAAACATGAGTCAGAATGTAATTTTAAATATCGAAGCAGTGTTGCACTTTCCCTTTTTCATCTGAAATGACGAAGTCATTTAAAAATGGTAAAACGTAAAAAGAGATAATAGATAGGGCTTCATGAGATATGTCAAGTAAATACTGATAATTACAAGAGGATTTGTTTGTTATATTAGAAAATTACAATTTTTATGAAGATATGGATTATCTTGCAGAATTAAAATTATTAAATGTACGCTTCAAGTGTTAATGAGAGGGTTACAGCAGATCCCAAATGCCAAGAGATGTGAGAGGGCGTTCAAAAAGTATATTCGCGGACGGTGGGGTGTGTGAATACTACAGAAATTAAATTCCATCCACTTCAGAATTAAGTGACTGTTTTTAAACATGAGAAGGGAGAAGGTCAAGTGGAATGGTCACGTGGATGTGTGGTGTGGGGGTGTTTGTGTACCGGGTAGTGTGGGGGAAACGGTGCAATTTCGCGACCGTTTGTTGGAAGGCCCCTGACGCGGGAGGAGCCTGCGGGAAGGAAGGAGATAGACCTCCCGTCGCGGAGGTTCGCGGCTTCGCGTCGAGGAGCGCTCCGCGCGCGCCGCCGCCGGCCACTAAACGCGCGTTACGTCACAACCGTTACACAACGCTGATAAGGCGCTATCACCAACAGGATGTTCCAATGTCAACGCCTCTCACCTCGCGACACGCGCGCGCCCCGAGCGGCCGCCAGCCCAACTACGTCCGCCACGCAGCCTCCGACACGTACTTATCCGCTCCTCTTCCCCGCCTGCCCCTCCCCATACGAACAAAGATGCGGCGATGCGGCGTTCCAGAAAACCACAAAACAAATAGAACTTGCGGCGCTACCGGCAAGATACGGGAGGATTTTTCGGTGACTGATAATGAAGTGGCGCAGCGCCATTCTAAACTTGCACGATAAGGAAAGCAGTACTCATTAAATACGCAGAATAAAAAAAAAACGTTAAAGCGTGGACTTTTCTTACGTGGGTGGGTGATTTATTTCTTAAATGATAAATGGTTCATCCAAGCAACATGACCTACGTTAACGTTTTCTTTGGAGTACGTCCATTAAGTTCGTAATGATGTCATCAAATATTAACGGAGACATTAAAACAATCGTAAAATCTATTTACGTGCACGCGTTATCGCAGTTTTAGTTTATTTACCTTTATTTAAAAATACGTCTTCAAAACAGCCTGCAAATCAACCGAAAGATATCCCGAAAACCCATTCAGTAACTTATTTTCAACGCAAACAAATCAGAACGAATTTGCGCAAGATTCAATCACAGCTCGCTACGCTGTACATCTGGCCCCAGCCACATTCTCCACCATCTTCCTCTCCGCCAGGCGACGTTAGTCAGTTTGACGCCAGGCGCGCGCGCGCCCAATTCGCCGAACGAGCTCGTTGGGCCGTGTCCGGAAGATGCCCCGCGTCGGCAAACAGCGGGGGAGGAAGAGCGCTCCGCTCTTTTTCCGCGCGTTCGCCGAAACGGGTCCGCGGCGCGCGCCCGCCCCTTTGCAACGTCTTCGCTTCCGCCGCCGCCGCCGCCGCCGCGGGCGCTAACGCGGCAAGCGCCGCCCACTCGCCACGCGGCAAGCGCCGCCGCTGACGTCAAGCGATAGAGGCGGAGGCGAGGCGAGGCGCGAGATCACGTAGGCCGCCGTGGCGAGGGCGCAGCGGCAGCAAGCGATGCGCCAAACATTGGCGATTGTAACGGACGTGCAACGAGCATTTCTGTGGCCACGGGGTAAAAGTTCTGAAGTCAAAAATCTTAGTTTGGAGAAAACAAGGGTTAAATTATTGAGCCAATGCTTGTTGCTTCGCTAAACGCCGTTTCCCTATGCTGAAATGAAATGGACACAACATTTGAATCAACAAATGAAAACAACATTTGAGTTGGGTCGTTTTACTAAAATACAATACAGATACTTAACTTGTAGTTCCAGTACTTAACCCAATTTCGCCAAAAATTGACTTCAGAACTTTACCTCGTGACCACAGATTTTATATTTAGAGTGAAATGGGTGAATAAGTCGGTGGCGTTCGGAAGGGGGGCAGCTTGCCCGGCCCCGACTTACTTGTTACTTCGACTTTTCCCCAACCAAAGTAATAAATGAAACCATCTTCTTCTAATTCAAATTACCCGCTCTAAGTAATTGTTGTTTCATGGAGAGATGAATTCTGTTTATATAAAGGGAGGGGAGAGAGACTTGTTTGAAATACGGCGCCCCCATAGATCTATCGGGCCTCTTGTTTTCTCTGGGCACCAGGGGCGCTCAGAGAACTGCTCACTCCGTCTAGAAAGAACTCTTCTTGAAGGGACACTCGAAAACAGTGGGGGCGTCGGGACCTATTCTAGCTTATTTTTAATGCAGGGAATGTGCAACCCTGCCTAGCGTAATATTCCGGAATGTCGTTCGTGTTGTAAATGGGCCCGGCCTCTGAGACGCAAGGAGTTAGAACAGCGTCCTGAGTCGTAAGTGATTTGGTTTCATACTACCTCGTATCCATATGAACATCGCTCCTTTCACGAGGTTTTTTCATCCGTTTTGGAATTAATTAAAAGAATAATGGGATTTTAAAGCAAACAAATCTTCCTATCTACAAACAATATACATACATAATTAAGGGCACAGTATTGTATGGTTTCAGAAGAAAAGTTTACTGTGTTCTGCTTTGTTATATTAAGTAAAGTAGCAAACGAGGATAAAAAACAATGTGAACGTGTTCCAAGCGACTTCATTCTTTTCAAGTCGGTGTTTTAAACAGTAGATGCTACATGTCATTCTAAATATTGAACTGCTTAATCTACATTTTAAACGGGAGGAAATTGCTTATTTTACATGCAGCGGGCGTGGACTCCATTGCAAATCAAAATTGTCTTCTAATATCAATGCATTCAGCGGGGCTCTGGTAACCAGGAACATGTTCTGTGCACTTACAACACTCACGAATAGGAAGGTGAACTTCGTCAAGGTACAGCATCCTTAGGAAGAGCGTGAGGCGCGCTTTGACGCACCGACCTTGGAACATCGCCACGTCATGCTGCTTTTTCCTCTCTCGGGTAATACGCTGCCACGCACATCAAAAGACGCAAACCACTCACACGAAAACAGGAAGAATATGGAACTGTCGCCGGCCTTATCTTTGCAACGTGTCACGAAAATTAATTGGACCCACGATTGTGTGGTCACTGAGTGGAAGTGCACACCGTCGCGTCAGCTTGATTCCTGTGAATGCGAAATGAATAGTATCAAGGATCCAAGAATGACGAAGAAAAATTCGGTGGAAAATAAGTGGATGTGCAATTGAAAGGTGTACCAATATGATAAATAACAAACATAATGTTTGCGAAAATGTAAAGCGAAACGATATAAACTGTGATAGACAAATATATTCATCCCAGTTACTATACTTCTTGCTCAAGGAGTCAATATGATGGCAAGCGTCACAAAAGCTTGACATGACTTCACCGAAAGGACAGTCTTACCCATATATTAATATTTTACAAATTTGAATAGCTAAAAACGATGGTAGTGTTGGCAAAAAAGAAAAATATACTAGATTCTTTCAGATGGACACCAGAAGTCGCGTATACTCCTGTCGCAAATAAACGAATTTACAATTTTTAGGCTGAAATAATGCACTGTCCTGACTTGAAAACGTAGTTTTGACGAAACTCTTGATATTCTTCTGGATTTGTAAATAGCCCTTTTTCTCACGATTCTTGGATTCCTTATTGCGAAACCAAAGGGAAATGCACATTCTGAATACGAGAGAATATTTTTTGCTCGAAGCGTTTTACCTATCGGGGCAAATACGAGCATCTGTGGGTACAACCTCGCGAGTAAAACTGACACGAACGAAACCCTCTTCTTTTTCATCACGATGCAGGTCCGAGGTTGGCCACATTCTGAACATCTGTGGGCATAAACCTGTACCGGATACAGTTTGGTTAAACGTGAAGGAACAACAAAGGCACCCTCACCCGAACCAGGAATAGCAACGAACAGGCCGAGGGGATGTGCATTCCCACGGGCAAGCTGGGGACATCATATACACCCGTTTGAGTAAAACTGAGCTCCCGAGGGTGCATTAGGGGTACGGTTTAATATGTCATGCAAACCCGAAACGGATAAAACCTGAATGTGTATCTCTAAAGTTCCCCTCCCTCCCATGCCCTCCCTCTTGAACATGGAGGTAGTGAGCAAAGCAGACCGTGCGGAGGGCCAGTTCTCCAATCAGCCACGAGGCGTGGGCGGAAGGGTAGAAGCGGGGACGAAGAAGTGGCGTGGGCGGAGGCCACCGGCGGATCCACGGGGGAGGGGGCATAGGCGCAATATAGCAATATTGTGTAGTATCATACCTACAAGCAATAATATTGTGTAATAACATATCTACAGTACATACATAATATACAAAAAATTACAAATATGTTTATTATTTAATGAAAATCTAAGATGGCCCCCCTCCAAGATGATCGGTCGGATCCGCCCCTGGCGGAGGCGGGATCGTGGATGGGGGGGGGGGGGGGAGCTGAAGGCCGGGGTTGGGGCGTGGGCGTGGGCGAGGGGCGTGGGGCGTGGGGCGGAGGCGCGTCGCGGGCGACGTCGTCACGCCCCCGAGCGATGCGCTAGGCGACGGATGTCGCGCGCTTGTTTGAGCAAGTGTCTATCGCGGCGCCCGCAGCTGTGCACACCCTCCGCGCTTTCTCATCGCCCGCCCTGCGCCCCGCCCCCTGCGCCGCCAATCCTCGAGGCGCAACCTTCGGGGGCTCGACGTCCTGCCCTCGCCTCCCACGCACCCCCTTCGTTGCCATGCGGGGTGCAACACAAGGCCGACCCCCTCCCCTTCTCCTTCATTCAAGAAGGGAGGGGGCATTCCCCAGCGCCTCCAGGCAGAGCCACCAATAAGCACTAAGGTGTAAGATCCCGCAAGGCATGATGAAGGAAAAAGGTTTTTAAGTCGTAGGGCAGAGTTTTCGTTTGTAACTTAACTGAACAAAGAAGTAAACATTTTAGAAACGGTTTTTATTATGAAAAGTTCCTTTTAGAATTTTGTGTTTTTTATGTGGGTCATATACTCCATTTGAATTCTTTGATTCATTAAATTGTTGTCAGTGAAATGTTACGTTCGTAGTAATTCGCCATTTCCCTCTACTTTCTTGGGAGCGAACCAGGTAGAAGTTCTACTACTTTATTTCGCGGTGCCATCCTGAGTAGCTGTTGTTGATAGTAATTAACTAATTATAACACCGATTCAATATGGTGACTACACATCCTGTACATTAGCTGGGCAGACTTTTTTATCCAACGTCAATACAACAATACATTAAATACATGCAGTTTTCTAAAAACTTAATAATTTTACCACGAGCGCACATCTTTAAAAGATGAGAATAACCAATACCACATAGTATCTACGAGGTATTGGAATAACAGTGCTTCAAAATAAAATTCGTGGAATCAACACATATAATCATCCTAAGTAGTTTGCAGCTGATCTTATCTTTCAATGTGTTTTGAAATTCAAGTAAGAGCTAAACATCCGAACACTCTCGCCTTGAAGATATGTCATTATATTCCACCAATGCTAGATAATTAAGATAACCTTGACAGATAAAGTAATTTCAAACCAACAGACAATGATTAGGGACATAAGTACCCGTAACTAAACCAGCGGCGGGCCCAGCAGGGAGAGACACAGGACCGTCTATATTATATTGTACGAGGAATAGCACAATGCATCCGGGAATTCAAATTCAGATATCAGTTCAATCTATTACATCTTTTTTAATACAGCCACGTTCATTCCAACTACTCTAACGCCGCCAGTTACAGATACTTTTTTTCAGTTCAAAAAAGTGTAGGCGACAAACATTTGGGATTGGGCTTGTATATGCAGTATTTAATACAGAAACGAAAACAAGTATCAGAAAAGCTAGTCCAGGTACATTTACTCAACAAAAGCAAGCAGTTGCACATCTCAAGGGATGAAGAGAAACTACAAAAATATCCTTAAAAATAGGACACCAAAAAGAACTTCACAATTATCCTACAGAGTATTTGGTAATGATTCGGGGTTAGCTCATTTTGATCATTAGGATGCCGCGAACGCGATCGGAAGCGCACAATACGGAACGTGTAGTGCATCGCCAACAGCCACCGCAAACAGGCGCGTTGTGCCAGTCATTCGACGTCAACCGTTTTCTATATCAGCGAGCGGCGCTTCCGAAGGGCGGCGGCGCTGCAGCGTCATCGGCTGATGGGAAGATAATTGGGAGCTCCAGTAATTGGATAATTCACGTCTGCATTAGTTTTAAGTGGGCGAGATGCATCAGCTACATCCACGCCGACAGCCCTCTGATTACGAGCAATCGAAGATGCGCCCTTCCGTAAGTGGACTTAGGAACACGAGCATATGTTACGCGCGTACGTAATACACAGTCTGCGCGCACTCACCAAACGCCTTCCAACCTCCTTGAGGAAAGTACGGCGCGAAGTACGGGGCTGTGTTGGTACCAACCTGCAAAAAATGAAACAAATGCTATTAGTTTTGTGTTTCACTAGTGTGAAACAAGTTATATAATTCATGAACGTGTAAGTTTATGAAATAAATACTAATTTTAATACGTCTGTAATTAATTACGAATAAAAAACAATTAAAGTAGTAAGGTTCGGAGATTAACAGAACATTAACAATCATGAACTTCTTGTTTTCAGAATAAACAAACAAAACTACTGGATAGATTTCCATGTACAACGATTCTCACAAACAAAGTACTTGTATATTCATACACTCCAAGGTTACACTGGAATTATTTCAACGAAATTATGAGTATTTATTTTTCCTTAAACATTTTCTTAATGTATAAACTTTGCTCCGTGAACTATTAGTTTCAGCGCCTATTCTTCATAATTCTGAAGAACACACTCTGGCAGCGCGAGAAACCGCCGCGTCGGGGCTGCAGGCCTGGGAGGAAGGGGGGGAAGGGGTGGGAAGGGGTGGGAAGGGGTGGGAAGGGGCGGGAAGGGGCGGCAGCTGGAGTCGATCGCTCGTGCCGGTGTCAGGGCCGCTCGTGTCAAGAGCGAGGCGGGAGGGGCGAGGTTCATCACACACGTGCAGCGGAGCGGGCTTTCAGAAAGGGGGGAGGGGCACTCGACGCAACAGCCGCGGCGGCGCGGCGGTGGTGAGGCGTGAAAAATCGCGCGCCGGCGCGGGCAGCGGGGGCGGGGCTGTGACGGGGTAGCAGCGGGGGCGGAGATGGAGATTGCAAGGGCGGGGGTGGGCGGTTATGGCAGAGGTCGGGGAGCGGCGGTGGGGACGGTGGAGGGCGGCAGCGACCACCGCCGCGCCGCAGGTTTTGCATACAAATCGCGCGCGGTAAAAATGACAAATCGTCCTAGTGTTTACACTCGCGCCGGCGCATGAGCCAGAGGAAGCAGCAGGCGCAGGGAATAGAGAAGAACGTGGACAACCGCCAGAGACCCGGACGGCGTGGGAGGAACTACAGGCTCGCCAAAAGAAGCAACCGAGTAGTCAAGAGCTACATAAAGAGCGGGGGAGTTGCAACAAGGCGACGACGACGTGACGAAGCCGTGGCGGAGGCGGGATCGGCGATGCACCGGTGCACACTCCGGCAGCGAGGTCGTCGCCCGTCCATCATCGCCCACCGGCCAAACAAAGGCGCAGCGACACGCCGGCCTTGCTAATCGCCCGCCACCCTCGCCGCCGCCCCGTCGCGCTTTTTTTGTTTCTGTTGCCACGCGGGGCGTGCGCGCGCTCGCCGATGGCGAAGCGCTGACTCGCCGTGCGCCCGTGCGGCGGCGCACGGAGCACGCGTGCATGCGGCGTCATGCACGACCCCCACCCCGAAACCCGAGGGCCGCCCTGCCCTTCACCTTTGCCGACTAGTCGGATCACGACGCACGGCGTAGTTGCGACTGCTGGCGTCGCCCAGGCGATAACGAAGTGTCTTGTGAAGGCGGTTCGAGTTTCACGCTACAGCACGCTCCTGGGGAAATCTGAGGCTTTTTAAAACACGACTGACTCCGGTGACGCAGTCAGCACTAACGTCTGATCGGGGCGAATCGAACGCATTGGACTTCTGTCTCGGGAACTCGAACCGAGAGGTCAGGGTTCCCGAAAGGTCGAGCCTTGATATGAAGATACAAGGGAGCCTATTGCAAATTGTCAAGAAACTACTATCACTGAAGAGATACAATTCTAATCCAGTCTAATCTAAATTTTAAAAAAAGTAATTAATGTATTGTACATTAAACTTAATGTAACCTTGTAAATTAAAAACAGCTTAATATATTTGTACACTAAATTCAGTACTGTTTAAAGTTAAAATCAGTGTAAATATAATGTAGAGATTCTACCATTTCCCGCCTCTAATCATTCGTACCGTCTACTCATAATCACCAGTCCATCAAGATCATTTATTATTGCGTTCCATATTATATATATTTATCTATATCTTTGACTATTGCATCCTAATGTACATGTGTACATTCAATTTAATGTGCATTTATGATAATTACTTTAATGTAATTTATTTTACATTAATGCGGAAATTTAACAATGAGATTGCACTGTGACATTTTACATTCATTATATTTATTAAATAGAGGCGAACATAGAGTACATAAAACTTCGTTAAAAAATCTAACAAAAAACAGTGCACCGTACATTCACACGTTCAAACCTAAGGCATCAGTCAACCGGCATTGTAACCAAGGCAGGTCGCTTTGCGCGCAGGGCGCGCGGGGGAGGCGTCGCTAACCGACGCAGCGACGAGGAAGAGCCGAGCGCTCTACGCAAAGTTCGCGCCCCCCCCCCCCGCACGCGTTTCGCACATTGGCGTTCAGCAGGAAGCTGCCAATTAGCGGGCGCGACGCTAATGGCTTCCAGGAAGCAGGTGTTTGGTTAGAGGCGCCGGACGTCCAGTACAATGCCGAGAAGAGCTAAGGGGAGTTCGGCGATCCTGGGCTCAAATGTGCAGAAGACCGCTCTCGGCTGTCCAGACAACGCCGCATCGCGTTGTCGCCTTATTCACCCATGGGTTCGTATTCAGGTACGGACGACCTTGGTGCATGAACTTGGAGCAGCGTCCCGGAATGAGGAGTCGACGGCTGTGGGTTCGCGACCCGTGCAAGGGAAAGGTGATTGTGACATGGCTGTTTTATCATACTATAATTTCTTTTTCCTGTATCCACCCGAATGTCACCGCTTTCATAATTTCAGTTAATCACTAATCAAACGACACTTATGATCAGCCAGAAAGCCTTTTAGTACATCAACGACAAAGGCCAACATCACTAACATCGCTTGCTCAGGAAAGAGGAGAAAACTGCGTGTGCCTCCTACCCACAAACGCTCACAAAGGAATACAGCACAAAAATCAGGGCGCTTGCCCTGAAAAA
>JAHLJT010002406.1:166083042-166138212 GCA_031308135.1 Acheta domesticus | reverse complement strand
CCCGCCGCCGCCGCCCGCCGCCTCCGCCCGGCGCAGACGCCCAGACGAAACCCGGAAAGCGGCGCGCCGCACACAGGGGGGGGGGAAGCTCCGGGACGTCCGCGCGGCTGCTGCGCAACCCCTGCAAAGGCCACGGCCGCCCGGTGCTGCTCCTCCCGGAGCCTCGGTCTGCCTAGCCACGCGGATTAAACGATATGGTAATCGCGCGCTCGCGATGAAGCGAGAGATAGCCAACGAGATGCAAAACCGATGAGGGGGCAGCGTAATGGCGGTGTGTGGCAAGTGCGTAGAGGGAGGCAAGGGGCGGGTTTGGGGAGGATAATTAATCGATATCGGGCGTCCTTCGGCCGGCGGACGGCATCCAGCGCGGGCCTTTCGCCGGCGTCTCCTTGGGCGTCGCTCATTAGAAGCGGCGATCGCGCGCCGAGGTGCGCCGGCGC
Organism: Acheta domesticus; assembly: GCA_031308135.1. NCBI lineage: Eukaryota > Metazoa > Arthropoda > Insecta > Orthoptera > Gryllidae > Acheta > Acheta domesticus. The sequence continues at coordinate 166,137,772 of JAHLJT010002406.1, read as the reverse complement.
TCCCGACGTGCGGGTTCACGGCCGGCGGGCGGCGGCGCTAGGGAGTCGGGGCGAAGGGTCGGGACGCGCACCCGGAACGGCGCCGCGACGCCCTCCGCCGCGACGCTCGAGCCGGTTCCCGGGCGGGCGGCCGCTTCGCCGCACGCGGAAGCCCGCCGTATCCCGGAGTCCCGTTACCGCGCCGCCCCGCCCGGAGCACCGCCCGCCGCCCCGACGCTGCCGCCGCCGTCCCCTGCGCTCTGCTCGCCGCCGCCGCCGCCGCTAGCTTCCTGTACCCGCCGCCGCGGGGTCGCCGCCGCCGCCGCCGCCGCCGCCGCCGCCGCCGCCGCCGTCGAAACCGGTCCCCGCAACCTGCGCGGCCTCACATCGCCCGCCAACGCCCACGACACGTGTCAGCGCACGTGTGGTGCGGGGCGACCTGTCACGGCGCCGGGGTCGGAGGAAGCGTGGGCGATCGCCTGGAAGGGCAGCAGATGAGACTTCCACTTCCGGTCCTCTTGGGAACCCGTCGCCGGGGAGGACGATTCTTTGTCTGTTAATTCCTTTCCATATTCGTTCTCACAGTCGACACTTGAAAACTGAAAAGCAGTAATCAACTTCCCTGTTGGGTAATGTTGCCTCTCAAATCAAACGTAAGCCCGTAAATTACGAATTATATCTGTGATGTGTTAATGACTCATTAGAGGAAATAGTTTGTTTACCTATTACTCACATACGCCTGTGTTAACACAGTACTACAAAACACCTGTCAATCCGGGTAAAATATTAAGGTAATAAAACAACAGAAGTTCTGTAATTCTACACAGGGGTCCCCGGAAACATAGCGGCTACTCGATTAGCATATAAATAATCCCATGGCCGCACGGGCCGCGCGACGCGTTGGGCAACGGAGTCGGAGGCGAATTGCCGGCGAGGCAGGCGCGTGCATTCCGGCTGGCGAATACAGCGATCGGGGCGGCGGCAGGGCGTGGCCGGCGACTGTGTCGCGCGTGACGGACGGCGGCGTCTGGCCCGCGCTCAGCCCCTCCCCTCCGACATACCCCCCTCCCTCCCCACTACAAGTACACCGTCGTGTCGTGCGTCGCAACCCCACCTTCCTGCGCTGGTGCCCAAAGTCTCGAAACTAAAAATTACCTGTCTTTAAAACACAAATTTTTCAAACCAATTTAATGACAAATGTTCATGAATAATTCACAATATACAATATATACAATATCCTTCTAAACGCATCAACTGCCCTATGAACATAAAACGAGATATTTTCATCCTTTTGTATGAATTCTTATGACGGTACTTATACAATTTTAGTCATTGGCATGTCATTTTTCATTTTTAGTCATGGCATTGGCCAACTTTTTGTGTTTAATTATGTATGGTTTTAAAAAAGTTTACATTCATAAGCGACTTAAGATTTTATCGAATACATGAATTCCTAAGACAACAGAGTTTTTGCATGCCATAGCGGACAGCTCTATCGATCTTCTACGCATGCGCAGATGCACAAAAGTGCCGCGAAACTTGAACTGCGCATGCGCAGAAGATCGATAGCGCTGTCTCCTATGACGTGCAAAAACTCCCTACTTGTTCATAGAGATTCCACAAATCGATTCTTCACCAATTGCAATCGACACGTAAAGAACCTATGCGATTCTGCCTCTCCGCGTCCCCAGCGCCCGCCGCCGCCGCCGCGGCCGCCCGCGCGGCCGGCGCGTCGCGTGCGCGTGCGCAGCCAGCGTGCGCGGAGGGCACGCGCCGCTGCTCGCGCTGCACCGGCGGCGGGGGGCGTGGCGTGGCGGGGCGTGGCGGCGGCGGAGCGCGAACCCTCGTGCCCCAGAAAGAGCGCGCGAGGCGCAGAGCGGAGCGGAGCGTCCTTTTGCCACCCGGGAGGGCGACGGGAGATGAAAGGACGCGGCGCGCGAGGCGGAAAGCGACGCTTATCGCCGCTCGCGTTTTCCTCCCCCGCCCCCGCCGCTGCAACGGCTGCTTTTTGTGAGGAGCGCGACGAATGGTTGTAACGTACTGGGATCGATGACACTATCTGCGCTCAGGCGGCGGGAGCGAGGAGGCGGCGTGGGATGTCAAACTATTACTCGTTCACTATACATTGGCAGACGTCAGAATTAGGAACTAATGTTGTTTAGAAAGTGAAGGTCCGCACACACAACCGAGAATACACGAATGGTCCCGATGTCAAATCAGCATCTGACCAATCAGCTGTCTCCGAAGGCAGCACAAGCGCTACGGACACAGCTGACGAATTCTGACAGTGAGCCGGAGTCGCATCCTTACATGATTAAGATAATATACAATAAAATAGATCACACGCTATTCAGCAAACATTCACGTACAATATTTTTATTTCTTAGCACTTATCTTCTGCTTAATGGTTATGTTTCTTGCCCCGCTGGGGTTGTAGTGTGTGCTGCTCACCGTCACCTATATCATATTAAATGGTCAGTATCAACTGCAGACGCGCGTTTCTCATTCAGTCGGCGGTGATCCTCGGTAAACAGATCGCAGCGCTCCGTCTGCAAATGTAAAGTGAACGAGTTATACGTGTTCGGCGAGGACGCTTGTATAATACGTTTCGCTGTGGTCTCGACGTTAGGTTACACTCCGGCAAATACTGCTCCTGTGCGGTGGCACAGAGAAGTTACTCTACTCTATAAGAAGGGACCGGTTTGACTGATCGCATAACAAATGAACGTCATGTCGGGTGATGGCGTTGCAAGAGGTAGTGTCGAAGCCATTTTGTAGTGAGGCAACCTGCATATGACACTTTGACGAATTGAGCGCATAGTCGTAATTTGCAGTTTAGGTAGCCAAGCAATGTAGCTGTCAAAGCGGTCCTTTCAGATAAGAATCATTTCTCATCTGGGGTGTGTGAGTGTGTATACTTCAGAACTTCTCGAAATTTCAACATTTTAAATGCATACACGAACATTTTTGTGCATAGTTATCACTTGTCTGAAATCGGTGTCATGCAACTCCAACATTGCACATGACAATTAGTATGCTAGTATGTGTTCCTAGTGCGCAAAATCCGGACGCTCTTCGTAGACGGGAAGGAGGTAATTTGGTTTTCAATCATTCCTCCTAAAAGGAAGCTTCCACGCAAGGTTCCCAAGGTGATTGGGCGATAGGCTCCTCTTGGGTGGTCGCGATGACTAAGCAGAGTTGGCACAGAGAAGAGCCGGCGCGCGGGCAGTTGCCAATCAGCGGTGGAAGAAGGCAACTTGGAGACGGGCGAAGTTCGCCAGGCCTTCCGGTAAACAAGGCGCGATTGCGACCATCCAAGAGTTGTCATAACCGCTGACGAATTTCGAACACTTTCCATCGCCTTCAAGGTAATAGAAAGTGTTTGTATTGCACTTTTCATTGCCTAGTCGAGAGGAATGGTTGAAAGTTGAGGCATTGCATGGCCAATGTATTTATTTAATTCACTATTGGTTAACAAAATTTTATGAAATTGTTTCAAATATTTTTTCGATAATATTTGAAATGAATTGTTGTCCTCAGAATAAAGGAATAATGAAACATTCTTCAATATTTATCTAAACAACATTCATAAATTAAATATAAAAAATATATTTTAAACATATTTAAAACTACTAGTTTTAAAATTGCTTTGCAACTCATTTTGAGCCCCACGAAAAGAAAAACCCAAGCATTTGCTCCTTGGAGAAGCGACATTTAGCAAACCCGGCACTCGGGCGATAAGAAATGTAGACCAGAAACAGCACCTCGCTTCTCCTGAACCAGCGACGTAAAAAAAAGCGAAGGTCGCGGGAGGCGGAAGCGGGCGGCAAAGAAGCGGAGGCGCCCGCTAATTAGCCGGCGGCGGCGGCGGCGCCTCGCACTAAAGATGAGCTATCTCTCGCGCGGGCGGGCGGGCGGCGCACTCCGCGACCGCGTCCGAACGGGACCGCGCGCGCGCCGGAACCCGCGAGCGCGCGCCTGACGTCACATCCTCGCGGTACCGTTCCGTCACGCGCCCCTCCGCCGCCGCCGCCACCGCCGGCGGCGGCGCATCCCTCAACGGGATGCTGCCTCCACGCGGGAGCGGGATCCCGGCCTCCGGGACATCGCGCACGTCGCACTTGCTGTACTTCGCGCGACTGTTATATTCTTGAGTAAAAAAAATATAGGGCTTCGTACTCGGGTTGGAAGCGGTTGTACTTTGAGACAGTCGATCACTCGGTGAACCTTTAAACACTCACGCGTGAATTGGGGTTCATTGTCAGAGCATTTGAAAAAAAAACATTCCAGTATCGGTAGGGCGATTTTTCTAACCGTGCCTGTGGCAGGTATCAGTTGTTGACGGTTTCGTCCAATAGGGACATTACATGTCGCTACAGTGACGTCACTATGGTGATGTTCAAGCTCCCGATTGAATGAAAACCGTCAACAGCTGATACCTGCCTGAGGCAGAGTTTATTAAATCGCAGCATAATGATATCATTTCCCAGTTTTTGTACACGGTGTTTACCACGAATATCTCTCTGTTTTAACTTCCATAAAAATCATCAACGTCATGAATTAAAATAATATTTCTATACTTGACGTTAACTACGCAGATTAGACAAACGCTATCAAAGAACGGGACATCAAGCACCGGACGGAGCAAACCCTTCAAGTCTGAAACAAAAGCAACACTGACACCAAGAGAGACTGACAAAGCAAACAGCTTATAAATCTCAAATCACTTTTCCCAGGCGCACCTGTGGTCCCGCGCGCGGCGCGTCGCGCCAACCGAGCACTTCCCCAAGGCAGCGGCAGAATTAAATTTCTGCAGCGCCCGAAGAACGGCACTTTCTTGGCGCTGAGAGCACAGCGCGCGGCCTGCGCAGCGGAAGCGGGCCGCGGCGGGGCAGCGCGGGGCTGGCGCCGGAACAGAGGAGCCTCATGAAATATTAACGCCCCCACCGGACACGCACCGAGGCTGCCCCTCGCGACGCCGAGTGGCGCTCCGCAGCCAGTGGGCGACGCGTTCGCCAATTAAGAGCGAGGAACGGAGTGTAGATTGGATAAATGTGAAGAAATATCCTGGGCTTTGATGATACGAAACCACGGTTGTCCAATTGGCGGCCCGCGTGCCATTTACTGCGGCCCGCATCAGCTTATGAGTCAAAAGTGCCTTGCATCCATGTCGGGACACAACATTGTGCGCCTCGCGCCGCGCTCTGCCGGGATCAAAACCATATAATGGAAAAATATGTTAATTTCACTTTTAAAGATGTTTTTCTAGTAAAGTCAGAAATTCAAAATCATTCTAATGGGTTTCACTGCACTATACAAGGTATGGCTTGATATTACGCATGGTTCCATCTCCCCTTACCGTTTTAGAGCAGCAGGGCAAACTGAAGAGATTAACAATACAGGGAAGTCAGCTGTGCATTGCCCTACTAATGAAAATATGGCCCGCAACCATATTAAACAGTTGTAACGCTTGAGGCCTTGCATGTTGGACACCCCTGAAAGTAAACTGACAAGAGAATAGCATCAAAAAACGACGGAGTAAGATCTGGAGGAATAAAAAGAACGAGAGGAGCAGGAAGAGCGAAATGAGTAAGACAAGCAAAAGAAACAAGAAAAGGAAAAGAAGCAGAAGGCAAAGAAAACGGAGAAGCCAGCCTCCGTAAAGTTCATCTCACAATACATGAAATCACCATACATCCAACGACTTTCACAAAAACAGGTGTCATAGTCACAATAGTAAATACTGTTGTGTTTATTACACACAATATTGTGAGGCCGCATCTGCATCCCAACGCAGGCGCTCGCAAAGGTCACGACGTGCCCGCTAGACGCCCCGGCGCGGCGCCCGCGGGCTCGCTGGGAGGGCGACCGGCTCGCAGAGCAGGTATTCCGCCGCAAAGAAAAATCAAACGCTTCCGGTTATCAGGCGACCGCAGCGGGCGCCGGGCGCGCGAGTGGGGAGTGCCGTTCGCCGGTTCGGCGCTCGTCTTTTTGCACGCGGCCGCCGCCGCCGCCGCCGCCGCCGCTGGCCATTAGGCAGCAGCGAAGGGGGCGCCGCCGCCGCCGCCGCATTCCGCGCGGGGTCGCGACGCCGCCGCCGGGATGCGAACGGCGCCGCCCGCGAACGGGACCGCCGCCGCCTCCTCCTTCTCCCTCTCCTCGGCCGCCACCGCCGCCGCCGCGCCCGGAGGCGGCTCCCACGGCGGCGGAGGAAGCGCGACCAGGAAGTGCGGCGGCGGCGGCGGCGAACGCGACTCCGTTATCTCACCTCGCCAACCGGACCGCGGCAAGGACACGCCGCCGCCGCCGCCACCGCCGCTACTGGTGCGCGGACTAGACGAGTCCGTCGGCGTCCTCCCTCCTTCCCAGCCTCCGTGGCTCCTTCTCTCTCTCCTCCTCTCTGGGTACTCATGCTCCACCTCTTCCGATTGACTAGACGAGATCGCCGTCTACCCCTTCCTCTCTCTCTCTCTCTCTCTCTCTCTCTCTCTCCCTCTCTCTCTCTCCGTCTGCACTCGTTCTGTCATATTGGCTAGAAGAGTCTCTCTCTCTCTTTCTGCACTCGTTCTTACAGATTGACTAGAAAAATACGTCCCTACCTTACTCTCTCCTCTCTCTCTCTCTCATTTGTTCTGTCGGACTTGCTAGAAGAGTCCCTTTCTCTCTCTCTCTCTCTGAACTCGTTCTGACATATTGGCTACAAGAATCCCTCCCTCCCTCTCCCTCTCTCTCTTTCCCTCTATCACCCTCGTAACTCGTTCTGTCAGATCGGCTAGAAGAGTCCGTCTGTCTCTGTCTGGCTTCTCTTCTCTCTCGCTGTGGCTGCCTCGTCGTCCTCGCTCCGATCCACTCGTCGAGTGTCTCGTCCCCTCTCTCTCTCTCTCGCGTCGGAGTCTGCGCGCCGTCGCGACGCTCCCAGCGACCTCCTGCGGAATGCGAGTGGCGCGACGGCGCGTGACCGCCGGCGGCGGCGCGCGAGGCAACGGGCGCTTCGTTTGCGGCTCTTTACGGCGATTGTTCGCACTCTCTCGGCCGCGCTCACCTCTACTGGAGGGTGCGGGTTTTTCAATGACAGGTGGGTACTCGTGCCCGAGTAAATATAATGGGAAAGGGAGAGTGATCGCCCGTGAAGGCTGGAGAAAAATAATGGTGGCGTTAGTCTACGACGTAGGTTGCTCGATAGCGGAAGATGTGCATAATAATTTCTGTCGCCTTGAGTTTTCGTAGTTGAAATAATCTCGCAATTTAACCTTGTATCCGCTCATTCTCTCACGAAGCTTCTGGATATGTGAGTACTTTCATTTGATTGGCATTTGATGTTACGAATCTTTTCGTAAACACTGACTTGCAAACGGTATGTTTACGACGCAAACCTGAAAGGCACATTTAAAAATAGACACATAAATTCCATTTTTCTGGACGGATGACAGATCAAAAACTCTGGTCGGGATGGCAGTAAAAAAAATACAATTTCTAGTTGCGCTACTGCTGTTTTCCACCTTTGTTAGTGCGCGATAAAGTTCCTGAGAGAAAAGGGAAAAAACGGAAGGAAATGTTGACGGACTGCCTGCTAGAACGATCAGAGAATCCGAGAACGAGCAACTAGCGCGCGGGAAGTTCTGAAGGCACGCGAAAGCACAAAGGGAGCGCGAAACGGGAGGAGCGGCGCTGAGCGAGGGACGCGGAAGACGCCCGCCGTCGCGTCGCGCCGTCAGTCGTACGTCTTCGCCCTCCGCCCCCGCTCCGCCCATCGCTTCCTCAGCGGCGATGCGCCGCGGGCGGCGGCGGCGGTGGTGTCGGCGCTGGCGTCGCTTCCTGCGCGCTTCCGCCAAGCCTCCGCCAGATGCGCCGCCGTCCTTCCGAGCAGCTGCGCCCCACTGGCTGCCTGCGCACGGCGGCGGCAAGTTCTGCGCACGAGCACGCGCTTCGCACCCGACGGCCCCCATTCTCATCGGAAGTCCGTATCGGACGCGGAAGGATGTCGCGGGCATATGCGACTTAAAAAATCGCAGAGGTTTTCCGTAGTTTACAAATAGAATGCTGAATATGTTTTGGTCGTTTAAAAAAAAAGTCACGGAGCAAAGCGCAGGCGGCTGGTAGCAACTGATTTGTGTTGGGGGAGTGGTTCAAATCACGCGGAAGGATGTCGCTGGCACTTGCGACATAAAAATCACAGAGGTTTTCCGTGGTTTACAAATACGTACAATGCTGAATATGTTTTGCTCGTTTATAAAAAGGTCACCGAGCAAAGTGCAAGCGGCTGGTAGCAACTGATCTGTGCCGAGGGAGTGGTTCAAATCTCACATAGCACTGCACCTAAAACTACGACACCGCATGCAATGATCGTTTGATTGTTTAGCACCAATAATAGATTAACTACTTGTTCCATTGTATTCTTCCACGATCGGACTGTTCGTTTGCTATTTGTCCAGAAATTTTAGTGGTTTCTTGATATATATCATATATATATATATAGCATATATATACTATATATCTATATAAATACTTGGTCACGAACATCTCATTCATGATTTTGACGACGATAAGAAAAGTCACTGTGAGATACGTGGCAGGTCACCATGTCACCTCAGATGAACGCGCAGACAACAGAACTCTGTTACTGGAGGCATTTAGCCGTCTCTTCAACCGCGCAAAAAGGGGCCACGGAAGTCACATTACATCCACTGTGCTCCCAGAGCGATTTTCCAACGGCCCTGCTGCGCAAAACAGCGCGTCAGCGTGAGGCATTGTTCCCATAACGACCTCGGACCGCCTCACCTGCCCGCGAACACGAGCGGGGCGCTGCGCGGCGGGGCGCGGCGCGGCGCGTGCGGCCGGAGGTGCGTGGGCAGAGCGCCGCCGCGGCGCGGGCGATGGGGCGGGGCGGGGCGGGGGCGGCCGCGCAGGGAGGGCTCCTCCCCGCGGGACACTTGCCGCCGACGAGGGGCGCCAGATGGCAGCGCGATCGATGCTCGCGCGGGCGAATTATCGCGATCGCCACTCGCCCCCGCCCACGCCATCGCCCAACGCCATCGCTCGCGGAGGCGTGGCGATGTGATGTGAAGCGATGCGAGCATCGATTGCCGTTAAAAAGCGACTGCCGCCGCCTCCAGGCGGGGCGGCCAGGAGGTCGCGGGCGAGCGAGGATGACAAGGAAGAGCTCGCGGACTACGCGTGGGCGGACGTGTACATCGAACGGTGTGGGTGGTGGTGGGTGTGTGGCGTTGGAAGAGGTGATGGCGATGGCGGCGGAGGTTGGCAGTGATGGTGGTGGTATGGGGTGGTGGTAATGGCGGTGGTGGTGTTGGTCACTGGCAAATGCAGGGGAGAGCCATGGGGGCCATGGCCCCTCCAAAAAGACCTAGAGGTCTCATTTACTTTCCTTTTTGACAAAATTGATTTAAATATTTATTTATATTAGAATTATAGTAATTATTTAAATAATAATATTGCCTAGTGCAATATATCTACAGTACATAAATAATATACAATACAATAGTTGTCTGTTTAATATTTCATAAAAAATCTACAACGGCACCCCCAAAGTGATCGGCTGGGTCAGCTCCCTGGTGGCGGTGGTGTGGTGGCGGCGGTGACGACCAAGCGGTGGCGCAAGGAACAGCGGCGGGGGTGGAGTCGTAGACGTAACGAGTGCGGTTCAAATGGAGGAGATTTCCGGCGGTGATAGCTGTTGCGCAGGTGAAGATACCGCGCAGGCGAAGTCACTGGCGGTGGCGGTAACGGAGACGGGGAAGCGGTGCTGGCACGAAAGAACAGACACCGTTGGAGGCGAGAGTGAAAGAGTGAACCCGCTACGCGGCCAACCACTCGGCAGGCGCGCACACACACGGCCATCGTCCTCGCGAAGACGATCCACGTTGCCCGCAGAGTTCAAGAGTCCATCACCTACCTCCATCGCAACAGTTAAATCGCCTTCGCTGAGGTCAGGACCGGACTTCAATCGTCATCGAAACCACAGCGAAGAGGTAAGCGAGCTCCTTTGATAGGCCACCGCAACATCAAGTTAATGGCAAGCCCGAGGAAATGCACATCGGGCCGCACATCTTGGTCACCCGAAAGAAAACGTCGTCTTACGCGAGGACCTCTTGAGGTGCAAATGAGCACCTTTCAGACGCGTTGTGCCCGCGCCTAGCCCACGACCGCCTCCGCGCGGAGGTCATCTCCTCGGCCGCAGCGGCGCGGGGCGGCGCATTCGGCGCAGGACCGCAATTACGGTGCGTTCCCACACGCATTAGCATACGAAAGTGACCCGCGCGTCCCCGCCTCCCCTCCCCTCCCCACGCGTCCTTTCTTCCGCGCCGCGCGGAGGGGAAGGCGTCTTGAGGGGAAGACGAAGGGCGGCGCGGTTCCTTCTCCCGAGGAGAAGAGAAAAGAAAGGGTCTTCCCGCCCTCGCGACGCGTCAAAGACGCTGCCACCGCCCGCGTACCTGCCCCACAACGCGGCGGCGGCGGCGTTGCCAGCTGGAAAAGCTGCTCCTGCCCGGCCCCGGAGTGGGAGTGGGAGTGGAAGCAGTAAAAGTGGACCTGCCGCGTGTCTCTGCTTGTACCAAGCATGCGCATCGTTATGAGGTGGCCGGTAGGAATATTAATGTAAATGCACTTGTTTATGAAGGGAGGGGGAGCCCCCAAACCACACCGCTAATGGCCATCGGGTCGTTTTAGCTGCAGGTATATTTGACGGAGAATACGTGCTTTTCTAACGAGCCGGCCGTTGTTTTAAACAATCGTGTTAAAAAAGTTATCACGGTCATTTGAGCTCATTCGTTTTTATTCCATGGCCCTCGAACAAGTGCTGCTTGGTAAGCGTCAAGGAACAACACATTTGAATCCTTTATTTCACTGAATCCAGTACTGTATATTTTACGGTCTCCGCAGTTGAGAGAAGAGAATGACTGGCAACTTGCACACCTCTTAGGAATTTTCGCGCTTACTACGTCTGCTTGCCTATTCAACATTACGCGTATTAAAAGGAGGCATTAACTGAAGTTACGTTTTTATGTTCCCACTGTTCTAAGAGCACAATGGAATATTTTATGGACTATCTAGAAGTGTGACTGTTAGGCGTACTGCAGAAGTTGTGTTGGATTATCACACTTGTATAAGAATAATTGCGACGCTACAGAAGACATACCGACGAATCTGAAAGGATAACCAAATTGTTATTTGAGGAAGGAAATTTCGAATCCAAAGAACGATTTTTGAGAAACGAAATATCTCGTGACAGTGATAATGGGAAAGGCGTGTGTCAAAATACTGTGTTGTATTATCACTTTTAGGATAACGACCACGGTAAGGAAAAATAACATGATATACAAAGGAAACGAGTTGGACTTTTCAGGAATGAGATCTTAAAATCATGGAATAATTTTCAAAAATAAAACTAAAAATCTTGTCAGAATGCCCATGCGAGTGTTAACCATGAACCTAACGTGCCATGTGTTATCACTTTTAGATAATTGCTACGGCATGAAAAAGAGACTGGCATAGAAAAGAAAAAGAGTTCCGTCTTTTCAGGAATGGAATCTCCAAATCATCGACCGATTTCCAAAGAGAAACGAAACATCTCGTGCCGACGCCCGAGCTGGAGACGTGCGTGCCACGACGGAGCATGCGCGTCGCTGGCCAAGGCCGACGGGCCATCGCGGGGCCGGGGGATGGCGGGGGTGGGGGCGACTACCTGCGGCCGCGTCCCGATCCAACCGCCTGGGGGCCGCCGCTTTGTGCGGGCGGTCGCCGATCTCCCACCCCCGCACCCCCGCCCTCGGCCCCTGCGTAATGAACGCGGGCACAATGCGCCTCGCGCTGCCGCCGCATTAATTCCACGCGGCGGCGAGGGGGTTGCCCGGCAGGGAGGGCGTGGAGAGGAGCGAGGGAACGACCAGAGGAAGACAGTGGAAGCAGATTTTGGTAGACGGCGTCACTCTCCGCACGAGGGTCAGCGACTCGGCGCACACGACGGAGAGGAAGCACGGCGGACTCCGGGGCAATAGCGGAACAGCACGCGTATTCCAGGGGCGGCGGCATCTGTAGGCGGAGGCTTGTAATGTCGACACACGGCAACTGGGTTTACTTACGTAAACTCGCTTTTAGTTTATGTTATGTAATTAAACAAGGAAGGGTGACTGCGTTGTCCGCGCGTACACACGCATGCGCAGCGAAATCCTCGCGAGCTTTGTCTCTCGTTCGGAGTACCAACGCCGCCGAAGGAAATGGCCACACGAATACGAGTATAACGGAAACCATTTAGATGACTCGCTGACAGATTTATTGCGGGATCAATGCGATAACATCGCTCAATATCCAGTCCGGCGCAGGGAGAGCTCACTTGAATTGGAAAGCGAAAACACGCCTTTTTTTGTAAATAACTGCAGTTCATAAAGTTCTGAAAATAGAGTGCGGTGTGGTGAAGTGGATGGAGCGTATTGCAACGCAAGAATGATCGCTTCTATTGAAGTCCTGAAGCACTCTACTAAGAGAAACGGGAGATAATGCTCATGGGGTGACACAGCACGCACCATCCGAGCGAAAACACGTTCTTTCGAAAATAACTTTTGTTCATCAAGATCTGAATATAGAGAATCGTCTATACTCGGGTTTGTAAGAGTACACGGGAAAGAAAGCAAGATCCTCTCTACTGTTGTGTAGAAAGACACGTACCATGCGCGACACGGGTGATAATGCATGTCTATGACACATCCAGCACTACCCGCAAAAATACATCTTTTGTAACGGACTATAGTTCACAAAGTTCTGAATAAGAGAGTGCAACCTACGGAAGCTCAGAGTGCTACCTACGGCGATTGCCTGATCGTACAGAAACCAAAATGATCCCTTTTAGCAGTGCGTCGCAACGAACATCCACCGCGCGACACGCCACCAAAGAGCACGGGGCGATAATGCTCGTTGTACGACACCGAACGCACCCCGCGCGGGCTGTGCGCGCATTGGCGGAGCGGGTGGCGAGGGCGGCGGCGGTGTCGTCCAGGTGCGGTGGCTGATCCCCGGCGAGGGCGGCGGCGGACAAAAGCGAGCCCCGGCGCGGCCCGGCGCTACCTGCTCCCGGCGGCGTACAATGTCCCCGGCGCGCGCAGGGGACCGCGAGGGCGAGGGCGGGGGCGAGCACCCTCTGCCCGGCGGGCGCGCGGGCGAGGCGGGCTGCCGGTCGCCAGGGGCAGCCGCGATGCGCGGACACGCCCAAATGACGTCAGCCCGATGATTTACCTGCCGAGCAGCTCCCGCGCAGGTTGTGGAAGCTCAGGGGACGGCGGGCGGGGGAGTGGGGGAGATGCGGAGGTGGAAGACGCGAAGGATCACTGTTCGAATCGTGGCGTAAGAAAGAAAAGGAGGACTATTGGACTGTAAAAATTCACATAGAGTTCACTTGCTGAAATGTTCTTGCTCACTTTGAATCAATTGCGTGAATTAAGAGCTGTGTGTGGTTGTATGGTGTTACCGTTGCCAATGGCCCTAATAGATTTCACTTCGCTTAATAGTTTCAAAATGTAATTGTATGGGGAATTGGCTTTTGTTAGAATATGAACAATTCATTAATACTAATAGAACGGGAGTTTTGCAGATTACACATCACTGAGGGACCCTTTTTTAGCTTTAGTATGATCGTACACGATCTAGAAAGATTCTAAGTTTAGTAACATTCATACGAATTATATTGTCTTGTGATGTTTATATTTACACTTAAATACTAATATAAATTGTTTCTTGGGATCCGGAGAATTACGGACAACGCTGCAGATCGTTAAGAATCATTTCTGTTAGCAATGAGGAGGTTCTTGGAACTCACAGCACAATAACTGACAATCCCTTAAACAATCCTGTCAAGTTAGCACCGAAGTTCAAACTAGCTCTAAAAGCGTAAGAACCAAATTCAGCGCCAAACAGCAGCCTCGTCTATAACTCAGCGCAGGCCAACTCGCTCGCTAACTATCTCGTTGCAAATTGAACGCCTCGCCTCGCCTCGCCGTCTCGTCTCGCGGCCGCCGGTGCGGCGCTGTGCGGCGCTGTGCGGCGTAGCGTGCGCCGGCGGAGGCCAGGCGGCGGGCGCAAGGTCAGGACGCGCGGAGGGCGCCCCGGAGGCGGAACTGCGCTGTTGCTTCCGGCACACACAGTGACGTCCCGCCGCATCCCCCCCCCCCTGCCCTCCGCCCCCACCCCGCGCGCGCGCGCGCCCTCGGCGCCGCCGGCGCCCAACTTCCGCACTTCCAGGGGTAAGTCGATTTCGCGGAGGGTTGTTAAACAGCTCACCTCGAGCGGAGGCGAAGTTGGCGCTCTCAAGATTTACATAGGCGATGAAGGATCGAGGCGCGCAGACGACGGCGGCGGCCGCCGCCACCGCCGCCGCCGCCGCCGCACGAGCGCTGCGTCGCTGTTTATTTGTTGGCGCGCGATGCAAATGAGGCGCGAGCAGAGACCGCACAGGGCGGTAAGTGTGCGTGCGTGGTGTGTGTGTGTGTGTGTGTGTGTGTGTGTGTGCGCGTGAGGAACGGGGAGTTCAGGAAGGCGGGATGGTGCTGATGTATCCGAAGGCAGAATGTGAGGGTGACTGAGATCAACCTAGAATTGGCATTCGAGGAGAAACCGCGTAGGGTGGCGTGTTTGTAGGGTTTCGGAGTTGGTACAGAAAGGCGGTGTGGTGAGGAGCGCAGAAGGGCTTGGAGAGAAGTAGCACGCGAGAGCGACACATTTTCATCCCACGACTGGCCAAAACCGCGACAACTCAAAGGACGCCGACAAGAATTATACAGCGAGAACGACACAGCAACAACAAAGAACGAGCAACACGTGTTATAACAGCCATACGAGACGCGGAAACCACCCAAATACACCCATTATAAATCCCCCCACCCCCCTTAACGCCTGGCGGCCTCCGCTTCTCGCGTCCACTGGCGCAGCGTCGCTCGATAATTGCTCCACCGCGCATTTGCATAATCACGAACGAACGAGCGACAACGCGCCTCCGACAAAAGATCACGCACGGAGACAAGCCCCCACCCTACCCCCCGCCGCCCCCGGAACGCAACGGCCGGCCGCCTATGAGAAGCCGCGCCGCCACCCGAGCTGGCGGCGGCGCCCGCGTCAAAGGGTTGACGTGCGCACAATCGCATTTCCATATCCGCGCGCGGACGATCTGCCCTCGGCAGAGAAATGGCTCTCGTTAGCGCGCGCGTTTATGAAGCGGAAGCGCATTAATTGCGCGCGGAGCCTTCCGCCTGAAAGGACGTCGCAGGCGGAGCCCGAAGAGAGAAGGCGCTGGCGGTGGCGGCGGCGGCGGCGGCGTCCGGGATGCCCTCTTCCTGGGAGCGTCAGCGCGCACGCGAAAAAAAAAAGACAAAAAGAAAAGAAACTAAAGGGCGTGGAGGATGTGCAATCGTGGAGGATCCAGGGAGCGGTGCTTGGTAAATAGCCGTTGACAACTGTACAGTAACGAAATGTAAGTCCGGCTGTGAAAGGAAGAGCTTACGAACGCAACGACTCCAGGAGTTTTTTTTTTAATTCAAAGGTGTGCAGGTATCAGCGAGTGAAAAGAAACTGCGGAGTGTTGGAAAACCTGCCACATATTTACCATAGACTTTCAATAAATAATAAAGAAACGACGCATACTCAGACGTCGCAACGAGTGATGGTACTTGGCAGCGGAGACGAAAGGAAACGCCATCGACAATAGTGGCTCATTATTCTAGCTGGAAAATGTAATTTATTTTGAGTTAATGGTGTTGGCATTGCCGTGAATAAATAAGGGACACCTACGTAGAGATTGTGAGAAGAGGTATAAGTATATTGCAGCGACATAACGAAGCCCTTTGCAATACGTCTTACGACAGCGTTACAAGATAATGATACGCACACGAAGCCTTTAGCCACTCGGATGGGAAGGCCCGTCAGGCCGGGGTCATGCCCCGTTGCCTAGCCGCGGCGTGTGCAGGCGCTGGCGGCCGGCGGTGTTTACAGCGGCGGCACATGTCCCCGCCACGTCGCCGGGAGCGGCAGAGGAGGGGAGGGGAAGGGGAGAGGGGAGGGGAGACACGTCGAGCGGCACCTGCGGCGCGACCGGCGACGTCCCGCAGCGGCGGCCGCAGCGCGCGTTTTGTCTCGACGGCGGGCAGGTACCGCGCGCGCGGCTATTATCCGGAGCGCGAGCAGGGCAGGTGCCCCCTCCCGGAGGGGAAGCGCGGAGGGGCCCGAGGGGCCGCGACCTTCCAACCGTCGCTCCCTCCGCGCGCCCACGCCGCCGGGTGCCCCCGCTCGGGCAGGTGCCGCCCCGCAATCCCTGCTCTCCCCCGCCCGCACCTGCTCGCCCTCGCTCGGGGGAGGAGCGCGAATCCCCCACGCACCCTCGCCTTCTTCCTCCTCCTCCTCTCCCTCCGCCCCCCGCCACACGCGCGCGGGCGCGATCTTTTATCCCGCGCGCTCCGTGAATACGTTACTTCCTCGGGAGGAGGAAGATTCTCACGGTCCGCGCGCGGATGCGACACCTGCGCGACGCCCTGGGCGTGTGGGAGGGGACGCGGGCAGGTGGGGCAAGGGCGAGGACCTGGCAGGTGGGGGCATTGAGAGGCAGCACACGTGGGCATAGACGCTGGGATACGGCGTAACGTACAACAATCGACTGCAATCTCGATTTTCTGCGCATGCGTAAATGAACAAAAGTGATGCGAAAATTGAACTGCGCATGCGCAGAAGATAGTGCTGCCCACTGCTTAACGCTTCGACGTGCAAAACTCCATATTAGCTAGGAGGCGCTTGTCATCTCCTAATATTTCGGTTTTGTTCTCCTCAATGAAGCCTGTGTTGCAGGCTACACTTCAACATTTTCATCTCAAGTCGCACTGTTCGTTTAAAATAGCGGGCTATTAATGAAAAGGGGAAATCCCAGCATTAAAGAAAATATTTCCTTGGATTCCGATAACGTTTGCTCAAGAATCAGACGCGTCTGACGCACTAGACGCGAGTTTACGACCTCGCGAAGCAAATAATTTATTTGTCAGAAAGATAGACGTAGAGGATTTGTTATCCATGCCTCTAATGGGAAACAATGTACGGCAGTGATTCTGCCTTGCCCGGTCTGCTTCGTGACCCGCTCGAGAAATCTTTCACCACAACGAGCCAGTGGAAAGTTCGCGGTTTGATATATGAGTGAATCTGTGGCTCTCATTCGTCACTCCTACGTTTAGTAACGGAAAAAGACGACGCGATACCGTTTACGACGATATTAAAAAGTTAATTGAGTGTCTACATTTAATAGAAATATGAAGCACCGCTACACTAAGAGAGGGTTACGAGTGACCCAACTGGTTCCTCGCGAACGGCACGTCGTTATTCTCCGCACAAGATGGATTGGAGAAACGCTATATCGGACACGGTTTCTCATGCACAACTACCGCGAGACAAGCGGACGAAGCCGATCCTTGGAAAAAGACATCTCGCGATTAGCGTAAAAAGGAGACCGAACATAAAAAGCAGATTACGCGCGGAGAGCTGACGAGCCGTCAGACGAGTGGAAGTCCTCTGCAACGGGGAAACGCGAGAGACCAGCAACGAGGATAAGATTTTGCGGGCTCGTTTAGAATGTGATGATCGGGCTTTCAGTCGGAATAGCGGTGATGTTCATCTGCCCGCAGGCGGATCGTGAAGAGGAACTGAGGATGTCGTCTCTGGATGTGTGCGTGTAGGGGACCCAAGACAAGACGTCCTAGTCTCTGAAAAAAGTCATCTCGCGATTAGCGTAAACAGGAGAGGGAACGTAACAAGAGATTACATGCGGAGAGTTGACGAGCCGTCAGGCGGGTGGGGAAACGGCGTGTGACGAGCAAGCAGGGTAACATTTCGCGGGCTGGTTTAAAATGTGATGATCGAGCTTTCAGCCGGAGTAGCGGTGCTGTTCGTCTGTCTAAAGACGGATCGGGGAGAGGAACTAAGGATCTCGTCTCCTGCACGCATGTAGAGGGCGCAAGACCGAGGTCCCGGGTACCGTTAGCGCGAATACGTAATCGCAGGCGGCGAGGGTGCGGGCGGCGGCGGCGGCGGCAGAGCGACGCGTAAGGCCGCCCACCTGCGCCTCCCGCCTGAGCTTCCGCCTCCGTTCGCTCGCGGCCATCGCCGCCGCCGCCGCCGCCGCCGCCGCCGCCGCCGCCGCCGCTCGCCGGCCCTGAGCCCGCATCCGCGTTCTTCGCGCCGCTCATCAGCAGATGCCGCCGCCGCCACTGCCGCCTCTTTTTCGCAAGTCGCGCAAGGGATTTCTTGCCAAGTGTTCGCTACCTTGATAAACCCATCATTAATGTTTGAGAATGTATCTATGTGACCCGTCACCCGTGTTTCGATGTTCTAATTCATACTGTATACATGCTCATGTTTGCTCTAGTAATTCTAAATATCTTCGTCATTTCACATGTGCTCTACTCATCCCAGTGGTGAAATATAATTAATAAACTTCTAAATTGTAAACAGTGAAAACGTCCCAGTGAAACATTTTGATACCGCACCTCCGTCCGGGTACACATACTTCTTGCAAACCCTCATACAATGAATTCTTTTATTCACCCCGAACCCATACCTCAAGTAATGTATTCCGCGCCATAATACTCATCATTTAGATTATTTGGTGGTTGGGTGCATCTACTTCTACCTTGCCTCTCGGATCTTTTCAAAATATTAATCTTCCATTCACCAGTAAAATACTCGCTTCCCCCCGCCCCTACTTCCGCGGTTGCGTGCGCATTCCGTCATCAGTCAAGTCAACGCCTCAAAGACCCCTCGCACAACCGCACGCAGCAGCATTATAAGTCTCATTAAATCGGCAGAAATATACTTAACTAGGATCAAGGGTCAATGCGAAGTCATTTAAATAATGTTCTGGGAAACACGTATATTCGAATATAAATGCGCAGTGAAGCAATGCAGTCAACGATTTTCGAGCGTAAAAAATTACAACAGACTTTAAAAACTCTGCGCTAGAACTTCGTGATAAAACACGTAAAATTGCCGCTTTATCAGGACTAGCATAACCATTCACTTAATGGCTGTGACCAAATAAAACAGAACATATCAGTAGTCGATACTTCGGAAGGCCAGACGGCACGACTAACTAGTTTTAGAATTTGATATCTTTCAGGAAATAACTTCCTTTCCGCTAGTCACCAGTCGCTCTAGATAGGTAGAAGGTAAGTATTATCATTGCGCAAAAATGGGTTAAAGGTATCGTGTTTACTAGCAGAGAAGCCCCTGTAGCGCTTTACTTGCTCAGCTGAAAGCTCTTTCTGACGCTGAAAACTAAGGAAGAAATTCTAAAATTGAGAGAGAAATCTAAAATTAAGAGAAAAAAGCATGCAATGAAACAAGGGTCAGAGGAATGAAATTCTCAGTGATGACTCGTCACATCTAAATAGTTCTATTCCTAAGAGAAAATAAACAAGAATTTGATTATAGATAGAAACGAAGTAAGGTCCATTGTAGATTGACGAGGAATATAACATAAAAAGCAATCGCACCCCGTCAGCAGCCTCGAAAGTAGTATTAATTCTGTCGCCCTCCAGAGAGTGCCAGGCAGGCAGACAGGCGGGCAGCAGTGAGGCAGAGAGGAGATCAAACGCGGGCATGGCAACCCACATGACGTCACTCGCAGTCCGCCCTGCGGCGCGGCGCGGGCGGGGGTGCAGCGGGGCGGAAGCGGCGTGCCTGGGCTGTGTCGGGCGGTGGCTCATCCCCCGGAACTGACGCGCCGCGGAGGGTGGGGAGCGCGGAGCGGCCGCAGCCGCTGCTAATCCTCTTTAGTCATCTGCATGGCCCCCGCTGACTCACGGCGCCAGCATTTTCATTACGCCGCGCTGGCACGCGGGCGGGCGGGCGGGCAGGGTGCGCGAGCGACGAGGGCGGGCGGAAGCGGGGAGGGTAGGAGGATGCAGGGCGGGCGGGAAGGTAGAGGAAGGGCGCCGAGAGGGCGCAGTGGGCGGAGTAAATGGCCAGCACGGCGGCGGCGGCGGGGGGGGGGGAGAGTGGGCGGAGACATAAATGGCATGGGCGGCGAGGGTGGCAGGGTGGGTTCACGGAGCCGCTTACCGCAGGAGGGCGGCGATCGTGTACACTGCAGCCGTTCTCGGAGGGGTTGGCGCCCACTCAGGAGAAGCTGGACCAGACCGACCCGCGCACGGTATACTGCACCTCGAAACTACCCGTGACGCTGCCCCACTCGGCCACATACGCTTTCGGAATATTCCATTGACATCGATGATTCGCCTTGATGACGCGCACATGTTCCTTACGCGCTCTGCGGGTAATGCGTGCGTATCTGATGTAGCAGGTATGTCTCGGCTATCTCAGCTGCAGGGATACAGAGGTGAGTGATGACGAAGGATGTCGGATGACGTGCGGAAAGGGAAGTACAGCCGATAACAAAATGGGCTCCAAAGAAAGGTAGCGCCGAAACCGAACCCGAGGGAAACCAGCTATTCTACCGGTTGAAACTTGCTAGCGTGAAACGTGCTACTGTTGATGATTCTATTTAGGTTAACAGAAAGACTTCTCTGTGCCACCCATTATAACTCACCTGTCAAATTCTGGGTTGGATCCCCTACAGCATGGTCTATTAGCTACGTCCTCAAACATTCATTTCCATGTAGATGTTCCAGATGGAGTTGTACTGCACCATTTTCATAGTTTCTCATCAGATAGATCCAAGCAAACCAAAACCTGATAAACCCAAGAAATTTGAGAGACAAATTTTAATTCGAAAATGTTATCAAACTGTTCTCCTTCATATTTAAAGGATTCGGAAAGGATTTTTTGAAAAAAATCTCGAGACCTCTGAAAATGTTTGTTGCAAATAATTTGCTATAAAATGACCCACAACTTTCAAACGATATATTTGCGAACTCAAGGTACTTGTTGAGGTGCATAAAACAGACCCGGAAGTGTGACGCCTCGCACGAAATCACGTGCGTGTGCGCTGCCGCGCTGGCGCTCAAGCCTGATGCGTAACGCAGGCATCACGTTACCAGAATGGAGTATCGTGTCCTCTTACAGTCGTACATTCTACAATCATGTTCTTGAATTTGGGTGTGAAGTTTCAAGTTATTTGTAATAAATGATTCAACTCAAAATATGTCTCCAGAAAACAATAGTTCAGCAAACGAAACAATGGCACGTAAATAATGTTTATTATGTAACAATTCTAGTTGTCCTGAATGGAGCATTTTCAAACTCACGTCAGAGGAACACAGTTTACTTGCATAATGTTTATTTTGATATTAGCAATCTGCGAATTCTTGCAATAATCTTTGGATTCGAAATACAAACACATATATTATATCGTTTGAAATGCTCACTTCTGACACCGAAGATAAATTTAAAAGCTTATCGGCAAATTTGAACGTATCGACTTCAAAAATTTCGTGAGTGGACAGTGACGCAAAAGGAAGAAGCCGTGGATTGCTTGTCGGTCGCCGTGGGCGGAGCATTTCCCGAAGGCTGCTTCGATAAGTTTCCAAGGCCGGAGGCGATCGGGAAGGAGGAAAACGACGCTCTTTCCGGCTGACGACGTTGAAAAGTTTCAACATCGCGTTGCTTACGTCTTCCGAGCAAGCATTTGTAAACGTTGCTCGCTTTCAACGCCTACGCCTTCATGTGAACATGGTAACCAAATCATATCGTGTTGGGTAACGACATTGCAACCTAGAAGGCTTCCAAACACACTCGGATTTCAGTGGGCATTTACGACAATACTTACTTACTGTATACTGTTACTTCATGTATATAATAGACAGTATAGACACTCTTATTTCTTTCATGGAAAAAACGAAATTTGGGACGATTTCTACATTGAATTCCCTTTGGAAGGAAAACGGGTAATTACAAATACGCGTATAATGTCGGAAATATTTAGTCTTCGTGACCAATGCATCTGCCACGGCGACACGTAGGCCCCAACTGCTCCCAAAACGAAACGCGAGCAGCGCCCATGGCGCCCAACGAACGCGGATACCGCTCCCGCGTCTTCCGTCAACACGAGCCCGCGCTCGGCGCGCTATTTTCGCGTATTTGCTTGCGTCGCCGCTGCCGCCTCCACCCGCGCCCGCCCCGCCCCGTCCGCGTTGTAGTGCAGCCGGGGCGGGGCGGTAGTGTCTCCCGGCCCGCGGCGCCACAGCACCCACCTCCCCGCCCCGGCCCGCCCCGCGCCCCACCACGGGCGAGACGACGACGGCGGCGGGGCGCGGCGGCTCGGGCTATTTCCAGCGCCGGCTGACCTGCATTTTCGCTTTCGGACGCCGCCGTCCCCGCGGCGCCCGACGATAAGAGCCGGCCGCGCGGCGGGGGGGCCGCGGCGGAGGGGGATTTCTCTCCCCCACTCCGCTCGCGCTTCCTTCCGGCGCCGCCGCCGCCGCCGGCGTGCGCTGCCGGGAGTCGACGTCGAGACGCTTACGTAAGGCTCCGGCGGCCTGGTTCTTTTCTTCCTTTCCGCGATCCAGCCCACGGCACAGAGTGAACCGCGATCCAGCCACGGCACCAGTGTCGGCTGGCACTAAGCACGCATGATTGCTAGACCTTCCGATTGTCACTCTTGTGATAAGCGATATGCAAAGCTCTCGTGATTGAAGTGCAATTTGCATCAAAACATTCTGCGCCCCAATATACGAAACTAGACGATGCTGCTCTACATCAAATCAACTAAACACTGTTACAAAATCCACTCTGACCAATTACAATGAAGTAGGCAAACAAACTACTCCCTACAATGAACTAGGCAAACGTGAATGTAAATTATTGTATACAATTGTAACAAGTAGTTATATTGCAAACATACCAAAAAAATGGGCATCGATACAAATCGCAATAATTTGGGGGAAATGTTAACTAGTAGAAACGTGTGCAGACAAACATAATACTAAAAAAAAATATACATCGTTGCAAAACGGAATAATTTAAAGGAAATGTTAACGTAGTAGAGACGTGCGCAGGCAACATGCGACCGCGTCGTTCGCCGGGGCGGCGGTGAAGAGCGGCAGCCTCGTGGCTCAGCCCGCCCGCGGCGCGCGCCCCCAGAGGGAGGCAGAGGCGGCGAGGGTGGCAGCGAGGCGGCGGTGACGCAGCCTCCCCCGAACCGGAAGCAACGGGGCTGGCGGCGACGGCGGCGGCGGGGGCGGGCGGACCCGGCAGCGACCCAAACGGCGGCAGCGTCGGCGGCGGCGGCGACTGCTCGAAATTAGGTCGAAGTTCCCACAACGAGCAGGCGGAAGGCACGAGAGAGCGTTACATAAGCGTCGCGGCGCCGGCTGCGCCTGCGGAGGCGGCCTCGATCGTCAAGCGTCGCGACGCCGCTGCCGCTGCGACGCCGCCCGCGTAAGGCGCTGCGACGGCGGCGGCGGCGGCGTCTGTCGCGCCGCGTTGACATTTTTAACGCATTGTTCTCCCCCGTCGCGGGGAAGCAAACAAATCCGGCGCGGAGCGGTGCGGAGCGGAGAGGAGAAGGACGCGGAGGAGAGGAGAGGAGAGGCGTAGCGCGTGCGCCGTGGCTGGGTGGCGGGCGGCGGCTGTCTTCCTGGAAGGCGCCTCGAGCTGCGAGCTGCCAGCCGCAGGCGCAGGAACTGCCTGTTCCGCGGAGCGCCGCACGCGGAGATGACATGGCGCGCCCTGGCATGCGAGGGCCCAGGAGGGGAAGCGGAAGGCGGCGCACTGGGCACGGGGTGTCATCCTTCCAGCCAGCGTGGCAGAGCGCGAACTGGACGTGATAAACGTGCACGTTTCGCGAGTACTTAAACGACGCTTACTAATCTATATTAGTATTTTCCAATGCGATAAACACTATGCAGCTTCAGGACGTGTGGGACGTGTCTAGTTTTCCTTAGACATCAAGGACGTCTGGGCAGATAAAAAAAACAACAAAAACATCTGCGTTAATTTCCAAATGCGCGCAGAAATTGTAGAAAACTGCGCACTCTTCGGCTGTGTTTCATTAAGGAACAATCAACCTTTTTATGTTCATGGTGCATAAAAAACTGTGCCACTGGGTAAACTTATATAATGTACTATGTTATTGCAATGACGTGAAGACGGTTTTTCAAAAAAATAATTATTGCAGTGTTATATAAGAGTATCTTTTATTATATTGATCGGCGTGGGTGATACATTTTCGTAAACCATTTTGTGTGCTTTTATTGAGCAACATTTTTCCTGCTCCATGCCATAGTATATTACACAACTGAAAAGTCTTCGCATGTATCGTACTATTGAATGCCCTATTATCACATTCCTATAATCTTCCCACATATGTCATAATGCAATGAATTTCTCCAATAGTCTTGTAGTTTTGTCCAGGGACTGACTCACGCTGCTAGACTGACTAAAAGTGCGCGGAAAGTTATCGCGGAACATACCGGAAACGTTTTTCCAATTTATCAACATCAACGCCTTAATCGCAACAAGCGCGAGAATAAATTGTTTGAAATCAGGGTGCCTTCAGGCCCGGAATCGGGAATCCCATTTCCACGCTTGGCAAAATAAGCAGCGGCTATTTCGTAACGTGGCCGCCCTACTTCGGGGAGAAGCGCGGGGCTGTTCCTACCTGATTAGGCGAGACGCGTCTGATTCTCGGCGCTCGCGTTCGCGCTCCCCCCCCCGCCCCCCTCGATTGCGGCCCCCCACCCACACGCCCGCCCGTTTGCGTGCTTGCTCCAGCCCGCCGCCCACCAGTCCGCCCCTCTTGTTCGTGAGATCGCTGGCCCCCTCGCGCCACACAACTCTGTACCCTCAGTCCCCACGACTCTACCCGGCTGTCCCCTCGCCCGCCAACACCCTCAACCACCCGCCCGTGCAACCCACCACCTCCCCGAACACCCGCCCCTCTGTTCTCTCGCCTGCTCGTTCCATCGCAAAGACCCTGCCCGTCTGCGTCCTCAACCCCCTCCCCTAATCCACTGCCACTCGCCAACGCATCCACCAGCACGCTGCTGCCTCCTAGACCGCCCACTCGCCCTCATCTCCTCGCCCATCCCCATCTGTCTCCTCACCACAGAGTCCCCCCAACCAGCCGCCAACGCATCCACCAGCACGCTCGCCTCCCGCCGTCCCCTCACCCGCCCGCGGCGCGCGGCCTCTTCCGCGGCGGCGGCGGAGGCGGCGGTGGGGCGGTGGGTGCTGGCGCGGCGTCAAGGCGCGCTTTTAGGCCTGCGTCCAGCGGCGGAAGAATGCTCCCCCCGCCTCGCCCTGCCCCGCGAGGAGAGCGGGGCTGGGCGGTCGGGCGGGTGGCGGGGTGGCGAGGGCGGGGCGAGGCCGTCCGGGCGCAGACGGAAGCGTCGCGGCGCCAACGGCGAACGCGCCGAGGAATAATACGACTGTTCTCTCATTTGGGGAGCGCAGTGGCACGC
Organism: Acheta domesticus; assembly: GCA_031308135.1. NCBI lineage: Eukaryota > Metazoa > Arthropoda > Insecta > Orthoptera > Gryllidae > Acheta > Acheta domesticus. The sequence continues at coordinate 166,112,402 of JAHLJT010002406.1, read as the reverse complement.
AGGAGGGAAACCACTTGGCGCGAAAGTGTCTTCGCCAATGGTTTCGCATGTTCAGAGCAAGCGATTATTTTAACATAAAAAAATCCAACGATGCAATAAAATATAATACAAACACAATAGTTTTTATAAGTAAGAAAAATGGGGTAAACAATTCCAGCGTGAACAACGACAAACTTACGTAAGCCGATAATAATTTAAATAATAAAATACTTTCTTACACGAGTGTTAAGTTAGAAAACAATCTTATCCGAAATGGCCAATGCAAACAGTATATTCTCAAGAAAAGTTTATAACTTTTTACGAAAAGGAAATTGTAACAATATCCTTCCCCTTACAAATTACTCTAGTATCATTCTATGGAAGTAAAATTAAAATCGCTTATATTATGAAGATGAAATTCAGACTACACGATGGGAAGAATACTATTGTTATTATCATTTGTATCCGCAACACACAATAAAAAACGTCAACCGTCTTAAGATGGAACAGTATTCACCGTCAATCGCGGGACCGCTACTTCTCGAAGGCAAAGTCGCGAAAACAACAAAAAACAAAACAAAAAACCATGGCAACAACAATAAAATATCCAACAACAAGCCTTCGAGAAGGCTTAACGCAGCGGCGTTCAGAGCGCGCGCTCGCGTCTGTGTGAGTGTGAACGTGTGCGTATGTATATGTGTCGGCGTCGTCGGGATCATGGTCTTCCTGAAATGAGCCGACCAATGAGGAGCGAGTCCCGGCTATTTCCTGGTGCCCCGCGCCGCTCCCGGCCCCGCGCAGCTCGTCGCCGCGCCGCTGCTGCCGCTGCTTCCCCCGCCCGCTCCCGAGCCGCGGCGAAAGAGGCGGCTGCGAGCCGCAGCGAGATCTCGAAGCGGCGGCGGCGGCGCCGTGCGCGAGCGAGAGGTCGACCGCGAGAGATCGCAGACGGCGCGGCGCCGCGGGAAAATCGACGCGGCGGAGTTGACGGCGCCGAGCCGCCGAGCAGAAACATTCAGCATCTGGATTGTTTTCCAAAATTAATTCTCACAGCCGAACGCTTCACGTATAAAGATGTGTAAATTATATTTATTAATAGATAAAATGTATGAGTGAATTATGACAGTTCCTTTATTGCTCTACGAATACGCTTAAGATTTTTCCATCCAAAATCTTATTTTAACCGAAGAAAGGAATATTTGACAATTACAGAAAAGAAAATACATTTATACACACGAATAACCTTATGGGATATATTACATAGTTCTCATCAACAATCACATCAAAGAAACCTACAAACAGAACTGTATTCTGTACTTGTAGACTCTTTCACAATCATCCAGGAAACAACTTTTCCTCATCACGTGCTTGTATCTAAGCGGAATCTATAATAAAAGTTATTTCTTATACGGCGATTTTTCCATAGCTGCCTCTCAAGGCCCGTCTTCAGGATGGAATACATCACGGCATTTCGCGTCTTTCTCAGCTGTGCCGCTAGATGTCGCACGATCAAGCCGTGCTTGATACGGTCTCGATCATGCGGCACCTAGCGGCACGCCTGAGAAAGACGCGAAATGACGAGATATATACCATCGTGAAGACGGGCCTTGAGAGGCCGCTGTGGAAAAATCGCAGTGTAGATGCGCACTTTGAGGGAGTAGGCTGACCCAGCGCGGCGTCGCGCGCCAGCGGGCGAGAGCTCGAGCGGCGATTCCCGGGTGGAAGTGGGCGTTTCCGCACGGCGGCGGCGGCGACGGCCGCCGGGGGCCCGTGGAGCGTCACAGCGCGTCGCCCGCGTCGCGTCGTTTTCCTAGTGCCTTCTCCAACGCCCACCCGCCCGCCCGCCCGTTCGCTCGCACGCACGCACTGTGGCGGTCTCCCCGGGGAGGTGAACGCCCCTGGCGACAGCGGCGGCGGCGGCGGCCGTCGTGCGGCCAAACAGCGCCATCGATCGCCCGCCCACGCTCGACTCCCGCCGCCCCGCTCCGCGCCCGACGACGCCGAAGGGCGGGCGAGACGGCGCGCGGTCCGTCGCCGGACACCGAAAGCAAAACCAGCGCACTTTTCTTTCATGCGGACCCCACACAGCCAAACGCACCTTGCGAGCCAAGTTTGCGATCGCTGTCTGTAGCAGGCGCATTGTTTCTATAACCTGCTTCATTGAAGGAACAATGTATCGGCGACAGATATAAAACTGCATACGTGTGGCTTTGAAGCTGTATGGCGCTCTAATACGAAGCTTTAAATATTGACAAAACATTCGTACCACATTCTTCTTTTTAACGTTAATTTACTTATTTTAATTTGTAGTTTTTTACTTTAATTTACTTATTTTTTTATTAAATTATATAATTACTAAGTTATTAGCTGTTAACCCACACTTCAACATCGACCCTGGCGGCGCTAAGTGCGAACTAAGTCCTCAGCTGAAAGTAGTAACAAACTTTGAAAAAGAAATAGCGTGAATATAAGGAACAAGAGAGTGCTTGAACAACATTCATGGGAACAGAAAGTGACAAATCTGTCAACGAATGTAACTCCGTACGAATTCATACATTAATTCAGGATTGCAGAGCGAATTAGGATGAAACTCCAATGAAACTAAGCTCCATAAAAATGAGCACAGTGCAAGGAAACATGTAGCTCCTTCACCGAACCGTGAGTGGACTAAATAAAAGGACTTCCATACACTGGATGCCTTACGTGAGGAATTTTCACAGAACAAACACTCTTTAGTCCATTTCTTGACGAACTGGGAACTCAAAATCCTGCCACTAGATTCGACGACCCGCATATCCCCACAGTCCCGGAGAATCCCGACGTTGATATCACCGCGACGGGCCGCATTACCGGTCAGAGTGGGCGGGATTTCCGCAGCGGGCTGGGAAAAAGGATGGAGCACGCGTCAGAGGGCGTCTGCTGGAAAACCCGCTCGGGGAACATCCTCCTCCCGCACTTGGGAGGTACGCGTGCAACATTGCCAATGAAACATCAAACCAAAACCATCAATGCTGTTTAAAATCGATTAGGATTAGTAACCACTGAAGTTCACGTGAGGAGGGATTTAATTTAAGTGTTCTCGTTTGTTAATTTTTATTGAGATTAAACTGACAAAACAAAGTCAAAAAATCATCAGGGCAATTAACCAAACATGTACTCTCTGACTCGATAATTAAAAAATTGTAGAGGCTTCTTTATTGAAGAAAACTTAATTTTTTTAATTTATTTATCAACCTTAGTCACTTTGGTCTGAACTATAATCAATTTATGGTTAGCGAAAATTATTATAGAATTTTTTGTTCAATTTTAAAAATATCTACCACATAAAAACATCGAGCGCAAAACATCGCTATTAAAAAAACTTCGGCTTCAAAAACTCGATGTTCAATTCATCGATGACTTTATACAAACTTCGACATCGATGTCGCATCCCTACTTGGAGGAGGCGCTGACAGCTGCCGCCCAAGAGGCGTCGACAGTGAATGGACCCCGGAGCTGCTCCTGACCAGGCCGGCCACTCGCTCTGCAGGTGCGGACTTGGCCACTACCGTGTCTTAACAAATAGCGCAATGCCTACTAGGTGAACAAAACTACCGAAAAGTAACGAAACTGCCCAAGAAAGTTTATTAAAATACCAATTTCCTGCGTTAATAATTCCGCAGCACAGTAGAAACTTCACAAACTAGAAACGGTTGTGTTTTCGTTCCTACTGGGTCGTACACAGAAATTATTTTGTCTGACTGAGGTTTCTTTTTAAAGAGATCCCTGAGAAACAAATACCACAATTTTGAGTTTTTCGAGTTGGGGTACTTTCGCACTATTCGTAATAGACTTTTTTTGCCCTCCATTGATTTACATATCATACATTGAATCCAAACGAATAGAACCTCAAAAACTGCATTTGTGTTTGTAAACTGATAAACTGCACCATTAACCCTTTCATTTGTGAAATATCAACTAGAGGGGGAACAAAAAGTATTTACAAGAAAATTGCACATTGTTAGTCTCGCACTTATTCTGCGAGTGCAATTTTGAACGGCCTTTGTGGCGTGCAACCCTACGCCAATCTCATGTTGCCTCTCCCCCAGCCGGCACCTGCCGCGTAAAAATCACAGCCCCTCCGATCCTCGCGCCGCGACAAGTGTCCCAAGGGACGCGCACCCCTCGGCATGGGGGACGGCGGGGGACAGGGGGTGGGGCTTCCTAGAGGGGGCTAATCGCGGCCGGAACGAGCTCCCTCCAGCCCCCCCGCCTCGGATACAAAGAATAATTACGGACGCCGCGGCGCCTGAATAGTTCATTACAATACGTCTGGCGGCGGGAGGCGTGGCCGGGCGGGGCGGGGCGAAAGACGAGATCGCCCGCAGTGGCAGCAGCCGCGCCATCTGCGGGCCGTGGTCGTCGTCAAAGAAAGTCGCCGTATTTGCATATCCGATCCGCCGTCGATTCGCTTCCTCGAGCGCGGACGGATTACGAGATTAAGCCCCGCGGGCGGCGCGGGGCGGGGCGGGGCGGGGAGGGCGGGGCGGGGCGGCGGCAGGCAGCTGCGCGCGGCGCCTCGCAAGGGGAGGAGGCTGCAACACGAGCGCCCACGAGGGGAGTGGGCGTCTAACAATAAGAGTACAGGCTAGTTTTGCTGAGATAAATGAGGTGTGGGTTTACTGTGCAGTAATATTTCAACGTTAATACGGAACGTTGTTCTGAAAGCATTTTACGTATTTTGCTCTAGAATGGGAAATAATTTCGGAAGGGGTGGGTACATGTAAACAAAACTCGTGAGAAGTTTACATTGTAGTGAGGTTTGATACAGAAGTTCTTTACTAACAAAGAATTGGGGCAGAGTACCAATAAATGTTTTCTCCACGAACTTCAGATTAACTTTCCATTTCTTCTGGAGTTTCTCTACGCCACTCTATTATTTATTCCATCCCTTCTACTTCTGAGTGCATAATGCACTCACATAGCGTTCAGACTGGCATTAATTAGAGAAAACAATAACAATTAATCAAGATTATGCTAAAACTCGTCAGATGCATTCACAATTATCTGCAGAACAAAACCTACAACTCAAAACGGGGCTACCTCCGACGCGTCGCGACGTTTGAAAGTCAATATCTACCCGTCACGTACCGCAAACTAGTATATTCAACAGATCTGATGCATATGCAGGCGAACCTCCCCGACGGATCGCCGAATGCCTCGCGTGGTGGTGGTGGCGCTTCGCGGAAGCGGCCGCCCCCGGCCGCGAGAACGCCGCGGGGCGCAGTGCGAGCGCGCGGGGGCGGCGTCGCCAGAAAAGTCGGCGACGGCGGCGGTGGCGGCGGAAGCGCCCACGGCGCCGGCGCGGGGCCCGCCCTCCCCACCCCGCCACGCCCCCCGCCCCCTCGCGCCACAAAGGATATTTTTACGAAGTGGCGAAAATAAAACCCCGGGCCTCCGCCGCGGAAGAACGTGACCGGCAGGGAACTCGAAACAGAGGCGGCTGACCTTTAATTGGACGCTATCACTTCCTCCTCTCTCGCGCCGAGAGGGCTCGGGTGGCGAGGGGGGCGGCGAGGGGCGGGCCCGGAGCACGTGCCGCCGCGGCCGAAGGTTGTCGCTGCGCTGGGGGGCGCCGTGCCGTGGGCGACAACCTGCTGGTGACGGGCGCGCGACACCAGCGGGGAGACGGACGACGACTCGCTCGCGCCAGTGATTGTTCGGCGAAATGTCAAAGTGTGGGGTGGAGATGTCGTGACGAGTTGGAAGGCGTGTCATGTTTCATCCCGTAGTCCCATTGTGTAGGCATGCCTTCGAGTGGAGGGTATGTCGTGGCAGGGGCATCGACAACGGGTGACATCGTGACGTTGCGGACTCACGGCGCGTGTAAAGGATGAGCGTTGGCATTTACCTTGTGGAATCCTGGTGGAGAATGAAGAATATCCAAAAGCGACAGAAATTTCCTGGGAAGACTGGAACACACACAGGCGCTCACGGCGTGTCCTGACGTTCACTGTTCGCAAGCACCAACACAGTCACTCACGACGAAGAGGTTCACAAAACGAACGCGCACACACCCGAGCAGAAAAAAAATCCACGAACGACTAGGAAGACGACGAAGGCGTCGGTCCTGAAGGGGAGGAGAGAGAGACACACTTGTCCGCACGCTGTCTGCTGCTGTGGCAGCGGGAAGCGGTCAGCCCGGGAGCGGACGCATCTTCGCACAGATGGGCAAGAGCACTCGCGAGAGAGACACAGACAGCGGCACGCGCGGGGCGCGGAGGCGCGTGGCGGGGCGGAGCGTGGGTGGCGGCGAGCGAACGGCCGTGGAGAGCGCGCACTGCGTCGCCTGCGCTGCGTCCCGCCTGGCGTCCGCGTCGCGAATGTGCGAAGCAGCGGCGGCGCCCCGGCGCGCGCCGACAACAGCTGAGCCGCGCCGCCGCTCTCCGCCGGCCCGCAGCGCTGGCGTCGCCGGCCTCCCCCCTCCAGCGCCCCCGCTCCCCGCCGCGCCGCGCCGCCCCCCCGCTGGCGGATATCCGCCTGCGCCGCCCGCGCCGCTCGCCCCGCCGCGGCCCCAGGCACCGCCGCGCTCTCGCTCGCGCGCGCCCGCCCGCCCCGCCCCGCGCCCGCCGCCACGCCGCCACTCAAAGCAGGAAGCTACGCTCCTTTATAATAGCGAGCGTACAGTCCTCCATGGAAGCAATTACCACGCAGTTTAGCGCCCGGATCGATACAGCGGGTGGGCGCCGTGCGCGCGCGGACTGTACCTCGGAAGTGTGCTCGGGGCTATTTATGAAGATGACGCGTATATCACATGGAGCGCGGGCCGAGAGGATATCCTATTATTATACATACCCCCCGAAGCCTCCGCCGCCGCGTCGTCGCCGAGAGCGGGCGGCCGGAGCGCTGCGTCCGTAATCCGCGCATATGGACCCACACGGCGATGGCGCCGGCGGTGGCTAGGGCAGGGGCGGGGCGGGACGGGGCGGGGCGGGATGCGGGCGAGGAGGGGCCGGCGGTTACATGAACACCCTCGCGCGCAGACCCCCCTCCGCTCGCAACGTCTCAGCCCCCCTGCGACGGGAGCGGCGGCGGGGGCGGGGGCGGGGCCGGCGGAGGCAAAACTTTTCCGCGCGGACAGGTTTCAAAATTTGAGCCAGCGCGGCGCCGCGCTGCGACGGGGTGCGAGGGCGGCGGCGGCGGCAGCGGCGGGAGCGTGGGGGGCGGCGGCGGGGGCGCGGGCGCGGGCGCGCGCGAACGCCCATCTGGGCTTACGAAAGGGATCTTCGAGTGAAAGTTCCGCGCTGCTATCCCGCGGGCGGGCGGCTGCGGTGTCGACACGCGCGCTCGCGGCGGCGGAGGCGGCAGCGAAGTCGGCGGCGCTCGCGCGAAAAAGAAAAAAAAAAAAAGAAGGCGCCGCGCGCGGGGCGGCCCCGTTGCAACAATGGGGACATAAAGCCACCTGATGCGCGATGCTGTGCGCCGCGGAGGGGCGGCTGGGTGGGGTGGTGTGGGGAGGGTGGGGGCGAGGGAGAGGCGGCGGCGCGCGGGTCTCGCGAGTGCGAGCGCTATGGGTGGGAAATCGCGGCGAAACTCCACGCGAAACGGTGGACGCGCCTGATGCTATCTTGTCAACGACGCGTGTCGCTGGTAAAATCGACACGAATTAAATTAAGCGTGCTCAGTAATGGAATGGTGAGCGCTTTAATGAAAGAACAAGATCGTCTTTATGCCGCCTTTTAACCACCTGCTACGGGTCTACTCTTTTGTACTGATTCTATTCTTTTTTCCTCTTGATGGTTATATGAAACGAGCTATTGGCATTTGATTTGAAATGGACGGTAAGAATTTCTTTGGAAGAAATATAATATTTTTTCTTTAGACATCTTTCTTTTAGTAGCAGATTCAGAAACAAGCGAACATGAGAGTGACGTACTGGTTTAGTGGACTGTAAATGCAACACGATGAACAAATTTTTTAAGTATAAGGCAAACTACAAAGGTAAAGGAAACAAGAGGTTAAGGAAAACTACACTTTCTATTTAATTTGTTACTACATTTTTATTAATTCATTATATGTATAACAACAATTGCATTCATTTATTGGTCATTGTCATTTATTTCATGAGCAGGAAGAGGAAAGAGCAACGGATGACTCATATCACTCCATGCAAAAATGCACACTTTTCTGAAATATTGTGCTAGATTGTTTAGTCAATATGCTAAGTCAGTATGCACTTGAATATTTCATTATAGACATTTACATATTCATTGGTTTGTGAACACATTTACATTAGGCCTCTTGACATTCGTCCACTCCACTTACAACTAAGTTTCTGGAACTTCCCGCACGTTGACACGAACCGTAATGAAACAAATCTATTTACGATTGGTTGTTAGGAACCATAAATTCTGCCGCTTCCGCATCTCGTCGGGCGAAGCGAAAGAGCGGCGAGGGCGCGCAGGAACTTCTCTCGTGAGCGCGAGAACCGATCGTGGGTCGCCACAGGCGGCAGAAGACGACATATTTTCTCCCTTTCCATTCTCTTCTCCTCTTCCTTTATTTTATTGTTCTCTTTCATTTTCTTCTTCTTCTTCTTCTTCTTCTTCTTCTTCTCCTCCGTTGTTTCTTCTTCTTCTTCTCCGTTGTTTCTTCTTCTTCCTCTTTTCCTTCATTTCTTCTTCTACATCTGTAAGTCATTCCTTGAGCTAGTTGACTATTATGGTCTCAACCAAAGAATAAATAGATGGTATTAATAACGATGGAATGGATTGTGTTGGAGTAATAGTGAAATGAAAAGCAGGGCAAACGAGATTTCCGAAAAAGCAAACCCGGCTGCACCACCACAAACTCCACATGGATTGTCCGGGATTAAAATCCTGTACTTCGGAGGGGGAAAGTAACGTGCTGACAACTAACGCCGCCCCCGGAAAAAGGGATAACCCGTGGGCGGGCGGTTGAGACCGCGCGGACGGGCGTTGGGCGGTTGCGTGGGCGTGCGGTCGAGCAGATGGAGGAGTGGTTGGGCATGTGCGTGGTTCGTTGGGCAGGTGAATTGGATGGGCAAGCGGTTGTGTGACTGTGTTGGCTATTGAATAAGTAGGTGATTGGATGAGTGAATTGGGCGGTTGGGTGATTCCTTGGACAGATGGAGGGCTGTTGAGTGAGCGGAGGAGTAGTTGGCGGTTGGGTGGTCGGCCGGGTGTTGAGAGAGCGTGCGGGCGGTTTGAGGGGCTGGCGAGCGAGGAGTTGGGTGGGAGGGTAGTTGAGATTGTGACTGTGCGGGTGGACGGGTTTGGGGCGATTGGGTGGGCGTGTGGTCGGACGGAGGAGCTGTTTGTTATGTGAATGGTTCGTTGGGCAGGTGGGATGGATGGACGGGTGGTCGGATGGTTGGGTGAGGCATTTCTTTAGACAGGTGACGGTCTGTTGAGTGACCGGGGGAGTGGTTGGCGGTTGGGTGGTCGGCGGGGTAGTTTGACGGGCGGGAGAGCGAGGGGTTGGTTGGGAGGGTAGTTGAGATTACGAGTGCATGGGCGAACACGTTTGGGCAATTGGATGGACGTACGGTCAGAAAGAAGGAGAGGCAGTTGGGTATGTGAATCGGTTCGTTGGGCTGGCGGTTTGGATGGTTGGGGTGGGCTGGGTTAGGCGCGTCTTTGGACCGGTGGACGGGCTGTTGAGTGGACGAGGGAGTGGTTGGCGGTTGGGTGGTCGGCCGGGTGGTGAGTGAGCGACGGTTTGACGGGCGGGCGAGCGGGTGGACGAGTTAGACGGGAGGGCGGTAGTATGAGGTATAGTGCGATTTTTCTAACTCTGCCCCTATGGAATATCACACGGTATTTTGCGTCTTTCTCCGTCGGGCCGCTAAAAGTTGCATGATCGCAAGCACTGCTTGATACGGTCGCGATCATGCGATATCCGATGGCACGACTGAGAAGGTCGCGAAATACCGTGACATATTTCATCATGAAGACGGGCCTGGAGGGGCAAAGTTAGTAAAATCGCATTATAGTATCGCGGGGCGAGCTGGTGGGCGGTTGAGCGCGCGGGCGGGCGGGCGGGCGGGGTGGGCGGGAGGGCCGGAGGCGCAGCTCTTCCGGCGCGTGCCGGTGGCTGCGCCCGCGAGCTGGAGGTCGTTCTTTGGCCGCGCGCGAGGCCGCGGGCGCCAGGAGCGAGAGAGAGAGAGAGACAGAGAGAGAGAGCGCGAGAGAGAGCGCGAAAGGCCGCGGGAGCTGCTCCGTGCAAAAGCAAATTGCACTTCTCAGAGCGCCGTTTCCCTTCCTCGATGCCGAGGGTCAAGTAAAAAATCTGATCCTGGATTTCCTGAACCATCAAGAAACGATGAATGATCGCTTGGAATTAGATATGCGAAACAGATATGCATATTAATGTGTTTAGAATTAGACATGCTACACACGAAACTGGTTCGTCTTTGCCTTCCTCACCACAATCACTAGGTGCCTATGACATCTATTTAAAAGTTGGGTTAAAGTTGTAGATGAAGATTGGAAGAATAAATGTGTTTAATTTTTTAATAAAAAAAATGTAATGGAACTTCTGTTGTCTATAAACAAAATTTTGAAGCATTTAAACTTATAAAAAATTCTATTTTAAAAGATTTCGAACTCTTTCGCAATGAGTTAGCGCTAGAGCCCAAGCACTTAGGACGGGGGAAAGATTCACTGCTAACGGTCTTACACAGCTGCATTGAACAGAAATGATGCGAAGTGAATGTAATATTAAAGATCCGATTATAATATTTTGAAAATTATATAATTTCGTGACTTTTTAAAACTTTTCACACGCGCTATGAAATCCATTTTTATCCTGAAAAATGTTTAATGTTAATTTGTTTTAAAATCTATTACTTTTATGACGTAAAAATAATATTGTCATACTACTCAATTATTTTGATTGCAGTGAGTACAGGAAAGTAAGCAATATAAAAAAAGTATTAACAAAAAGACAATAAAGCGATGGAGAACATTTAGGGGCACGTTCGTTAGGATTTGTCGTTATACTCAACAGTTAATTACCTCAGACAAAATGTAGTAATCCAAGCGAATTTTGGCTACATGGAACAGTAATAATAATATAATAATAATAATAATAATAATATAATAATGTTTATACAAGCGAAGGGGGAAGTTTAAAACTAGTAGATTTCATATGTCGATTTCTTCGATGGATTTCAATCTACTAATTGACAAATCTGTCTGCCTTGCTTTCGAATGGTGGCGAATTCCGAAAGGACCCCGGCCGGCTCACGCCGAAGCTGCTCCACCGCCCGACGGGCTCCCCAGGCTGAGCCGCGTACATTCCGGGCGACCCGGAAGAGATTCGACCCCCGACCGGAAGCGCCCGCAACCGGAAAGCGCCCGCTCCCCGCCCCACAGCCCCTCCCCGTGCATTCTGCGCCGCCGTGTTCTACCGTAGTTCTTTTGGCGGTCGTCACCTTGTCCAATGGATTTGATTTCACTCTCCTCTTACTCATTCACATTTAAAAGTCACTTTTTTGCCTGATTTATTTCAAGCAAGCGTTTCCGCAGCCAGAAAATTGTCAGAATACAACTTATTTAACTGTTAAATGTTTTCAATTCTCGAGGCTTGCGACCAAACATATTAATGTGTGAAAAATAGGATAAATCATTTATATTTTTAAAATAATTTTCTTCTTAAAATAGAGGGGAACTTGTTGATGCATGATGATGAAAACAAGTTCTTACGCCGATCATGATATCAAAATTCATGCGATCTTAACAGTATGTTGCTCGTCCATGTTGTTCGTTGCATACAAGTTTAAATTACGTCAATATTAAAATTGTTTTACCTATTGCAATGGTAGATTGGTGTCACGTGTCTTTGTTGCCTTCATATTTATTTTGTATATGTTTTACCTTATATTTCAACTTAGTATAAATAAATCTTGTATGATAAAAGTCGTTGTTTGTCAATGGTCTACCAGTAGTTCCACTATCATCCACCTTGATAATAATGATAGATTTACTGACCTTAATCTTTTTCTGGGAGCTTTATCTGGGCTCTAATACTATTAGCAGAAGGGTATTTAAAGACTAGTAAAAGATAATGGCAGATAGGGCACCACTACCTAGGGTGAGGCAAAATCATTGTAATGAAACTCCATATATGATGCATTTCTATTTTGGGCATTTTTTAAATATTGTACTGGACTGTTTTCAATTATTTTTCTCTATATAAATATTAATCAACAGGCTAAGCACAAAGTAAGTACAATATATTAGATCAACACAAAATGCCTCACGGTTCAACCCCATTCAACATGTCCAATGATAATTAGATACATCAGGATTCATCATACTGTAAAATAACTGACAATTTTTTCAACAACTTACCAAACTTACCTTGCTCTAAATTTTCAACTCAGTAAGAAACATCAAACCCCGCATTAAATCGAAATTCCCAAAAGACCGATTCAAATCCCCAGCGGACGTAGAAATTTCTCTCTCCTTCAGACATTAGGTGAGAATAATTTCACCAGCACCATACGAACGTCACATTTCATAAACTGTTTGTAAACAATCCTATGACAACGCGGACGTCAAGAATAGACGATGTTCGAAAGCTTCCAATTCATGTCAACATATTATTTCTTGTATTTCCATGTTACATTTTCAGAACTCGACCAGTTAACTACTTGGCTTTGTTAACGCTACGCCGCATAGTTGACCTTACGACCTTGCCCTTAGACTCTCTTAGAGGACTAGGTACATAAATAACAATTATGAAATTAAATATTGATAAAGTTTGTTTATTGTAAGCATTTGGAAGAAACACGTACGAACGAAACGTAAGTAATGAACGAACGTGCGAAACGTAAGAAAGACGATCGAGCAGGGCGTAAAGGATGCTCAGTGAGACATTCACTTGGTCCGTTGACATTCTCGACCATATGCGGCTGTCGATGTTGTCAATTTAACAAAAACTACGCTGGGGACAAATAAAACGATATGAACGTCGCCTTTCTGATACACCACAGTTCTCGAAGATCTACAAATCTGTGGAATAAAGATCTCCGGTATGCCGTGAGTCAAATTTAGCGAATTTTAGACACACACCTTTACCACCACACATCACGGATGAAGTTGACACTATAAAAATGACGAGATAACGTAGACAATTACGATATGGTGTCTGAATGTTCACGGATTCTAGAAGAACACCACTACACCTCTGAATAAAGACAGTTTTGGGATACTCAACAAGACGCAAACTTCATTGACATTTATAACTGCATATGTGGAGAAAGTCAATGGACGATGTTGCGGACGATGTCGATTCGGAGCTTCAAAGCAATGTGTTCTAGAATTTAGTCCGAAGACGAGCAGACATCTGAATCAAAGACGGCTAGAGTTTACTCGGCATCGACTTCCATCATTGGCATTCACGACTGACGTAGTTGACGACGACATGACGATGGGCATGTGGATGACCCGGCTCCTCGAGGCAGGACGCGCCCTCTGCCGGCGGACGCGGAAGAGGTCTCGTCCCACCCTCGCGAAAGAACGGGCCCCGCCCCCTCCCGCCCGTCCTCACGCCCTCGCCCTCGCCCGCGTCTGACGAAATTCATCGAAAGCCCCGCCCGCCCCGCACATAAACCCGGGCATAATTTCCTGTATATATAATTCACCCCGCGCTGTGAAGGTGGCTCTGGCGGCGGAGGCAGTGGCAGGGTGGGGGGGGTGGAGGGGGAGAGGGGGGCGTCGGCTCGACCCCCGCGCGATCGAATGTCGGCGCCGAAATAGAAGCGTGCGGATAATTTCCTGTATGTAAATTACAAACATTGCGTTCCGAGCGCCGCGCGCTCTCGCCGCTGTTTTCGCGCTGAACCGCCCGCGCTCTACAGGACATCGGCGAAAGCTGGCTGCTTCTTCGGTTTGGGAAGTGAAGTACGCTGTAAGGTGCAGTTGCTTAGGTATCCAGCAACCATGAAGCATCAGGGCGTAACGGAGGCTATAAAGTAAACCGAAAGTTCATTTTACATGTATTTCATGTAGCATTTTTGTGTAGCAGTTGTCTGCAGAGTATGGGAAGATCTTTGTTTAAAGAGTGAAAATTCTTTCTTGAAGATATTCAGTATATCGTGAACACTGTTTTAAGCGGTCACTCATGGTTACATAAAAAGTTAGACGTTAATTGAGGTGACTTCATAATCATGGTTATGATGATACAAGAAGCGTAGATAAGGTATAATCGTGCTAATTGTTGTATATTAAGAATGTTGTTAGGATAATAATTTTAACTGCCTTAAATAACAAAATACAACTTAAACAATAAAAACACATTTGAAATATTAGGATACAGAGCGTAGATTGCGTAGGTTGTACTCCCTTTTTACAAAAATATCCTTAGAGTTTTTTATGTAGGTGAGTTCACTTCTTTTCTGCTGCATATGTTTCAAACCTTCACAATATGGGTCCATCATTGTTGTTTTTATTGTATTTAATGTATGTTGTACCTCACTTAAACTTTAGCACGTTTTATACCTGAAACTTCTCTAGTTGTCTAGAATCACATACTTCCTCTTGGCAAGTGTCAAACATTTTTATTCTAAATTACACTGTCTTTTTAAAATTATTTGACGATTAATTAACTTAACTGTAGACAGTATTTGTTGTAACAGTTGTATTTTAATGCAATTTACATCTCCGTATTACGTATTACAACAACGTTTCGCTAATAAAATTTTGTTACTATCATCCGGTTTTTAAACAAATTAGAACATGAGTATAAACAGTCACATTTGATAAGATCTAGGTTAATATAGTAAATTCTTTATAGTTACATACATTGCAATTTAGAAGGAAGTAAAGCTATAAATTTTTCTTCTTTTTGGAAGGTCATTTGAGACCTAAAGAGTAAATGTCTCTTCCGTTCTGATTATTCTGTAGCAAAGAAAGATACAAATTTTGTTACAACAGGGAAATATATTCAAAAAACATGTACGCGTCATGAACTGTTACAATAAAATTAATAAAACAAAAAGTACAAGACAATTTGTCCCACCTGGTAGAACGAAGTGAAAAAAATCTCCGTTTATCAACATTTTTTTCTTAATTGTTGGTTATAAGACCCAGAAGATTGGTCAAGGTATAATTAGGTCGTGAAATACGCCTGCCAATACAAGCAATTAATTTCAGCGAAGAAACAAGTCATATAGTTCGGACTCAATTAAAAGACGTATAATGTGCAGTTACTTAGATGCGGCAGCTCATTGGTTACTTCATATTATTGTTATTATTATTACTATTATGTATGATAAGTGCTCATTATATGATTGTAAACGTATGATGTATTTAGTACGCGGATTTTCAGCATCCCAGTGGATAAAGACGATGCAGGTGGATACAGAAGGATATTACTCACCAAGTAAATTTATCTACACTAACACTGAACTAATCGTTGTTGCGTAATTCTTACTCAACGACCACACTTCCGTTTTTCTCAAGTTCCACAGTGGTGGAGAGTGTAGTCGTTTACCTGTCTAAAAGCTCGGTAAATAGCATTTCACATTCTTCAAGGCCTCTCGCTTTGCAATGGTCATTTGAACCACGAATGCCCACAGAGTGGAATGCAACGTAGAAGGTATCTTTATCACGTATGACAGTTTTCATGAACATTAGGTCTTCCGATTTGTGGTTTCAAATTACTAATCCTCACCGGATACGGTATTTATGACATCTGAAACTATCCATTCATATCTTACGATCAGTTTTAACGACAACGGGTAGTATTTCATGAAAATGAAAAGTATCCAATATTCTTCACGACCTAGAAACAGTATTTGTGTAACAAAAGCGAACTAGTATACGACGTCGACTACGACATTAGCTTTACAGTGCTACAGGAATTGCGGAGACGGTAATTGATTGCGATACGGGAAACGCAAATGACATTACTACATAACGATTCTTAGTAGACACATAATTGTGTATGACGTTAAATATTTGCTGAAATACGATATTGTCTACGAAACAAAATGAGTAGCTGTATTAGGGAGATGATCTATTTTCTAAGTTCAGATAAATCATGCAGACATTATAGTTTTCCTTAAATGTGATGAAAGAGAGCCAAAATGTAAGAGATATTACTGAATTCTCAATCATTCTTTAACAAAGCGCAATTTACGTAATTTCTGTTTATTCTCGAGTCGTGTGTTAGATACTGCAATTGATTGGAAGTGTCAAATATATGCAGAAAAATAGTTTTATTTCCTTCGAATAACTTTGAACACGACTGAACCCATTACACGTTCGGAAATTCGCCAGTGCTATTACGAAATATTTGAAACCACTCTCTATAGATATTATGGCCCGAGATACTGACGGCGTACCTACCACGACCAATTCACAGATATTACGAGTTTACAAATTGCACGGTGTGATAACAGCTACACCAGTACATTCAATAGTTTCCTGTGTGGCGTTTGTGTCCATTGGTGTGTAGTCTCTGGTGCTTTTGACTCAAGTTCACAAATTCTGCAGAAATGCAAACTTGTAGTCACTATGTGTGTTTGATATAAATGACATACGTAACAATTGTATTCAAAGTTCACAAATGACGGAACGACGAAATGATATATCTACGAGGTTTTGTTGAGTAGGATTTATAGTTGATAGGAATGAATTTATGTTGTTTTTTTCCCCACAGATAGTATGAGCGTATTAAAAAGAACAGAACTCCCCTTTTATTTGGAATATATTCATGCCATCTGAGACGATAACAGAAGTATGGCAATAGTTCCAAAAACAGATTTCTAGGTAAATTGTGGACATTTTGTTTCTAAAATTCATCAGGTTCACGCACCGAGGACAAGAAAGTTCTGTTCTACTTAGAAATCTGATGTGAAAGCGATTTTATCCATTCTTGACGTCCAAATTATCGTGCGTCGTCGCCGCAGAAAAATCATCTCAATCTTCACGCTCGTATCAAAGTGATCGTGCACTGTTGCGTTCAACAATGGGCGGCGGTGACGCAAATGGGCCAGCGGACGAGGAAGGAACTGCAGGTGCGGCGCGAAAAGCGAAATGGCCTTGGCCTCATTTTTTTCGCTCGAGTGATAAAGACATTCCGAGGCGCATTCCTGGCGCGCGCCCGGCCATGTTGGAAGGGGGCGCTCGCGATAGCGGCGGCCCCGTGTAAACACTTCCTGCCCGATGAATGCAGCTGCAATCCGAATAGATACAAGTACGCAAGTCGCGCTCGTTTTCAGTGTACACGCGAGGTGCCGGTATTGCTGTTAGAATTTTCTTTCGCGGGAAACCCTACGTAAGTACGTTCCAGACTAATCTGATTGAGAACGTTTTAGAAGATATTTCGCGAAACCTCTATACTGTATTTTTCATGCGTGTTTTTCTCTATGAGATGAAAAAGACCTTTATTTGGTTAGATGTTTCTTCGATTGTAGTACTAGTAAGATTCGAGTGGAAATGTAAAATTATGTAATTTGCAACGTCGAAACGACATAATTATGGACACTAATTTTAAAACATAAAGATTGATACTTTTATTTCGGGAGAGCTTGGTTCCCCAATGCACTTCTACGTGCTTTAAGACTGGGCTACGTGACTGGGTTCTTCAAAGTATGTGTTTGTGTGAACGGACCCAATCATAAAGAAGAGAATGAGAGCGTTTCTGTACATTGCAAATCAACTCTGTATTAAATAATTTAGTGTTATACATAAACATTGAGGTTAACTCAGATGAACAACCTAGAATGTGGGAATAGGGTCATTACATAGATGTAAGTGCAAGACGAATAAATTCTACCTATGTGAAATGATTGCTATCTGAATACTATAATAATTGTTTACACAGGAATCTGGGAAACAAGCAGTTGCAACGAAGATGCATGGGTTTTGGCATTACTTCCAATTTATCCTCAAAATTATCATATATATTGTAACTTTTACGTAGTGTTAACTGTTATGCAGAAATACGGAAATTAATACCGGCGATAATCCTCATTTTAACGCCTAGTTTTCAGACGTTCTTAAAAATTACTCTTCAACAAACAAAATATTTTCTTCAACATATATTCGCTCCCCCATTTTCTGGAAAATCTCACAATATCTAACAAAAAAAAGAAATTTCCGTTTCGGTTTTTGATTATCAAAAAACTAGTACATATTTTGTCATTACTTTCTCGCTACTGCTTACGCAGTATAGGGAAAGTTATGTGATTCTGCGGGAGAAAACGGCGAATTTTCGGCACAAAACCTCTTATTGCCCGCCCCTGTTTTTATAAAGACGCCACATGGCTATATATCAATTGCACATTTAGGCTTTCGCAGACTGAAACAACTTTTTTTTATTTACATATAATATATTTTACTAGTAAATGAATTAAACATATTACTAGGAGAATTTATAGGAACTTTTATGATACCTGCAATTAATAAATACATCTGATCTTATGTTCAACCATTTACATGGTTGCCAGATGTATTGGAGTGTCTCTTCTCAAATGTACTTCAAGAATTTCTCAAAATGTCACGTTAAAAAAGTAAAAAAAAAGTATTGAACATATTTAAGGAAATAAAATATTTATTACCCAAGGTTAAGGGATCCGTTACAAAATTTTGAGGAGGGGCATGGCTCCTTTAACCGCTCTTTTACGCACGCTTATGTTTGCACAATTCTAACTTAGCATTAACAGCATTTTATAACCTTATTTAATTTACTTTATGAGATTGCATTACTGTTTATTCGCATTATTTACTCCAACCTCCAGCGGCTCCCAACACATTTTTCCTCTTAGATTTTATACGAAGTTGAGCTTTGCTTAGATACATGAGAATTTTGAAAATTTGGCGCCTACTGACAACTTGATCATTTATATCTCATTAATTTTTAAACCTGCTTGAAAGTAGAGGCCACTTCTTTATCAAGTTCTTCAACAATGTACTCTAGAACTTGGGCAGTTAGCCACACTTAGGGATGGCAAAAAACATCGATGTTTTTAAAACATCGATATTTTCCACCAGAAACATCGATATTTAGCTTTCGATGTTTTCTTTAAATCGATACTTTGTTGCAAAAACATCAATTTTGAGTTTATTATTCACGCAATGCTTTATTATTTTTTTAAAGAATGTTTCTTATTTTTATGGTATTTTGTATGGTATACGTAGAATATTGATGAATAGATTACGATGATAAAATAGCGAAGCACGACGCTCTTTAATTTTAATTTTCTTCTTTACATTCAATAATAATTTTTATTGGCATAGTAGCATACTACTAACATGCTGCTAACCAAAGAGTAAAATAAATCCCATTTGCGTATGGTAATTAAAAACGAATAGGAAAATAGCATGTTTATTATTGTATATTTAAAACATCGATGTTTTTTGTTGATGTTTTCATCGACATCAAAAACCCTTTAGCGATGAATCAAAACATCGATGTATCGGTTTTGATAAAATTTGCCATTACTAGCTACACTCAATGGGTTCCCTCTACTCAAGAGATTTTCTGTCATCTCTTTTGCGCGCTACACTTCAATGGGCAGCAGGTGACTAGAGTAACCGCATCCATTGGGATTTAAACTTTTAGTCGAAAAAAAAATCCTTAATAAAAATCCACATTGTTATCTTAATGGTCAACACTTATAGCGACGAGCGTAAGGGCAGCACTACAACGTGGTTCCTGCCGCAAACGAATTCGTAGGCTAACTGCTCCGATCAGTTATTTCCAATATGGGAGCATTATTCTAGAAGAAAAGCCGTAGAGCATGCACAATCCTTCCCTCCCCAATTCTCGTTTACAGAGTTTGGGCCGAACAACTATCCCACTGAATTTCCGATGAAATGTCTGAGATCTTGAAAGCAGCGTCAAAAAGTGAATTTATAAAATCCGTCGAGTCTCCAAATTTTCTAGAAAAAAATGGAGTAACAGTAAATATTAATGAATATTTTATTAATAATAATTTGCAAGCCAAAATAGAATAATCGTAATTATTTTTCTTTGATATCAACACTTTCATAAACATTTTCTGAAACATTGTTCTTGAGAACATTTGGAATTGCAACTAGTTTTGTGAAGAAAATTAACTGGTCTAGAAAAAGTTTGAAGTTCCCTTACTTCCCTGGCGAAAATAGTACTAATAATCTGATAGATCATAAACATTTGCACAAACTGATTTTAATATGGATGATGTGATGCCCCTAATGCCAGAATTATATTCGAGCAATCACGAATATAAAAAGTATTGTTGACAATACATTCCATTGGCGTATAAACCCGTCAAGCTTGTTTACTAGCACTTTATCTGTGAATCATTACATAAAATCGACAAATGGGTAGTGTAAAATATCTGCTTCGCTCAGATGTAAATATAATCTCTGTTGATCAGTTTCATTAACATTTCATTAAATTTCTGTTAAAGTAGCAGGTGGAGGGCAAGGCCGTGGAAACAGCCACACGTAATGCTGAAAATGCTATTTAAAAAAATAAATTTTACATCTTAATTTGATACTCTTACTACATATCGGAAAATTCTTTTAAAATCTACACAATTTTCACATTCCACCAAATTAACGAAACAAAAATTAATTTTATTTTAAAGTTTAATTAGAAATCATTTCATAAAAGGTAAGTTACTGCAAAGAAAGTTACCTGATGCTCTCTACAGGCTTTTTTTCATTAATAATAGTAGTTTTTCGTTCTGAACACAAGTGCAATCAATTCAGTGCTGTAATTTTGCATTGAACTCAAATTTTTCTAATGAAAGGCCAGCTAAAAAATACCGAGAAGATTCTAAAATTACGGATATAATAAGTTTCGTCAAAAAAGAAAAAAAAAGATTGCAAGACTGAGTATCCCGGAATTGCAAAAACTTAGGAACTGTTAATGAACCAGTCTTGTAGATTTAGTGAATGTTAAATTAAGGTATTTTGCCGCCAGGTTCCAACACATAATTGCCGAATTAATGAATGAATCTAAGCTCTCCTTCCGGGTGGAGGCGAGGTCGCAGGAAGAGGTACGGGGTACAGCGGGAGGCCGCGCGAATAGGCGCCAGATGCGTAGATATTAAAAGGAACAAAATGTTGCTATTCATTCATATACCTTCAAAAAATATTTTTAGAATTTGAAAATATTTATTCTACCAAAAATCAAAGAAAAAATAATTTGTTTTTAAAATTAAATTAAACGCGGTTTCTTAAAAAAATGCGAATTTAGTATTAATTGATTTTGTCCATAACATCTTTACGTCAGTAGTTCTTTGTCATCTTATGAAGTGAATCAAACATTATCTACCGCAAAATTACGATTTCAGTGCAGAGCATCGCGTAATTTCATTGTCCCACAGGAAGTCTCTTTCTCTCCTTCCAGGTGGGGGCGGAGGCATGTTTCCAAGGTCGCGAGGAAGCGCACCAGGCTGCAGGCGAAGGCCGCGAGAACACAAGCGCGGAACGCTAATTCGTACATTCACAGAAACGAATGTTGCTCTTCCTACATTAATAATTCGATATTTTGTTATATGTCAGAAAAGGACTTTCGAAACTTCAAAGAAATGTTGCCAAATGCTGTCAATGTTCATGTTGCCAAATTAACGGTATACAAATTAATTTGTTTTGAATATTAAATTAGATATGGTTTCCGCCAAGTGTAAGATACGAAAATGAAAGTAAGTCGCCATTTAGCTTTCACTCATTTACTTAACCAGATTTTCATTCGGAACATATATCCTGTCAATAGGCTACATATTTACGTGGCAGAATAAAGGAGAAGAAGAAGAAGAAGAAGAAGTTCGTTTGCTAATCTAAACAAAAATCCAGAAAATCATAAATTCCCGGTTAACTCACGGCTTTCCGAAAATCCCGAGTGGAGCATCCCGGCATTGCAAAACCCGCAGGAACTCTCCTGCCAGGTGGGGGCTTGGCTAGAGTTTCCGAGGCCGCAAGGAAGGGGACCAGGGTGAACGGGAGGCCGAGCAAACAGGCGCGCGGGACGCGGAAGACTCGGCGGCGGTGAGGACACAGCGAGGAACAACAGCCGCGGCAGCGCGCGCCTTACGTCACGGGCCCGCTCCGCCCCGCCCCCTCCGCGCCCCTCCCCGCACGGCCCACGCGTCTTAGATAACGCGCCGCGCCGTTTCGGGAAGGAAAGAGCGCAGCGCGCTTACGCGTTGCTTCAGCCGCAGGGGTGGCGCCACTCTCCCATGGGGTGGCTCTCTCGCCGCCCCGCCCCGCTCCGCTCCGCCCCACACCGCCCCGGGAAACGCGCGTGAAAACGCTTGCGACGCGACGTTCGCGTGAACCAGTCGGAGACGAAGCGGATTGCAGGTTGTTGTGATATAACGTCAGATTACAAAGCGTCAGTCTACGGGTCACGGTGATTTACTGGGGACTACTTCAGTAAACTCAGATGAAAAGGGAACGCAATTAAATTAAACGTTCGTGGAAAGCTGATTTCAAATTTTACTGTAACTGTTGTTATTTGCATCCATGAAAGTAGAACTGAGTATTGACTGCATCCTGATATTTCCATTAATCGTTACTCATATCAGCTTACAAGTTACATTCGAGAAAAAATTTCTGCAAAAGCTTGCGTCACTATGAACTGAAATATTTCGGAAACGAAGCGATTGTAGATTGATGTTTTCGTTCTCTGAATCTGTTATTGTGACTACATGAATAGCGACCGTCTGCTGCTGCCGGCTAGAGATACAAGGGAAGATAACAAAACTAGTCAAGAAATGCTCGCACTTTCATTGTTTGTTTCCCTAAAAAAGTAGAGCACTGCATAAGATAAAGTGCAACACTGTTTTAACTTACAAGCCGTATAAAGCGCGTTTTGTGAGTTAAATTAAGCGCACCGCGCAGGTACAGCACGGACAGAGGGAACGGGGATGGACAGGATTATTTGTACGGGTTCACCGCACTAGACCGGGCCGGAACAGAAAAGACATTTCGGACAGTTCCGGAGCCAAAGAACATTATATTTTCTTAACATTATATTTTACTCTGATAGCCTTAACACTATATTTTGATTACTCTGATAGCCTTAACAAAATATAATGTTAATTAAAGAAGAAATTGCTTTGTGTTCATTTTTAATGGCGGAAGAAGAAAACGAGGCAAGGAGTCCAAGAAAGACCAGATTCCGAGTTCGTAATATAAGCAGAAAGAGAATGACACAAGGGACATTTCACATGTTACATTCCAATCTGGTTGAAGATGGAAAATTATATCAGTACTTTACGATGCCTCATGAGAAATATGAAGTTCGATTGTTTATTTTGAAAAATATAATATATAAATACAAGTATATAATCTAATATAAATAAGAAGGGGAGAGTTAGATTAACTGATCCATTTTAAACTAGTTCTAAAATGTTATTTACTTGATCAATACGCGTGAAATTTCGCATGATATTTGAGAGAGGCTTTCTCCTTATATTGTGGGAACAAACAACATTATTTACAGTTATTGTCAAATACGGAATGTTTTATACATTTGCAATAGGACCACTTAACCTATCTACTAAGGTTAAGTGGATCGGAAATTGCAATCAGCTATGAAAATAAAACTGACGTTTAATAGACTGTTTTAATGAAAAAACATTCTTCTACACAATGTCATAACCTTCTTCACACACCAATGAGAAAACGGGACCACGGACAGCGCGCTGTTTCCCAAAACGTGGCATCTAAAATCAAAACTTGGAAATAATAGAGGTAATGAACTAAATTAATAAATAGTGAAATGCGAATAAATTGTTTAACATTCCAGATTTAATAATTGCAAATCTACAAATTCTACTTCCGAAAAGAAATAAAGAGAGTAACTGGACCCGTCCGCTTAACCAACCTCTCAGCGGTCCAGTTAACCCCATAGCCCATGTTTTCTTTATTTGCCCGAAAACACATAAGCCGCGACATATTATTAAAAACAAAGCACACTATTATAGAGCAGAAATACTAACAATTTCTTTGGTGTGAATATTCTTCTTGTAGTTGTTATTCAATCGCAAAAAAAAATGCAAAGCAGATGAATGATAGACCTTTCAGAACACAAATTCCCCACTGTATTGAAGAAATCAAGGCCTGCTACTTATGATTGTGGCTTAGATTATCGGCCCTTCAAGTTTTCCACCATTCCAGTTAACCCCAACCGATCCAGTTAACCTAACTCTCGCATATATAATTTAATATAAGTAAATATAAGCAATTTAATAAAAAGAAGTATATAAAAAAGGGTCAGTATTGAAAAAGTAAACAAGGACATAATAATAATAATAATAATTGGACCAAAGACATAATGATAATAGCGTTAATGTATTTGGAAAGTTAAGAAAATAATTGGCACAAACACGACATAATACTTTACGCAAAGAAGTCTGTCCTTGTCCTATCCTCATCCCTTACTACAACGCACATACACTTACACGCAGTACACCAACATACTGTAACAGCACGGTGCGGGTGGCCGTGGTCGTGGCCATGGAGTCGCCCGACCGGAAACACATCGGGCGGGAGACATGTCCAATGCCAACAGCGGGGAGGAGGAAGGATCATTTTTTGATACAGAAGCAAACTTCTTCACGCGTGCGGGTGGCCGTGGCCTAAGGGTGGACGTACGAAGGGCTGTAACGTGACAGTGGTTCTCATCTTGTCAATGAGGGTCATCTTTTAAATGAGAGCTATTTTCAGTGAGAGAAAGCTAGTGCGAGCGGGGCAGAGAATCTTTAGGACGACAAATGTTTTTTTTCATACAAAGGCAAACCTCTTGACTTTCTCTGTAAGGTGGAGGGACAACCTATTGTAACGTTTGCGGTAGGTGAATTAAAACACAGGTTTATTTTAACAGATGTTTATTTATGTTTCTTAATATTACACTAAAAATACTTGATTTATGTACATAGTCTTCACAGTCCTTGTGTTCTTCACTTAGTTACTGCTTTCCTACACGGCACAGTTCTCTTGATTATTTATTTTTCACTGTTCACTTCTCTGTCGCACAGGTTCGATGCATTCACCAGCGACCGATGTACTGACTACAGTCCACTGCGCTGACCTCTGTTCACGGCGCCGACCACAGTTCACGGCGCCGATCACAGTTCACGGCGCCGACCACAATCCACTGCACTGCTGATCACCGACGGCACAGCCGTTCACCGCGACGCACATACTTTTCACAGCACGGCTTCCACTTCAGACAAGACTGACTAGACCAGACTGACTTGCGGCCGTCGACAGCGACGCATTTATACCTGGCCGGCGTCCGCCTGGACCCTTCCGGAACTCGCGGCACACTTCTTGGCGACCCGCGAATACCCCGGAATCGTCCAGTTCGGGGGTGCCGGCAGATGATGCAATATTCGTTACACTATTCTTCCCAAATATTCTTAAAGCGTGGGAGGGTTGCGATTTCCATCACGTGATTGGCCATCAGTGTCGGTAGGCGCTAGGCGCCAGGCGGGGGTGCGCATTCGGGTGTTCCGAAGACGGCGGCGAAGGCGCGGCGGGGATTGGGTGCCGGGAGGTCACGGGGGTGCCCTCGGATGCTTAGGTGGAGACAGACTGCGAGCCCTTAGATAAGCGGAACTCGGGAACATCGATAACTTGTCTAAGATAACACATATTTTCGCGGTTTTGCTTGATGTTGTGTTTTTGTCTGTTTGCCTCGGCCTGGCGAAGTATGGAGTCTGTTCGTTACAAGCTAGGCTCGGCGTCGCCGTCAGATCATTCTGGATATCTGCAATGAACGTTAACTTCGTTGTGTGCATCGTCGGGTTGTTGAGGTGAAGCGATAGAAACGGCACTCCGCCGACGGGGCAATTTGGGAGCTCGTTCGCCGCCAGAGACGCCCGCAGGAAGCCGCCGCTGGACCCCAGGGCCTCTGCAGGTACGCCCGTGAATTGCCGGGCCGCAAGTCTTGGGCCGGGCCAAACTGCGCCAAGTGCGACATCGAGAAGAACGTCATTGCTTCAGCTTCGACGCAACAAGCGAGACATAGGTGAGAAGGCCGGGTGGCCTAATTAGACTGTCGTCGTTGGGCTACCCGCTGTTATTATGGCGTCATTTGCAGAAACTGAAGTCAGTAATAGTAATTCCATGTAATATATAAATTAGCCATAGTAGAGATTAAATGTAATGTGTAAACCAGCAACTCTTTTACTGGCCGACGGACCAAAAGCTCCTTCATCCGAAGCACAATGGGATACGCTCGTGAAAATGCTTGGGTCATTCGCGTGTAATCGATGTCAAATTAATCCGATACGAAGCGGATTGCAAATTGTTGCGATTTAGGTATGAACCACGGTATCAAACTAGAACTCATAGTAGTTTACTGTTAATTTAGTACATTATTTATATGTACATTACTATTAGAGTTAGGATATAACATGCTGATAACATGTTTTACGGCCAGTTTTCATATTTTCAGGAGCAGAGTTGCACATTCCGCGCGCTCACAGAACTCAAAGCATGTAGCCCCTTCCTGTGAGATTGCGGGGAATGCCTAATAAACCGTACGTTCCAGTCTCTTATAGAAATGGTAGGATTGGTTGAAAATCGATGAATGAGATAAAAGAAGTGACAGTGTTTGATGAACGGAACGAAGTAATTCTACACACAATGGCTAAGAACAACATAATTTCCTTCTCTTTTGATGTTTCCAACCTTTGCTTCGATGTGCATTTGAACGTGTTTTTTTTTTTTAATTTTCAGAGAGATGATAAAATAACGAAGTAACGATAGTTTCATTAAATAACTCGTGACAAAAAAATTATGATATACAAAGACTTTAAAAAATACGGTAAAAACTGTCAAGGACATACTGAATTCAATAGGCAGTTCAATAGCTATATCTTCAGACATTTTATGAAACACTTAGGTGGTAGGGGATTTACATTTGCCAAGTGTGACAATTGATAATGATTTTAATAAACTATTATTATTATTACTATTATTATTACAATTATTATTATTATTATTATTATTATTATTATTATTATTATAGTTGGCCAGATGATGTTCGCAATAATACATACTTGGTCAGTGTTTTTATAACTGACAATTTTTTATGAAATTGCTTAATGAATGTTTACGTGTTTTGAACGAACCTGACAATAGAATTTCGAAAAAAACAACTAATTGTTAATAAAGTATTTTGAACTCTGTTTATTAAGGTCAGAAAACCCATACAATTAAGTACAAAACAACAGACTTTAATATCATAAAATAGCAAGAAAGACGAATAAATATTTTAAATTTTAAGAACAATACTTTTATAAATGTTATTCAATAAAAAGCGACATTGTTTTCCAAAGACAGGTTAGGTAAAATGTATAATAAGAACAAAGTTTGTTAACATTTGAATTAGAAAAGAAAGAGATACAATTTATTCAATAAACAAATAGCAGCTGGCACTTCATGTCGCTGAAATATGATTCAGAAAAGAATATTATTTTAAAAATTAGTAGAACCAGTAAATTAATAGATTCGAAATGTAAGTAGAAATATTCACCAGTCGAATCCTCGTATGAGCGGTATTTTCAGCCCACAAGATAGAAACAGACGAGCTCTGAGATCGTAAGAATTAAAGGTGCCCAATTAAACGAATTAAGCCGAGCTACCCAATCCAATTATACGAATAAAAATAAGAATAGATACAGAGGGGTAGTGGGGTGGAGCACTGTCACAATATTTTCCTTAAATACTATTATTGTAACTACAACATTGATAGCTTGAAATAAAAATATTTAAATGCCCAGTGGAAATAATCCTTTGGGTATGATGCGATCAAAATGTGATAGTTGTTTTGAATATATTGAGCACAATGGGTGCATTCGAACATCGCGCTTGCAGATTCGGCTGTCACAGCCCCCCCCCCCCCCCCATCGCCATGGAGCCGCAAAGCACTGACTCCATCACAAGGGTGCTGTATCGTGCGAGGGAAATGAGAAAACGGAAGCTATATGCACAAGCTGCACAGGAATTTAGAAACACACACACATTATATATTTTATTCTTTTTTAATAAAATTTGATAATTAGAAAATAATCCTAATAATTATGATTCGATCGGCCTTCAGAATACTACATAAATCAAAGTAATTTATAAAATTAGAATCGCGATGGATTACAATATCAATGACGGTATTCCAGAAATGTGTTGGTAACATATATTTTAAATATATAAATTTCTAATGAAACTCTGCAGAAATGAGTACATTAATAAGTGCATTGCAAAGTTAATGAAACTGTGAATTAAAATATGACTCATCTGCATCAGTTTAAATTTACATTCCAGAATAATTTCCGAAGCAAAAATGAATACAAGTACTAACTACAATCATATTCCGTATTTTTTCCTTGTAGTGCATTAAACTCGTGGAGGAAAAAAAGGCCATAATCGCAAAAATACGCCAACAAATAATCGCGAAAAAACGCGATATGACGTGATCATCCGCCAGTATCATAGCACGAGAGCGAATTTGCGAGATAAAATAGGCCTGCGAGTTTCCCAACACAAAAAAATAGCGAATTACGCAGCATCGAATATTAAATCTGACGCTGACAGCCGCGATCCGAAAATATCGCTCAATTAATCGCAACATCGAACCAATTTCGTCAAAACCGGAGCGGCGGCCCGCCAACCTGACTCCACGCACTGACGAGGTACAGGCGGCGGCGCCCGGTGCTAGGGCGCAACGCCGCGCATTACGAAAGTTGAAGCCTTCGGGCCGCGTCGCGTTACCATAATTACGACGGTCCGGGGAACCCCCGGTCGCGGTGACCGCGGATCGCTCGCCTATCGATTATCGGGGCTCGAAAAAGCAAATTAACTAAATTACCCTCACTTCGCCCGCGGGCGCGGGCGTGGGCGCGGCCGCGGCTTCCCATTCAAAAAGCGCTCTCTGTGCTGCGCCCGCGGCGGAAGCGCGGGGGCGGAAGGGCGCGCTGGTGGCGATGGCGGCGGCGGAAGCGACGGGCGGCGAGCGCGATGGCAACGAAGCGGGAGATGAAAGGGTGACTGACTGGCGGGGTGGCTAGGGCTGGAGGCGCGGGTTGGAAACGGAGGGTAGCGGTGGCGAGGGTGGAAGTGGAGGAGGATCGACCCCAAACGAGGAGGAAGTCTGGCGTAGTGGAGAGTAGGAGCGCATCGGTTGAGGGGAAGAAAGCTGGGCGGGCGACGCTCCAAAGCGGGGAGTCGGGAGAAGAGAGGAGATTTGCGGGGGGGGGGGCGCGGGCGAAGCCGGCAGGATGAACGGGGTTTGTGAGAATGATAAAAGTGGCGCGGGGTGGAAACGCTGCAGCGGCGGGCGGGGGTGGCAGGTGGGGGGAGAGGGTTGACGCGAGCCGCGCGGGGAGGGCGGGCGGGCGCCCCGCCGGAAACCCAGCTTATGAAACG